>JAWWEE010000074.1:73647139-73719629 GCA_035221455.1 Xenops minutus | reverse complement strand
CACCCACCAAAAAAAAAAAAAAAAAACAAACAAACCCAAAACCCCCAAAGAAACAAAAACCCCAACTACAAAACAAAGAAACCTCCATGAAAACTAAAGATTGTTCTTACATATAAAGCAACAGAAATTCTGTTGTGGGGAGAAAGGTGGGGATAGGGAAGTCCAACCAACAAGCAATCAGACATTATAAAAAGATAAATACCTTTAAAAAAAAAAAAAAAGGAAAAGAAAAAGATGCAACAAAAAAATCACTGAAAAACAAATCAAGACAGAGAAGCAGATGGGAAAGTTCAAGTGGAAACAGCTGAAGCTGTGAAAGTTAATATGTGAAACTATCGGAGATTATATAAAAAATCCAGCAGTACAATTTCTATGATATGTGAGAAATCTAGTTAATACAGGTCAAGAGAAAGATGGCTAAATAAAGAATACATGAACTGGAAACAAAAACCATGGAACAAAATTCCACACAAAATATGTTTCTGGGATATGCTGAAGTTGCCAAGGGAAGTACAAACCTGGTATGATTCTTATGATTTTTACCTTCCATACCCAAAACCCCTCTACTTCTAACTTCCCTTTTTTCACATACAACTCACAGATCAAGCCAAATGCTAACACATTTGATATCAAAAAATAAAAATTATATACCGTATAAAGTAATAAAACAGCATAAGGACAACTGTAGAGGTTTAACAATTACACATTGTCATACAGTATTTGCAAAAAGCTGTGATAGTCTTAGATTCAATTTACAATCGGAGAAACACATCATGTAAAATTAATTACTTAGATGAGTACATCACTCTTGCTGACACAGCTCAAATGAAAATTAAGAAAAGGAAAATAAATGCCCTGCTTTTTCATTTCTTCTTCACCTTTACTTCCTACCAAAGAAAGGAACAATTATACCAAAAGCCCAGGAAGAAATAAAAACCTTAACTGTATCCAGGAATATTATTAAGGAAATGGAAATCACATATTTTTGGGCATTCTAAAACAGTAAAAACAAAACACCAGACAAATCTTTCACATGGGAATGCAAGCTAGCTGTTCCACTGGGAAGGAACTTATATTACATAACACAAAGACAATTTGACTGCACAGATGTGGTTTCTACATGCCCTAATGTACCTAGATACTCAAACATTGTAACTGCGCAGGAAAAAATAATTTTTTCTCCCCATTTCAGTTTTTAAAGGTAACAGTAGCATTTTAGATGCCAAGTTGGCATTAAGTAATTTTAAATTATTTCAGATAGTAAAGTCTGATAAATTTTTCACCAGCATCTTGACTGGCATACATACATCTAATAATCCCTCCTTACTGTCTTGGAGCACCAGAGAGACAATGTCAGAAGCCTCTATTAACTACAGGTTGTAACACCTAAGATTTCTTCCTAAGTGTTCACAATCCAGGGTGTTTTTTAAAAGTCTAAGACTGTCTCTTTATCTCTTTCCAATTCTTCTTCCATTTGAGGCAGATATTATTTCCAAATATTGCTTTTACACCCAGTGATATATTTCATGACACTTACTGCTGTATTTTTCTGCTGAACTTTCAAGGGTTTTTTGTTTGTTTTTTTTTTGTTTGTTTGTTTGTTTGTTTGGTTTTTTTTAAATTCTATTTTGTCAAGATGGAATAAAAGAATTCTAAACTTTTCTTTAAAAAGCATTGGTTTGATTCAAATTCTAGATAAAAGTTCATTTTCTTTTGCCTTTTATCTCCAGTAGAAGATACACTATTAGAGTCCAGGCTCCCTGTTACTTTAATAAGAATTAAAAAGTTACTTTGTTGGCTGGAATAGATTGTATCATTTAAAGCTGGGGTCACAAAACAGCACAGACATGGTATGAAAAAGAACTTTTGAGACCTTATAGCTGTTTAAAGCTTCCTTACAAGGGAAAGAGGAGGGGCAGACACTGATCTCGTCTCTCTGGTGACCAGTGACTGGATGTAAGGAATGGCATGGAGTTGTCTTAGGGGAGGTTTATGCCAGATATTAGGAAAAGGATCTTCACCAAAAGGGTATTTGGGCACTGGAAGAGGCTCCCAGGGAAGTGGTCATAGCATGAAGGCTGACAGAGTTCAAGGAGCATCCGGATAACATTCTCAGGCACATGGTGTGATTCTTGGAGCTGTCCCATGCAGGGCCAGGAATCATATTTCAATGATCTTTGTGGGTCCCTTCCAACTCAGGATACCCTGTGATTCTACAATTCTATGATTATTTATAGAAGAGGTCTGACATTCCTTACAGAAGGCTGGAGTTCAGATTTTGTTATGAAGGAACTTGGACAGCCTAGCAACACCTGCAATTAGAAGAGCAGAGAAATGCTGAACCAGTGCAAGCAGCCTTGAGCAGAAGTCCTTCCTGACAACACCAAGATTAAAGGAGATTAGTCATCTGTTATGTCTAGATGGGCTTCCCCAGAGGACAAACCCCCACTGGAGCATTGCCTAACAGTACCATGAGCATGAAGGGAGTGTGAAAAGCTGGAAGGGCTTAAGGAGATAAATAGTCAAAAAAACCCCCCAATAAATAAACCAGCCAAAAAACCCAAAACATTCAAGAGGTTTTAATTTGCTTATGGCAAAAGAAACTTCTGACTAGTTATTGGGGCAGTATTTGCTATATATTTTTTTTTTTTCCCCCAGTAAAATAGAATGTCAAAACTATTGTGTACCAACATCTTAAAATAGCAGCTTTAATAGGAGTTCAAGGAATTTATAAAAATCAATGTGGACTGGAGATCAAGGTACTCTCTTCTGGTACTGTGTGTAGCTTATCACTAAACTCAAGCTTTAATGGATTTCTTAAAGGATAGCATCAAGTGAAGTACCACTCACAGAGTAAAAACTAGTCACATTTCAGCTAGGCAACTAATCCAGCACCTTGGATGGCAAAGGAGATTCACACCAAATGGCACAAACAACAGATTCTAGGTACACTGACTCCCAGTAGGATACAAAAATAAAGAAAACCTCTAACTATTCAAAGAATGGTTTGACCTTAATCAACAATGACGATAAAATTTAAAAAAAAACATTGGGCCAGGGGTCTAGTCATTTATATACAAAAATATTCAATTTTTACATACAAACTACCAATGGCCCATAACAAAACTTTACCAGCCCTTGAAATTCCCCTCAGAAGAGGTGTTTTCATTGCCAGACTACAAAGAGATGAGTCATGTAAGATCCTCACCTGCATTGTAATGCCAAAAATATATTAGAACCACTATGATATCCAAGTTTTATTGTCATAACAGATTTTTTAAAAGTGTATTTAATTGATGCTTTGGTTAGATGATGTGCAAGATGAACTGTGATCTTATGTGCTGCCTTTAGCAACAAATGTCTCCAATGAGAGGTTAACTGTAGAGATGATTTAAGACTCCTTCATTTTTGAAAAAAATATTGAGGATGGTTATTAGAGTGCAGTCATATTCAAAAATAGGTAGAAGAACCTATTAAACACTACAAAACAATGGATTTGCTACCCTGTTGACCAAAGACATTTTATGAAATAGAGTGCAAAAGAGTTAAGAAACATGATCTTTCTATAACAAAGTTTGCAAACAAGACTGAAAAAAGTATAGTCGGAAAACAGCACTACACGTACACAGACAATTAATGCTACAATGAACAGATAGTGAAAACATGACATTAAAACAAAATTATAGGATTCAGTACCAGTTTTCAGTTGGCATACGGAACTATTTTGTTTATGATAAGCAGGGACTTAAAAATAACAGGATAAGAGAAATTATCTGCCATAAACAACTGTAGAAATATTTTTGCAACTATACCCATATGATTTGCACAGAGATTGACTGTCAGAAGCACAACACAGTAACAACACAATAAGTCAGATAAAATCCAGCCACTGTTTGTGTAACTATAATTGCACACAAAGCCATGCTAGTCTTTACCTGCTGTGAAAGGAACAACTGTGAAACATAGAGAGATGATTCATTAACCTGACTCATGTCTTTCTCTTTTCCTCAACCAGGGACCAATCCATCTACATTTATATCTGGGGTCCATGTAGCTAGTCAAGGATAATACAGATATTCAAGACAGCGCAAGGGTCCTTTTATATTCCCAAAGCAGCAGAGTCTTTTCTTCAATGCTGTTTCTTTTCCTAAGGAACTTGGTAGCAGAATAAAGATTTCACTGATTTCTTCAATAATTCCTGATATATATTAAGGTCAGGCTACCCAATCAGGGAACAAAGTAAATACATGAGACTCTGATCAGCAATTGCCCAGTTTAAACAGAAAGAACTTGCAACAGCCCACTTGTGTATAATCCACAGGTACTGTTTGTCCTAACAAATTATTTCTCAAAAATGAATAGGAATTGCTTCTCTGAGTAGTATCATAGCATCCCAAATGACTGGTAAAAATAAAAGAAAGGTCTAATGCAGACATTAGAGACTTCAAAAACACTTAAAGACATTTGCTTCCCATACTCTGTTAACAGTTCAGCACTGTACTTTAAATTCCTTAAAATCATGTACACTATTAATTATATTATTATTACAGAAATTTTAACAATACTTAATATACAGTATTTAGATGTTTCTGGGGTTTCTAGGCTACATACAACTGTTTAGCTGCCGAGAAATTTGTGGAAAAGAAAATGCATGCACTGGCCTGGGCTTAGGCTCACTGATCAGATCATCAGAAAACACCAGATACAACAAAACTTGCTGGACACAACAGACAACAATTTAGAAATTAGAATGCAGAATGGCTCAATTTCACAGCGACCTATGAAAGAAGCAGCTAAACTCCACAGATCATTCCAGAAGCATGTGGGAGCTCTTTTGGAGAGTCAAGTCTTGCAAGGTCCACACTGCCTAGATAACTATCTGAGTAATACTGTTTGAAGTTGAGACAACCTGGATAAAACTACCAGAAATACTGAGCTTGGTGTACTTGTCGAAAAACTAAGGCAGGTAAAGAAAAGATAATTATGAGCAATGATTATTTGGGAGGACACAAGAAGATAGTAAAATGGAAAAATCTAGAAGAAATATAAAAGGCAGAAAATCATGTGATCAATGTCATTTGCAAATTTGTATAGAGCAGTCCAGTGCCTGAACATTGCAATTTTCATCAGGACAATAACTATGGGTGTGTTACAAACTGTGTGTTTGAGTTGCTTCTGCAATCAGAGGAACAGGGAAAGTCTTGCACGGAGTTGCTGAGGGAGACTTGTCAGCATCCCATAGCATGGTATTTGTAAAAGAGGCAAAAAAACTCATAAAAATAACACTGTAATTGGTAAATAAATATGTCCAGTTACCAGCGGAAGTCAATACTGACATGAGGAAGATGGTGACATGCTCTTCCACTGTTCAGATTGTCTGATACCTTGTTTTTTCCAACATCTATGCATATTTATCACTATTTTCATTCTCAGGAATGCAAAAGGAGACCAAAACAAAAGAAAATTTCCAAGTCCTTCAATTCTGATGCATATATTAGTATCTTTGAACACATAATATTTTGTTACATCCATTCATGAATGTCAGCATATTAATTTTTTAAGAAATTGTGTGCTAATGCTAAACCACACAAAGTTATGGTCATTCTCATTCTTCAGAACAGAAAGACGTATTTCCATGCTTTTATTTCAGATTGTCTTTATTCTGCTTCCTAAGTTTCTTTTCTGAGGCAGAGACCCTGTCTTTTGTTCCAGCCAAGGGAGTGTTTTATAGCTTTTATGTAACTCCTCCTTTTTTTTTTTTTTTTTTTTTTTTTTCTAGATATAAATCACCCAGTGTTCTTCCTTGGATAGTTCTCCATTATTCTAGAAATGTGAGTGTACGTGATTTTTAATTTAAACTGAATTTTAGCCTCACTAATAGTCTTAAGACTAATTTAATTTATACAGTGAACAACTTTCACATAATAGTTTGTTTTAAGATTTAAATAGTGAACTGTGTTAAATACACTAATACCAATGAATTGTCACAGGCTTTGTATAGGAAACTTTACCGCAGTCTTGTGAAAATTTTAGCTTTCATTCTTGTCCTAGAAATTTCCCAGGAACAGATAAACAGATAGATAAACTGAGATTTAGTGTTCAAGGCATAACATCAGCAAATCCTCAGAAACAGAAGGGGAAGGAGAATCAAGGTTAATCAGTAGGATCACATCTTAGGTTCTGATTGTGCAAACACAAAAAAGACTTACTTAACTTTAGGCCTATTAATGAAAAGCTCATTCACATTAATTGGATTGCCTGACTAAAGCTAATCTTAAACCTGAATTTTTAAAGATCATGTCATTGGTGCTTCAATGGTACTGGAAGAACAGCTTGTGTAGACAAATAATATTCTATATTTAAATGCACTAGAAAAACTTAAGAATGCAGCATTCAAATTTCAAAATGTTTGTCCTCCATTATCACATTAGTGATAAGTGCCTAATGACAAGTGATATAAGATTGTTTTGATATTGTTCATAAGTAAGAGGCATGGTATGTCATGCTAGACTTTCTACTGTGGTTTGAAGATCTTTGAAGATCTTCAAGAAATCATTCACATTGCTTAACAGAAAAAGAAAAAAGGACTCTTTGCATCCAGAGGGAGCCTCAGACTGCAACTTACATGTTTTCTGGAGCATAGATTTGTTTCTGTAAGTGAGGAGGATAAGGGTTTTGCACTCACTGAGCATCATTAAAAGAGCAATAGAGTCAGAACTGAAGGACCAGGAAAATTACACTCTCACTTTAATAGGGAAAGTATTTCACAGCAAAGATCATTTTCTGAGTAAGAACTCATATACCAATCTCATTTTGAGCCTTATTTGGCAGTGCTTACAACTTCACTGTTCCCAGAGCACTCTACTCAATCAAGTAATGAAAAATGGTAGACTAAGGTACCTAAATGAACAAGAAAACTATCTTTGGACAAGCTGTAGTAAGTTGTATCCTATGTGTGAAAGTAGTCATTCCACTGAGTTACTAGAGAGAGCATAATTTAACGAGTAATAGAACAATGCAAAAGAAATTTAAAAGTGCAACAGCTTCCAGGTGTTTGATTTTGTTTAATCAGGCCTGGGACATATATTATAAAAACAAGCAAGACAAGTATTAACTAAAATTATCTACATATAATATCATCTGTAACCTGCTACTTTTGAGTAAAGTAAATAAGTATTTCACTGTTAAGAATACATAGATTTCCATATATTCTAGCATAGATCTATTGTTAATTGATACAGATAGGGTCACCTATGAGAATACTAGCAAAACTTCACCACCTGTAGAGAATTATAGTGACACAGTTATCAAAATGAACTGCCAGAAGCTTCAGCAGAAAACAGAACAGTGTTATCAAAAAAACCCACCAAAACAAAAGACCATAAAAATCCCCAAAAACAAAACAACAAAACAACAACAACAAAAGAAAAAAAAAAAAAAAACCAACACAAAAAAACCCCAAAACCCAACACAAACTACCCATAGTGATTAGAAAAGCTTATAAAGCTAATAAAAGTTCATAGTCCTGATCTGATATATATAATAGCATTAAGGAAGCTTTAGGCCTCTTTCTTCTGGGTAGATAAATTCTTCACAGAGGACGCTAAAACAACTTAGTAAACAGGAAACTAAGCGACTACTCTGAGAGACCTGTCACAAAGCTAATTTTTAACCCCTAGGTAATGGCTGACAGAATAAGAGGTTATACAGAAAGAATGTCCCAAACCCCATCCTATACTGAAGAAACAGTGGTGAAATATTTTGTTCATTTGTTTACTGAGGTAATAACTCTTTTAAAGGAGCAGCATAAAGATGCAGATTTTTTCATAATTATGAAGTCACCCCCTACCCATCATAATCATCATGCAGCTTGCTGTAATTTTAAAATTTAAGTATTAGTTGTCTTTCTAAAACTCTGAATTGTGAGGCGCTGCCATTATTTGGTTTATATACATACTGAGACTGAACAGAGCCTGCAAAAGATACCTATGACAGCTTTAAGCAACACAGACTGGTGTTTAACACTTGGGCGTGTCCCTTGCTTAAAGATGAAGAGCTCTTATGTGATTATTGCAATAGTGTAGATTTAATATGCATGAAAAGGTAAAGAGACACATAAAAAGATATGTATATAGATAAAGGGGGTATCCAGTAAAGAATGTCACATTCAGTACTTAATCCAAAGGTAATGAAACTAAAAATTATTATTGCAGAATTAACACAATTCTGAATCAACACTAATGACTTACTAGAGTAATAATATTTTATAGTATCTCCCCTAAATAAAAGAAAGCAAAAATGACATTCATCTGCTCTGCTATTCTAAAGACTTAGTCTCTTTTGCAAAACCCTTTAGTATAAGGTCTGAAATTTATAAAATACTAAGTTGTAAGTTTTATAGATTATATTAGCTTTTGTAACAATTTACCTAATATGATTTACAACATTTTTTTATGAAACCAGATATTTCTTACCTCAGATAATTCTATCATTAGAGAGGAAGTAACAAAAACGAGTTCAGTATTAGATCATACTGTAAACTTTATTCTTGGAAAACACTGGGGAAAGGACAATTATTCATTAAACTGCAGTCTTACTTTCTACAAATGTTTTCATAATCAATTGTCTGGATCAGTTTGGACTCCAATCTTTAAACTAATAGAAAGTGTGTTATGGGATCATTTGTTTTAGATTTTATATTTCAAAATATGAATTTATATTTTATTTAGAAACACACAAGAAACAGTTGAATTACATAAGGTATATATAATAATAAAGAAAAAAGGGGAAAAATAAGAAGAGGAAAGATGTAATCAGGGCCCAAAATGCTTGATGCTTATATTTCCAGTTATTTTGTTTGTAAATGGGGAATACATATCAGAGCAATTACTTTTTGCAATTGACAAAGATTTGACAGCAAAGGACTGAGCTTTAGCTGCACAACATGATCAGACATCTGTGTTAAAATGCCAGTGTCTGCCTGCACTTTGCTCAGACACCGCAGGTACACTAATACATGTGAAGCTAATTTTCTTAGAACTCATTTGTCTGTAGTAAACCAGGAATATTGACAATCACTGATATTTCTCTTTGTAAAAAGAGGTCAAGAACAGACCAATACATTACCAAGAAGCAGAGTTGAACCCTGTTTATTTCAGTATATATTCAAACAAATCTCTGAGAAATATGGCCTTCTCTGAGGATACAAGAGTTTTAATGCATAAACAACGGAATTTGGTATGTAATTTTCTGATTTAAAATATGATTATTAAAGGATAAATATATACTATATATACACTGTAAAATGCACTTAACATACCTTGCATAGCAAATTATTCAAATATGCACTCTTCATAGCCTACTAAAATTAACAATTAACTTATTTTAGCTAATAGATAAAAACAGATGCTAAGCACTGGCATGTCTCAATATGATTAGGTCCATAACACTACTTAGTTATACTTTCTTCTAGCAAATATTCTATTAATTTTTGCCATGCCCTTTAGGTCTTTTGCCTTACACACATGAAATAAAAATAATCCACTACTGTCAATAAGTAAATTTTGCCAAAAAAACCCCAATTCTATAGCTAAACATAAAAATCTTGTGGATTGTTGTGAGTTTTTTCCCCTTCTTTCATCCTCTACCCCTTATTATTTTTATTATGTAGACTGTATCTAATCAAAATCATATTGCTTTTATGCAATTAGGTTATATACATATCTTATTCTAAACACAAGTATTCTAAATACAGGAAAAATCTCTCTGTATTTCTAAAATCCACTTTCTTCTGGATATCTATCTTCTATTGACAGCAAGGTTAAAAAAAAAAAAAAAAGAAAAAAGAAAAAATCACTTTAGAACCAGAAATTTAGAATAAAGAAGTCATAGACAGGTGGAGCTCCATCTCATCTACTACAGCTGCTTTTAGCAATAGCATTATGAAAGTAAAGCACCAGAGACCACAATTTTTTTTCTAATTCATTTTTTTACTACATTTTCACCAGGGAGCAAGAAAATGGGACTCCAGACAAGTTGACTACACACTCTAGTAGTAAGACACAGCCCACAAGACATCAATCCTTTGATACATACCAAAATAAATGACTGAAAACAAACAATTTATGAGAAATTTATACTTCTACCTATTTGAACACTCAACCATAAATCCAATGTGTCAAAAATTTATGTGCCAGAATAACATCAACCACCAGAATAACATCAACACAATAACAACAGCTCTTCTTAGCTCGTCTTCATTTATTAGTATTTCTTAAATAAACTCAGTGACAGCAATGTACTACTGATGTCAATATACTCCCACTCTGCACAATTATGAAACATCAGAACAACTGTTCATCACTGAAATCATGAACCTTCTCATAATGCACAGACAAGGCCCCAAATAGCTAACGTAAAGGTAATCAGTCTTTATCCCTGACACAAAGTTGTGGTTGTCCTGAAAAACAAGTCTTTCAGGAAATGCAGGAGAAAACATCCTACAGACTCATAGCACAGGTACTTCCTTCCCATCTCTTCAATTAAATTCTTTAAAAAGAGAATGGTTAGTGTCAAATGTGTAGAAAAATCCTTAGGCAGCAACCCTTCTAATCTTGCTAGACTAGGCAATCTCTGTACCAGTAACCTAAGATCAAAATCTCTATTTCTGAAAATAAGATCATCAGCTATCTTATTGCCCCCAAAATTCAGGTAAAGGGTTTATAAGTCTTGTAATCTTCATAATTCTTTCTATATTTTACTCAAAGCTTTTGGTTTTACTTCTACGATACTTGCAATTCAATCACTGCTGTCTACCACACAGCCTTGATATTGATTAGTAATACAGTATTGCAGCTACATCCCCATGGCAACTTGTTTTCAGATAATTTCTCAAGCCATATTTCAACCAACCACAACAGATGTCTTATAACATCATAGTCATTCCTAAAATATGTAATATTTATTAAAAAACCCAAACTACCTAATCTTTCATTACAATCCCACAATCCTTCTATTTTGTGTAATACATCAATTTTCTCACTTTTTCAGTTCTTTACTGCCTTTGTAGCAAACCAGTATTCATCACTCAGGAGATGATGTTAGCTTCTATCCAAAACCAATGGAGATGGCAGAAGGAGTTGTGCAGTCCCTCACAGACAGAAGTTTTGAATCTAAATTTTGTGGATAGAAGAAGGTTTTAGCTACACAAGACAGATGATTTTTCTCCAGTGCTCCAAAGCTATTGGAATTTGTGGTCCACTTCCACTGGCTTTCTTCTCATTTCCTGCCATCTCACTTCAATCTAGCTCACTTTATGGACAGAAAACTTTTCAGCTTTTTAGCCAAACCAGTCTTTCTCTGGCTATTATGCTGCAACTGGCTGCCCAAGAAAATGAAGGAGCATCAGACATGGTACCACAAAGGAGAGAGGGAACACAGATGAGAACTTTACAATTACTAGCAATGAACTAGCAATGAACAAGCAGATGGATTTGACTGGATCCAATCTGAATGTTGGTTACATCCACACAAAGTACTCCATGATCCTTCCAGCTAGTCCTATTACTCTAAAACATGATGCTGTTCTTTCACTTCCCAACCCTGCTGTTTGCTGCTCTACAAGGATCAATATTCTGTGTATTCAAAGAAATGAACAGAGCAGTTTGTCCCAGTGTCAGAGAGGTCTTATGGCATTCTCCTACCCTGCATTTCTGTACAACAAAAGACACTACAGTGTATCAAAGCCATGTTCATAATTCCTAAGCTAACAAAAGTACAACCCAGCACTATGAACTTCTGCCTCAGCTGCTTTAGTATTTTCCACTGTAAGAAAAGCAAAAATTTCATTTTAAACTAACTTGTTGAAGTAGTGAATTTTTAAAAGTATTGTATATTAAGTGCAGAGTTTAAATATTTTTCTTTTATGACTGTCCCCAAACAACAGCTTAAGTGCTTAATACACTTGCAAACATGTCTAAACACTTCTGAGCTTCATACTTTACTGTTCCAGTTTAGCTTCTCACATCCAAATCTATCCTGCAAGATTCATTATTATATAGTGCTTTCTGCTACAGAGATATTTTCTCCTGGGGAGAAATGGAAAGCAGTTAACACCTGCATTTTGAAAATGAAATTTTAATTTGACATGAATCAAAAAAGCATTAGAATTAACAGACAAGAATGCTGCAAACAAAGCTGACAGTCATCTTTAGTATAAAACAGAACAGTTTTTTAATAGCATGCAAATACAGCTGACAGGCATGTCTTTATTCAATTAGTCCCTAGTTTCCAAGGGCAGAGTTGTGTGCACACATTCAAACTGCATTTTCTAATTTTAGAGACTTTTTATATTGAATTTTTAAAGCTACTTAGTATCTGAATCAATTTAACAGAATTTCACTTAGAGTACTTTTCAGTTTTGGCTTTCAATTAGCAGTGTGCATTGTATACCTGCACACTGCTAATGACCTTATCCATACGATCAGATCCAAGAAGATCTCTTGGCTTTCTTTTTGAAGTATTTCAGAACAGTTATACTTCCATGTGTGCACATTTGTGTATGCCTCTCAGTATTATAAAAGTTTCATATCAATCCATCTGTGTATCCCACTTACTTCTGTGGCTAAAATAGCAGGTAAAACAGGCACTTACTCTTCAGTGGTTACAGGGCACTTCTCCACTTCTTCTTTTCCAAGTGACTTGCCAAATCAAATCTACTACTTCTTTAGCAGCTGGGGAAACAAAAACAAAAATCCCACACACATGTCAGAATTCAAGGAAATTAGGGGAGGGAGAGGGTATTTTACTCAAAAGATATTTCAGAAGAAGTAAACAGCAGTGTAACAGTGGTATTAACACTTAAACTTTTTTCTCATAACACCTAACAACCATCTCTGAACGTGGTATTCCTTGACAAGAATACTGTGGCATGGCACAGAGTTAACATCTTTAGACAACAAGAAAGAAAAAAATACCATAAACAATAATATTAATAAATATATAAATAAAAAGCATCTCAATTCTCTGTCTTTTTACCAAACTGTGAACCAGCAATATTTCAACAATGAATTAATTTCTTCTAATGTCTTCTCCATTGGCCTACTGTATTAAAGAATTAGCCAAGGTTTGTGTCTACCACCAAATTAGTACCGTTCTTTTTTATTTGCAAATACAAATGTTTTTCCCTCAATACAGAATTAAGCTTTTTTGAAGAAGCTTTTGTTTTATTTATCTATTTTTTTTTAATACAGAATCTGCAAAACTTTCACTGGAGAAAATCAATTGAAAAAAGGCAACTGTAAGAAACACATTTGCAGAAGTACAGGATAGCTGCTGATTACTTAACACCCCCCAAAGGTATCAGTAAGCAATACAGTGCTAACACTGGCTAGTCAAAAGAGTTATCAATGATTGCAAGCCTATCACAAATGAAATGTGCTGGAATTATTCTTATAAAACTATTGTGATGTAGCACCTACAATTTACCGTAAACCTCATTTACAAAACAGCAGATAGCATCTTAGAAAATTAAAGTTTAAACAGTCTTTTCAAGCCTTATGTATATTAGAAATGTCACCATGTTGAACACACTTCTGTTTCAAAAAGGATGCAAAACTCATCATGACTAAAACATGAAATAGGAACAGTTTGCTTTCTAAAAGTCAACAGCATTCTCATACCTCTTGTCAAGACCAGTCACAGCTTTTAAATGACCACCACCAGTTACAAAATGTTCTTCTATTCATAGCAGCTGGTGGAGATGCTGAGAGACTACGTAAAGAGCTGTTGCGCTACACACACCCACTCCTTACACACTGCTAGGAGACAGCCCCTGTACTGCATATGTGAAAATGCACTAAAAATGTATTTCCGAAGAGAAAAATTCCCTGAATGAAAAGTGGCCAATCTTTCCACGTTACAAACAGACAAATAAGGCACACCAAATATCACAGGGTAGAATCTACTTGAGAGCAGTGCTTGGATACAATGAGGTCTGAACAACATCTACCCACTCTACTAGTATAGCTATGCACAGGAGAAAGCACAGATGAGCTGCTACCAACTTCACATCCTCACAAGGCCTTTGGGGCAGGAGACTAGAAGTAGTGTTCTGGGTAACAACTGCTTATTGAGTTTCGATGCGGAGAAAGTCAAAGCCATTGAGGGATCAGTGAGGCCCATGCTAACAACCCACGTGTAAAACCATGAACAATCAGGCTTCAACCTTGCAGCAGGAGGAGCCCAGGGGGGAACTACTTCAGGGGAACAGAGCTCTGTCCTACAGCCTTGGGCCATCATCTCTGCTGGCACTGTGTGGTCTCTCCCCTGAGCCTGCAGTGCTGACCATGTCCATAAGCAGGGCCACTGCAGCTTCAGCACATGTGAATATGCACACTATACCAAAAATGCACGTGTATCACACCCATCCTTGGCCCACCCTGCCCCAGCTGTCCTTTTGTGAGACATTGGATTATTATATTAATTAGTGGCTTGGACCAACTCAAGTGTGTGTATGTGGGGAGCAGGGGTGGGGAGAAGGGAAAGGTCAAATTTCAGAGGTAAGGTGATGCCCTATCCCACACTCCAGCCCCTGTGAGCATCATCGGGCAACCCTGGAGCAGCTGTCAGTCAAAGGCAGCCCGGGAGCGCTGACCTATACCGCACAGGGTATAGGGGCCACGGCACAGAAAAGCAGCAACACCTACTCTCCAATTTTGTTTCAACCCCATCATCTGGTCATATGTAAACTGGATTCACACAGGACTCACTGGTGGTAGCTGTATTTTTTTCCTCTCTCTTTCTTTACTTCTTCTTCTCCTAATCTAATTTCTTAATATTTTGGGTAACTTGAGACCAGATGGGTTGGATTTCGTTAAGTTGTATGGGTTAGCATCTGCTCAGTCAATGATTTGTGGAATGCTTTTCTTTGGTTGTGTGTTACCCTACAAAATTGTGCCAAGTTCCTTTATTTCCTAAAGTTTACCAGTAAAGTACCTCTGGAGAAAATACACAGTGTCTTCTCCTTTGCACTCTCTCTTAAGGTGTTAGAAGAACCAAAAGTTCTTCTAATATGTCTGGAGGGTGGATATTGTTGGAGCCTTGTATATTTTTAAAGTAAAACCCTCTGGTGAGTTTGTAGCTCAAGACTTGGGGTCTTACACCTCTGGCAATAACCAGTCAATGCAGAAATGAAAACCTATATCAATAAGTAGAGTGTTCCTCTTCTCACAGTTGCCTCACCCCCAGATTCCCCATGACTCCAACCAACCTGAAGAAGTACCATGAGACAGCTGTAACAGAACTTGAAATAGGTATTTTTAATACCCAATGCATTCAAAGTATTTTACCAACCTATATTTCCTATAGTTCTTTTTTTTTTTCCCACGAAAAAAAGAACCCTAGTATTACTTTTTAACTTATCAATACTGCAATTAAAATTTTATCAAGAAAATATTTTTTTATTTATTTTTGTTACAGAGTGATTTTTTTTTTCAAATTTCTGTTATTAACATTTCTATTCTTGCACTGCAGGAAACCAAGTTAGAGATGAGAGATCCTGTTAAAATAAAAAGGCTTATCTTCTGAAGATAGAGCACTTAATCAAATGCTTAATTAATCTCCCTTCCTCACCTATTTCAAATTAATGTCATCTTTCTCATCTCCAGAATGACACCTGCCAGTGCAGCTGTTTTACTTGGCATTTCTCTGTGTGCTCAAGTCCTGCAGAATGAAAACAGAGTTGGAGTCAGGAAACAGTGCTGGAAGGGCGCAAATCAGGAGACTGGTGTGCTTGTTCCATGCTCTGGTTCCCAAGGTTACTCCATGAAAAGTAAAATAGTATCACCACAAAATTGCAGAAGAAACCTGGGAAGAAATGTCAAGAAATAGAAAGGGCAAAACACTTTCCGGTCCTCTTTTTGAGAACTTATGGAGAGATAAAGGGAAAGGAAATTGCAAACTGCCAACAGAAAAGCAGAAGAGGCAAAGTAAGGATGTGAGCCTACCAACTACCAACAGTTTTGCCATTAGAACACAGGGAAAAGCAAAAATGAGACCTCTTAAGAGACTCCTTTCTTTCACAGTACGTAAAGGATGATTATAAGAAAGGTAGGGACAAACTTTTTAGTAGCACCTGTTTAAATAGGAGGTCAAGGTTTTAAACTGAAGCAGTGTAGACTGACAGGATATAAGGAAGTTTTTTTACAATGAAATGGAGAAACATTGGAACAGGTTCCCCAGAGAGGTGGTGGATGCCCCATCGCTGGAAACATTCAAGGTCAGGTTGGATGGGGCTCTGAGGAATATGACCTCGTTGAAGATGTCCCTGTTCAGTGCGTGGAAGACTAGATGACTTTTAAAGGTCCTTTCCAATCCAAAGTATTCTATGATTTTATGATTCTATGATCACTGTGGAAGCAACTGTTTACCCTTAAGGAAACAATTAGCTAATGAACTGGTTCAGGAAATGAAAAAAAAAAGAAAAAAAAAAAAGAGTTATCAAGGAGATTGGTAGTATCTGAAGCAGTAAGATATTAGATCAGCTCAATGGATTTAGAAGGCCATGACAAAATGGCTGAATGCTAAACTGTGAAAGAACAATCTGAAAAGGTTGTCTTTGGCATTTTCATATTTATTGCTTGCTTTTTCTCACCAAATGATGAAAACAGAGTGGGCTAAACAATGTACCAAACAGTATCAAGCTTTTAACACTCAACCTCCAATGGCTGTACCTCAGCCACCTGCATGTCTGTTACCTTCTATATTCCAAAGACTGTCATGTATCTTTTGCAATAGAAGGGCCTGAATGAATATTATCAATTAATTTTTAAACTGCATAATCTGTTTTCTTTCAGCAGTTCAGTTGAAAATAGTACAAAGTTTATCTGGAAAATTATTTTTAAAAACTGATCTAGAATTAGAAAAATAGTAATAATGAAAAAGAAAGAACGTATTTATGTTCTTGAGTTCTAGCAAAATAAAGCACAATACATTCCATCTGTTCCTGTAACTACATTTATTTAAATCAAATACAGAAACATTCACCCACTTACACTGACAGCAAGTTATGAGTTTGTAATTCTGTTTACAAACATTAAGGTACTTCCTGCAAGTTTTTTGGGTTGAGGTCTGTGATTTATCTGTTCTTTCTAAAGTGGAAATATGCTCCACAATTTTTACAACACACAGTCATAACATCAAATGCAGTGTGTCTATTTATCAGAACCCATTAACTTTGCTTATTTACGCCAGTTCTTTAGCTTGCCTTGTTTATCCTGTACTCTTTCTTTGTTGTGCAAGAGTTTACTGATATTACAATTAAGATTATAAATTTAAACTCCAGAAAGGGCTTAGCTTTACTGGTGTAAATTTTTATTTTGGTCAGAAATAAAAAGCTTATTAAGTGATTACAGAAACCAATTACTTTCTTTGAAATTGTCCACCTCTTAGAAGCTACTGAATGCTCTGTATTCCTACATACATCCTTCATAAAGTTACAACTTGTGTAGTTCTTAATGAAGAAATAGTATGAACTATTCATCTACTTTCTATAATTATTAATATTTTCTCAATTGTTCTGTGGAAAATTACAGTATATCATCACAAATTCAGTTACAATACACATAATTACAATATTTGCTAACAGAAAGACCCTAAATGATCATCTGGAAATCTAAAATATTTATAAAATGTGAGCACAGGAGAAAAGAATGAAGATAACTAACAGAAGTATTTTCAGTGATTGCTAAGGAAAGGCTACTTATACACTCATCAGTCTGGACAATGACTGAGAGAAGAAACCTTTAGGAAACAACTTCTGGGAACCAAATTAAAGTTCTTAAATGCTGTTTCTGAAATGGCTATTTAAATTATTTCCAAAGTCACCTCTGGAACTGTCCAGTAGTTATTATTACTGTGGAGAAACAAACACTGCATGCTGTTATTCCTTTCACTTATGATTAAAGAAAAAAAAAGTCCAAAATAATCTAGTACATCTTTTGACCAAGTGCTAGACAAAGCAGGGTGTAATCAAAGCCTTTACTTGAACTGTGAGAGGCATCATTCTGTGCATGGCTCCAGTAATTGCAGTGGGCTCACAGCAGAAACAGGCTAAAGCTTATTGTACAGAACAGAACACACAGCACTAAATTTTTTGATCTGCTACACACCTCTGAGCAGAGCAAGGAATTATGTTTTAACTCACATTCCATTTGTATCAACAAAAAAAGCTCCTGGCAGATTAAGAAAAGAAGTAAAGTTCAACACTGCCTTCTGTGTCCTGAAGCAAATACAAAATATGGATTACAATTTAAAATAACAGGACAGATATTATCAATTAAATTTGAAGTGAGCAAGGCCAGGCTTTTTTCTGCTTTTCTCTAATTCTTGCCTGAGATATAGTAGAGTAAGATCACTAAGATCATTTGCCATTAGCAAAGCTTAAGGTTGGAAGCTTTCAGATCTCTGTTAGGTGCATGCATTCCCCAGTGTGATGTTCTTGTTTCTATACTTAGCTGGAATCCCACTGAGCAAAGGGATTGCATGTGCAAGAGCAGAACGAAATCAGACTTTTAATGCAACAACTTTTCTCCTTATGTTGTCTGGGGAAAAAGAAAGATTGAAAGTTTAAAAGAATAAACATAAATCATTTCAGAGAATCTATTCACTAGGCAAATGTAACAGGTTTTAGAAAATTGTGTCTGATTTATGTGTAATCAACATTAAATAATTACACAAGATATGATCGATTAAATTTCAAGCCACTTACAAGTTAAGTAAGTCACTTAACTCTCTTTTCGTCATTGTTTAGTCACCATGAAAACAGATCAAGCAAAATTAGCTACCATCTGACATCAGTATTTCTAAACTCTCAGAGCCAGAGGTAAAAAAAAAAAAAAAGGTGGTTTCAGGGAAAGTGCACTGTAACCTTCCATAACCTCGAGGCTGTGGTTGCATTCCACATACAGAAGCTCAAGAATCCTTAAATTCAGCAGTAATTTGGTGCCTTCTGCTATGACACTGAAGCATGAACACATAGTGTAGGCAGACTTCCAATTCCATAGGTATAATATCTATGGGGTCTGGAAAAACTGATCTACAACACTCTAACAGGAATTCAGGCAAAACTCTACAAAAACTCTCTACCAAATTAATCAAGCCAAACATGGTTCTGATTGTGTTTTAACTTGAGGTATGCAATGCCTTCTTCACCTCAGTCTTTATGGGAAAAACTGGCCTTTGGAAAACACAGACCCCTTAGGTCACTGGCAAAGCCTGGAGTAAGAAAGACATCCTTAGTGGAGAAGAATCAGATTAAGGAATTTTTAAATAATCTGGACATACATAAACCCATGAAACCTGACAGAAAGCACACATGAGTACTGAGGGAGCTGACTGATATCACTGTACGGCAATCAGAAGAGGTTCATGAAGTCTGGAAGAAAACAAATTTCACTCCTACTTGCAAGAGGGACAAGAAGAAAGACACAAGAAATGACAGGTTGGTCAACCTGACCTCAATCACTGGAATTCCATCTAATACTGGAAACTGTTTTCAGGGACATGAAAAATAAGAAAATTATCAGGAGCCAGTCAGCAGGGATTTATGAAGAGGAAATCATGGTTAAGCAACCTGATTACCTTCAATAATGAAGTGACTAGCTGGTGGTTGATGAAGAAGCAGTGCATGTTCATTATATCATCCTCATTAGGGTGACTTTTGACACTTTCCTGTAACATCTTCATAGACAAGCTGATAAAGTATAGGTTATGTAAAGGCAGTGAGGTGGACTGAAAACTGGCTGAAGGGCCAGGCAGAGAGAGTTACGATAAACAGCAGAAAGTCCAGCTGCAGGGTAGTGTTGTACAGCAGGTGTCAATACTGGGGACAGGACTATTTACATTTTTATTAATGACCTGGAAAATGAGACAGAGTCCACTTTTCAGAAGGTTGCAGATGATGTAAAACCAGAGGTGGGTGGGGTGGAGTGACAGATACAACAGACAGTTTTGCTGCCATTCAGTGGGATGTCAACAGGCAGGAGAAATGGGTAGACTCAGGAAGCTCAGCAAGAAAAAAACACCAAGTCCTGCAACTGAGGAGGAATATGTTCACACAAATCATTCACAGAAAAAAAAAAAAAATATTTAGGACCCAATTCACTGAGGCAGTGAAGTATGCATTGCAACTGACCTGCTAGATGTTCTTTTGCTAGATGTTCAACTGTTATCTGGGCGGAGTTCAAAGACAGGCAGGTAATCTTGGTTTCTGCTGCTCTCTGAGTTTTTTTGTCACATATTGAAAGTTTTCAAGTGGCCAGAAGCCCTCTGGCAATGAGTGCCAATGAATATACTGATTCACATAAGGCCATGAATTAGCTTTACCCTTCAAGAGACAGTGTTGCTCAG
The DNA here is from genome assembly GCA_035221455.1 of Xenops minutus. NCBI lineage: Eukaryota > Metazoa > Chordata > Aves > Passeriformes > Furnariidae > Xenops > Xenops minutus. The sequence continues at coordinate 73,699,223 of JAWWEE010000074.1, read as the reverse complement.
TTTAGGGACTAAGCATATGCATTCTCTTGATAGAGAAATTGTAAACTAAATTTGCAGCCTAACAGGGAAATCCAGGGAATTTTCACAGGTTAATCTTCTATATGGCTCTGATAAAAAATAGTGAAAAATAGATTACGTGGCTGAACTGAATGATTTCCCTGTATCACGGATGTTAGAGCTTCAAGAAAATGTTGCATCAACAAAGGGATAGGTGAACAATTCTGATACTAACAGTACAGTTAGAGAGAAATACATCCAAAATACTTCAATTTCTCTGTTTAAGTTCTTCAGAATTAAACATCCTAACACTGTTCAGACAGGAGTTCTCAGCAGTAATGCCAATAAAGAATCACAAACTGGTAATTTCCTTATCAGCTTTTTTTAAAAATTGTCATATATCATGAACACTTGTTGCTGTTTCCTGTGTTCCTGTTAGTTTACTTTTATATTACATCTAGGGAGGTGAAAAAAATCATAAATGGGTGATCTCAGCATGCAATACATCTGGTCTCAGTCAAACGTTATTCTACAGGGACCTGCTTTAAAGTACAGGTTGTTATAGAATGTTAACACATACTGAAAAATCTTGTACAATGCAATGTAAGAGGCCACCAAGGATGCTTTATAAATTTCCTTACAAAACCTTCTGAGCAAGCATAATTTGAGGTTTAAGACAAGCAGAGAGAGTATAAGCCTGACTGCCATCTTGATGTAAGTCAACTCAATGAGCGTGGAACAGATAGTTTGATATAAGGTTTGTGCAGCAAGGATAACTGCAACACCTCTCACTTTAGTCTAAAAATATTTTAAACTGTGTGGTCTAGTCTGTTTTGAATACTATAGACCTGAATGCTAGTACTTGAATTTTAACTTAACTTTGTGTTAGCTGAATTTTATTAGTGACAACTGGGTAACAAAGGAGCCCTTACCTATCTAAAATCTATAAATTGGATCCAAGAACAGCCTAAAAAAGAACCCCCGACACCAGATTTCATCACCTTATTAGATAATAAGCAAATAATATTACAAAAAGGAACAGCTAAAAAATGCTTTTCTGTTTACTAGATAAGAACATCTGCAAGGGTAGCTAACTGGGATAGTTAACTAAATTTAATTGGTCATTAATGGGGTTATGTTCTATGAGTCCTGCTTTCTTTTTTTTTTCTCCTTGTTATTTTACACCGTTGCACATTTTTCCATCAAAATGTATCCATTCATTCTTCAGTGTTTTCCACGCAGTCCTAAAATCACAAGAAAAATAAAAATCTGCAAGGAAGATGGTTCATGACTTGGCATGGTATTCTTCAATGACTGTTGGCATTCTAATCCTGCTGATGTGAAAATGTAGAAGCTCTCAGTGTTAGAGAGTTACTATTTCAAACAACAGATCAGATTCCTCATATATCCACTGTGTCACTTCTCTTTTCTTTGTGATGGACATGCCACCTCTTGTTCCTGTTTAAATCCTGTGTGCAAGTCAGAAGGAGGAACTGTGGTAACATGTTTTCTTTCTAGCTGAACACAGAGTCGCAACTGGGATGCAAATGAGATTTCAGTTTGAATCCACACCCCTAGAAGTTAACCTATCCTCCCTCACACTGCATGTTCTAATGCAGCAACAGCCTTCAGAAAGAGCACACAAGAATACTGCTTTTGCTTAAGCAGTTTCCTGCATAAGGATATTAAGCTATTGAATCGATCTTTTATGATCAAGAAGGGACAAATTGTTGACCAAGTATTTGAATAGCCAGTAACAATATCTGTTGGGAAAAAATGTGCAAAAAAAAGAAAATAGTTACTTTTCCCAATGCAATTCCCACGGTGCTTAGAAGAAAGATATCTATATAGGCATCCTTAATAATTAATGTAAAAAAAAAAAAAAAGGGAAGAAAATAATAAAAACACTACCCTGCAAAAACTCTTTCGTTGATTTGTAAGTTAACAGGCAGGGATTGTAATTTCTCTTCAAAGTATTTTAACTTCATCAACAGTTTACCCCCAAGCTTGAACAAAATAGAACACAGAGAGCTTGATTCAGCTTCTCTCACAGTCCAGGTGGGTCTTTCCATAAAGACCACTGAAAATCATCATATATTCTATGTCAAGTCTCATGGTTTAGCCTTATAGCTGAACAGAGTAAACAAATTTCAATCTAAATTTCCCTCATAGGGCTTCCCTGTTTCTACCAGAAATGTAATTCTCTCTGAACATACCCATATCTCAGTATAACTCAAAGATAATTTCTATGGAATTGTATAGCTAGATTTTTGCATCTGAGCCTGAAACTGCTCAGCAAAAGAATTTCACATACTTCTTACAAAAGTCAGAGAGGCTACTAGTTCATGCAGGATGAAACTGACTCTAACTCAATATTAAATCACCTGTCAAGTTCAAAATCTTCCCAACAATTGACTAACTGCTCCCCACCCCCCTGGCCATAGCCCTGGCCCCCTCCCATCCTAGGTGATTACTGCAAAGTACTTGAGTCAATCAATTAAGTTTAGTATTTGTGAAATAACCACTTTGTAAGAAGTTATTAGAGGATTCTCAGGTACACCACACCCTGACTGTCACGCCTGCAAGTCATTCGCTTGCAAATGCTTTAAGCAATATAGTGCAAACTGAAAATTGCAGAATGGGTAAGAACAAAACTGTAGAAAATGATTATGAGATGTTGCTTAATGTTAGAATAACCATTTAATATGTATTATTATAAGACTATTTCTTGTTTCATCTATGTTTAAATTATATTCATCCCACGGAGGGCATGTTCTAAGAAGATTTCTACTCACTCATGGAACTAAGTTTCATTGGCTTCAAAGTATTTATTTCCTCTCCACTATATCATTACTTTCATGTAACTGTCAACTGAATATGCTCAAATATGTAATTTTAGGCTGTTTTATAAAGAAATCTGTGAATAGGACATCTTTCCAACAGATTTTTTAAAACGACAGCTAATGGGAAGTAAAATTATAGTTACACTCTGATGTTCTGTCCTGCAGCAAAGTCTTACAAATCTCACGGAAGGGTCACCTCCTTCAGTCCATCTCTAGGTAGAAAACAACAACATCACAGCTATCAACATGTCCTTGACTATATTTTTGACACTTAACAGTCAAACCTCTAACATTTACCCAGATGCTATTGAAGTCGCAGTTAACAAAGTATAAAAATTTCTCCTCTACTTCAGTATCAAGAATTGTAAATAAATTTCTGTAAATACTTCTTTTAGTAGGCATAAATCATATTTACACTCCTTTACTGACACTAAGTACATATGGCTCTTCATGTACTTCAAGCACATTAAAAGAAACGAAGTTTAAGTTGCATAACTGTGAAGGGCTGGAGACCACATACAGTTAGACAGAGAAGTTCACACTTTGCTCTTGACAGGGAAATAAACCTCTGATTTGTATTTATTTATTTTCTTAGAGCCCAGAATTCTTTGCAAATTAACAGTATTGGAATATTTTGTCCAGATGAGAGCACATTTCTCAGTTCAATGGATTAAAAAAACAAAAACCAAACCAAAACAAAAAACAAAACTGAAACCAACCAAACAAAAATCCAAACTCAAACCAACAACAACAACAAACAGCAAACTAGAGCAACCAAAAGAGTCAATTCCTCCTTTAAAATCCAAGTCAGACTTAATTATCACTGAGAGCTTACGTATTTATATCCTTGGATGTTCAGATGTTTCTACTAAGAGCAGAATATGCTTCTACCGCTAGAAGTATTAATGACTAAGAATGCTTACTGCAAATTAGTTTTCAGGATAACCAGGAATATTTTTGTGGGGTTATTTATTTCTATTTAAATAGCGCAATGAAATGACAAAGTGATATTAAAGTCCTGGCTCTACTTCCAATAAAGTCATAAACTATTTTAATAAAAATGTGGAAAATGTTTTTCACTGAATGATGTTTTCATGTAACAAAAATATCTGTCCTACAAAAAGGTCTACTGATCTTATAGCAACGGCGTGAAAAATCAAAATATGGTCACAAATCCAGCACTGTATGATCAGTCTTCCTTCCATTTCTTTGTGGACCCATCATAAATAACGAACAAATGTTGATTTTTTTGACAGATAAAGACAGAAGCATCTTCAATGCTTATCTGTGACACTTCTGAATATATTTTGTCATTTCTGCTAGAAATAAACTGGCGATACTGTGTTTCAGCATTCCTATCCAGTTTCTCAGAAATACATGAAAGCTGCCCATTCAAACAATAAACAAAACTTCCAGATTAATGGTTAAGTACTTTAAATATTTATTTTAAAATAATTCCTTTTTGTTTTGGTTTGGTTTTAATGATCTTATTTTAAGATTATATATTATAGAACAGCAGAATTACATAGTCTGGATGGGACCTCTGCTCAAAGCAAGGACAAGGAGAGTAGGTTATTCAGAGACCTGTCCAGTTAAGTTTAGCATATCTTCAAGGTGGAGGTTACACACCATACTGGGAATCCCGTTCCAGTATTTGATTGTTGTCATTATATTTATGTTTTTCTTACCAAAATTATTCCTGCATCACCTTGTACCCATTGCATTTTGTTGTACTGTCATGCACCACTAAGAATCCATCTTCATCTTCTCTGTACTCTCTCATCAGGTACCTGAAGAGAGCAATAAGGCTTTCCTGTAGCCTTATGTTTTTAGGGCTAAACAAACCCAGCTCTCTTAACCTCTCCTCAGTCACCATGTGTTCCAATCCCTTGACCATCTCAGGAGCTCTTCATGGAGTTTGCTCATATATCTTTTATGTCATGGGATGCCCAAACTGGATGCAATATTCCAGATGCTGTCTCATAGGTGCTTAATAGAGGGGGGAAATTACTTCCCTTAGCCTGCTGACTTCTTTCTTGCTCATATTCTGCAGAATGCTGTTGGATTCCCTTGCATGACTTTCTTTACGAAGACCTGCCCATGACCTCTGTAAAGATGCTTTCTGTCCTGCTGGCACCAAGCCCACACTGCTGCATGGTAAATTATTCCAACCTAGCTGCAAGACCTAGCATTTGCCTTTGTTGAAATACATGAGGTTTCTGTCAGCCTGGTCTCTTCAATGTCCTTTGTCATTAGATCCTCTGCCCCACTGAGCAACAGGCCCAGTTTACCTAAGCTGTCTTTTGCCACTAATGTACTCAAAAAAGCCAAACATTTATTTTACAGTTCTTGATCCAACTGAGCTACAGCTTTCTAACCTCACCTCTACAGGACCGAGCAATGCCTGTATAGAAAATAACCAGGAAGCCCATCTCAGCTTCTACCTTCTGTGTACATTTTGGTTTTGCTTATTTTTGGTCAAGATTCTGCTGCTCCCCCATGATGGTCTTCTGCAATAGCTGTGTGGCTTTCCGCATACTGGCATAGACCATGTAACTGATGAGGCTGTCCTTGAAGGTCTACCAGCTCCCCTGTCTCTTTCATCCAATTCAGACTCCTGTGGGATCCTGCCAAGAAAATTCCTGAATAAGCCAAAGTTTTGAGTTATTTTGGTTTGGGTTTTTTTTGTTTGTTTGTTTGTTTTTGTCAAGTCCATGCTTCTATTTGTCTTGTTCGTTTGTTCGGGGTTTTTTTTCCAGAATTTTAAACTTTACAGTCCTGTGGTCTCTACAATTAAGTCCACCAATTAACCTTCATATCTTTTACCGGTTCTTTCTTTTTAGGGAATAACAGGTCTACATCTGCCCTAACTGACTTATTGACTCCCTGTGTCAAGAAATTGTCTTTAACACACAACAAGCATATCTTGGTTGGCTTGCACTCTGCCACGTTATGTTGGCCTTCTTGCAGATACTAAGTTTAGTAAGATTTTCCATTATTTTCCTGGTCATAAGACTTCCTTAGGCTGGTCAGAGAATTCATCTACTTCCTCCTTTTGGGCATGCAATTTGTAGCAGATGTCTTCCACTATGTAACTCAGGCTGGTCTGTCCCATGATCATTGCTGTTGCCTCTTTACAGGCTTGTCAACTGCACCAAGACAAAGCTCTGTGCAATCAAGCTATTCCTTTGCCCAGAAGGTTACAGTCACTGCTAACATAAAATGTCAGGGTGCTCATTCTTTTTGAAAAGAACTATTCCTACAACTCAAAGACTGTTCTAGCTTCCAAAGAAAGCACTTTTGCCATTCAAGCAATTCATTTTAACCCTACTCTATGGGAACAGTAACTTCAGGTGTTAGGTTTTCCCCCTCTTTACTTTGAGACCCATAGATTAAATACCACGAAATCTTTTTTTTTTTTTTTTTTCTCTCTTGTGTCTCAGTGGACAAAAATCCCACTACTTCTAATCATATTTCAAATATAATGTGACAGCTGACATTTTACTAAGAGATATGATAGGGTCACACACAAATGACACATTTATATCTGCTTCTATGTATGACTAAAAGATCTGTGTTTTGCAGAACCATTTGTGTAATTCAAATTGGTTTGCTAAATCCTACCATCACTTACCTGAATCAGCAGGCTTTTTAAAATTTATTATACCACTTTAATTTATTCTCTTACTCCCATCAAGTGGCATGCAGGTGGTCAGTTATAGAAACTAAAAAGGCTAGGGGGTTACAGTGTGTTTTCAGCATATGTTTTTTGTTTGTTTTTAAATAAAATATTTTTCAATTCCTATATAATTGCAATGACAAGTTTGGATTTGTATAAAGCAAGTGAAGAAATAAAGGACAATCTAAACAGTAATAAATAAATGGCCCACTGTATCTTTATACTGTTTCATAAACTCCATTTGTAGACATCATTCTCCTGTGAAAAGTGGACATACGCTTTTTTCCAATTTAACTTTTATTTCCTTTTGCATATTAACTAAAAAATACTGATGCCTTTTATCACAAAAATATGTCTTATCAAGAAAGTGACTTTTGTTTTGATGCCTCAAATGTTTGTAATTCTTACTGAAGCTTAATACTGATAACCTTAAGCACTAAATTACTGGAGGTCAGTTTTGGAAAAAAAAATAAAACAACACAAAACAAGAAGAAAAAAACACAACCTTCCCCACCACCAAAGGAAAAAAGACACCCAAAAAGACACCAAAAAAAAAGAAACCAACAATGACAAATAACCAACCAACAACAACAAAAAAAAAAAACAAACAAACAAAAAAAAAACACCAAACCCACAAAAAACAACAACAAAAAAAACCAAACAAACAAGCAAAAAACACAAACCACTTTTCATTTGGTTTCTGAGTCTAGAGGGTACAATTAAGTAATGTTTTAGATCTTTCTTGAATGCTAAAGGAAGAAGAATTCATCTGATTTTAAATTTAAGCTGAAATTCTAAAATAAATTGCCTGGTGCCAGAAACTGCAGCTTAAGACAGCACACATAAAATCACTGATGGAATGATGTTCTCTCACATACTTTCAGAAGGAGCTGACAAGATTACCAGCCAAATAATTCTTCCAAAAAATGTCTTTTAAAATAAAAGCAAGAGGAACTGAGTGACAGTATGGAAAAAGGCCACAAAAGTGATAAAAGTTTATATGAAATGTATAAGCACATCAGCTCTGCCTCTCTTCTCACAGTTACCCCATATTTAATTTCTATTCATCTGTGCAGACTGCAACATACAGTCCAAGTCCTTGCTATTTGCTTATATTCTGCCTTGGACAACCAAGCCCCTGTGTATATGGACCTGCAACTTGCTGCCATACAGTCTGTTGACTGGACTTTGTAACTATAGTAAAGATAGTGAGTGTGGCCACAGTTATGGCTGCACCCAAAGTACATGTTCAGAACAGAAAAGTCTATTCTGCATTCTAAACACGTAATAGCTGAGCTCCATTAAGATCTCAGGAATTCTCTAACATCTACAGGAGCATTGTTAGTGGATAAGAAGGATGAAGACCACAGCTGAGGAAACTGGATTGTTTCAGTAGAAAGTGTGAACTAGGGAGAGAAGGGTCACTACAAGTTAGATCAAATAAAGGTGGCACAGTAGCCAAGAACTGAAGAAAAGTTATTTTGCATGTTCTTTAGTATATTTTTTACTGTATCTGCTAAAGACATAGCCATAAGCAAATCAACTCAATCACTTTACTGAGAGTCGACAGATCATTCTGTCTATTTATAAGGCACATAATTTGCATGACTTTAAATGTGCAGTGGAAAGCAGTGTGCAATAGCAATCTCACAGCAGGATATAAAATTCTCATATATACATTGCTTGATGAAATATATTTATTTTTCAAAAAATAAGGAAGCTCCCCAAAAGCAAGATGAAAACTATAACAATCATGCAGAGAGGTCAAATTAAGTAGGCTTAGGCCTCTGTGTATTTGCTTCTTTGGATTCACTTTCAATTACAGAAACAAAAATTAATAATTTATTGTACCTATATAGGAATACAAGTTCTCATTAACTGAACTAGCATGTACTTCTTTGTGACTTGCTTTATTTTAAAAAAGTATATAAACTGTTAATGAAGGCATCAAAAGAAAATGTAAAAATACTAATTTTATTTTTAGGTCTCATAAATTCACAGAAACACTCAACAATAAATAAGCACAAGTAATGCAAATCATGTTTTCCCTATGTAGAAAAATTACACAGTGAAAAGATTAAGGCTCACCACTAAGGGAAAGTTTAGGAACACAGTCCTCAAGTCTTCTTTAAGAATAACTAAAGTTCATAATCTGCTGCTGTCCTAATTCCAGAAAAAAGATATATGCCTCTAAAACAACAAAATTCTTTCAAGAAGTAAATAATCTTTTTTTTCGCTTTAACTTCCTTTTTTTTTTTCCCCAGACTGTACCCTGAAAGAGAAATAAATACTTATTTTGCCATCATTATCTCTTTTTATCACCTAAGTCTACATAACAACAAATCAAATAATCATGCTGCGAGAAAACACCCAAGAATACAATAGCACAATAGATTTCTCTTCATCTATTAAACCTAGCTCACAAAACTGAGCTCAAGACAAAAGCATCCTTCATCCAATATGCCATCCCCTCTCTGCAGCTTTTCTTATATGCATTCAGCATATATGCCTTCAATTTGTGTGACAGCTGCTGTGAAATGAGGTTATTAGAGAAATATCCTCAAAAGTGATGCTACTTACTGAGGGAAAACAGTGGGATTTTTTGCTCATTTGGACAAAGTAAGGTATCATGTGCGCACAATAATAATTCACTAAACTTACAACACACAGATATAAACAACTATTTATTTGAATTAATGCGGATTACTTAAATGGGCGAAAAGGGTCCTTCAAATTTGGCTGCACACAACAGAGAACATTAGATCAAATGAAAATTGGAGTCTCTCTACAAATGGCAGCACTTCCATTGTATATAAACGTAATTGTGGAAGACATGGAAATAGAAAAAGGTCACAAGAGAAGGGAAGAGTGTATATCTTTTAATAAGCCACTTATTTCTAAACTCGCACAAGTTTCTATCCATCTCTGTTTATATATTATATATTCTACATCAATTTTTACCAGGTTTTGGCTTCAGATTGTAATTATATTCCTGCATATAAAATGCTTTTCTATGCCCCAGAGTATTATCCTAAGTAGCTCTCTCTGACTTCTTCCATTAAGATAGAGCAGACAGTGCAGGGGCACTCTGCTTTTGAGATGGAGCGCTCAGTTACTGGTTGAGAATCTCAGCTAGATTTCATAACAAAATGAAATGACATTCAAAGACACAGTTTTTCCAGTTAATTCTAATAAAGTGGTTCAGTTGGAACTGCAGCACGATTCCTCTAGATTAAACACATTGCTACTGTGATCCTGCTGCAGTTTTCACATCAGAAGATTCAGGACAGGGTTCCTCCTGCGTCCTCCAGGGGTTGGGTATTTAAATCAGAACTCTGGATAAAAAGTGGTTTCTTCCATTGAGATCCACCTCATGTCATTAAAAATCTGTCCTTTGTTACTAATTTCAGGAAGCTGAAGGAGCAACACAAAGTCTTCAGCAGTTTCTATGAGGATGCGGGACTCATTAATGCAAAGGCAGCATGTTCTATGCAGTCTGAGGCATAGAGTCCATACTTAGTGCAGGGAAGATTTTCCCAATATTCCTTCTTTTCTCTCCATTACAATACCATCACAAAACAATACCAGTTGTTTTCACATTGGTTTGAAAAATTTAAAGGCCTTTGAAATACTACTTATTATTACTACAAGTTTAGGGCTTTTTGTGTGCTTGTTCATTAGTTTTTTTTCTTGTGACTTAATATTTTAAGAGAATTAAAAAATTAGAATCCTTTTTGTACAGGTATCAATCAAGGTCTAGTATAAAAAGGTCTTTCTTCTCCTCAGTAGATTTACACAAACTCTTTATGTGTCAAATGTAAATGAAACAAACAAATTCAAGCATAGGATCTGTCCTTATGGCAAAAGGATTGGTATCAACTATATCCTATAAAAAATTCTCTGATGACTTTGTGTGCTGAAGGGTTTGAGATTTTGATTTTGACTTCTTTAAATACCAAATCTAAAGTACAATAATATAATCACATAGGAAGCAACTAATTCTTAAGCTTTCCCTGTCTACAAATATGTATGACAGTTTGTCTAGAGTCATGTAAATGGTAGCACAGGAAGGATGGAAAATACGGTCATAAATAAGGGTCTGTGAGAGTCAGTCTCCTACACAACATCAATAAGCCTCTTCATGCCCCAATATCACAGAATCACAGAGTAAGGTTGAAAGGGAGCACAGTGGGTCATCTGGTCTGACCTCCCTACGCAAGGAGGGTCATCCTACAGCACACTGCACAGGACTGTGTCCAGATGGTTCTCCAATATCTCCATCATTTTCATAGTGTCTTGGATGAAATTGTGCAAGTGCAAACTCTGGACAATCAATTAAGTCAAAACAGGATAAATAGAATTAGTGTGATGACCATGGAAAAAGAGACAAGCATCTCTTTACTGAAGGGGAAGGGCAATCACAGAGACATAAACGTAACAGCTGGGGATTTGGTGGCTGTAATCCAAAGAAGAAATGTCCTTCTGGGACAGTTAGTTCACAGGGTATGTGTATGCCTAAGTATTATGACTGACATGATTCAGGAAGGATCTTCTGTCATCTTTTTTTTATATGAGAAAAATCTTCTTTTTATTTATATGCCCTGTAGTTTCAAGACACTCAAGATATTTCCACGAATATAATAAATATGTTGTAAAAGGGAAAAAATAATTCATTTGAATTTTATGAGTTGGTGCAATAAATCAGGAGTAAATTTTAATCAGATTGATTCGTATGATTGACTTAAATAACATTAGGTTTACAACCCTATTTTATGCATTTTTTTTTGTTTCCCCCCTCAACCAATTCTGAAGAAATAGCTCACAGCTTTTTAATAAATGGAGCAGAAAACACACATCAGAACAAAGTAAGTGACTTGGTTCATAAACTCTGATTCATCAGAGAAAAAAGGCATGCAGATAAAGAGGACCCCCAACCTTGTGCCAGTGACTGTCAAAGAAAAATTTTTTTGTGACATTCAGTAAATATACTATAACTGCCAATAGCCACTGAAGTCCTACATATTTCTTGGCTATAACAGGGACAATGTTTGAGGTTTGGCACAGCTAAAATATCTGCTTTCTCTTTCAGTCATGCCGACACCTCCAAGGGGACTGAGGAAGGGATAGGGATGGGAGGGAGGGAAAACAAGGGTAAAACTCCTTATCTAGATGTTGTATGCTTCCTAAGGGTTCTAGGGTAAAGGCAGCTGTGCCTGTGACGGCAGCAATCATGACTGACTGACCACTGGTCCCAGCAAATTTGGAAATCACTCTTGGTTGACAGAGGAAAAAGCCATTTTACAAGTAGAACTCAAAAAAACACTGTAACTAAACGTTCTCTCCCTAATAAATAAGAAGGTAACCTGCCTAGATGTTTTATTCTATAACAGGTCCTGTAACTGCTTTATCATAATATGTCTGATTTTATAAAAGAAAAAATGTTCAATTAAGCTAACTTTAATGAGCTCAGAGCACTTGCATGAAATTGAGCTGAGCAGATGGAATTTCAGTTCTTGGCTGGAGACACCATTTTAATTCAACTGTCCTGTCATCTGCAAATGTTAGTCTATAATATTTACTGTTGTGGTTCCCTGAATTGCAAAGAATGTAACTTAAATCATAACTTTGCATACATACATAGACTTTTTGCACACACACACACAAACATCATATAACAATAATTTGTGATTTTTTATTTTTTTTAATTGTATTGTACCTTCTATTTTATCTGCCTTGCAATACTTCTTGTTCAGTTCTACCGACATATAAAATCCAAAAGAGAAGCTCAAAGCACTACTACATAAAACAGAGAACATACCTACCTTACAAGACAATTAACTGTTTCAGTTTTCAACCCCACCCTTTCAACAGCTGGAATACCACAAACCTGAAATGAGCTAGTAACTTTTAAGGTTCTGTTACCAGCATTGAAATAAATTTTGTTCCATTATATAATTCAGGATTTTGAGGATAAACAGCTTAAATAACCATGATGAGTCACTGCCAAAGTAAAGTCATGAGCAGGACCTTATGTATTTTGCCAAGGGTAAGAGTAACTCCCACCATATTCAAAATAAAATACTCCAGAGAATGAGTCCCAGGTCACAAAACTCTTTCTGTTTTCTACTCACATAGCCATTGGCTGAAACACATAAGAATGTTTTTGTTGTAGAATGCTTAAATTCCATAGAAAATTGCTGTTGAGTACATCTACATTAGAAAAACTAACATGCCAATTTCTTATTTTAAAATATTTTTGTCCAAAATATTTGAAAATTTATTTTATTAGTCATATTCTGGGGAAAAAACAAACAAACAAACAATCATTTGATGATTTCAGTGATTTGAAATTAAATTTTCCAGAAGTTTTCATTTTGTTCTAAAACACTTTTTTCCCAAGTTTTGACCATCAAAAGCCAAGAAAATCCAGAGTATAGCAGTGGCAAAAGATAGTAAAAACAAAAAATCAGCATTATTAAATAAGGAGAAAAAAGATCTAATTGTCTATAAGATTTCAAACCTCTTATGCTGGGAAGGGTCTTCCTTATTGAAGTCTTGTGATACCTAGTAGTCCTTTAGTCACAGCCTAGCAGCAAGGTTATATTTATTTCTTCAGTAATGCACACCGAAGTGTGTAATTTTTAAAAATAAATGTTTTCATTCTTTTAGACCAATGAAAGTCAGAGAACAAACACAATATAATAACTCAAGGTGAGAAACATACTCCATTGTAGAATAAAATTATTGCTGCAAAGTAAAACTTATTATTAAGAGAAGAATAATCAAAGGAAAACAAAAGGCAATCTATGTGCATAGTTGTTTTTATGTGGGGCGAACATTTTACTGACATATGTAAACTTAGAAAAAGAAATCATGTTCAAGTATTTTTTTCTATCAGAGCTGAGATGTAACATTGTAATAATGTTCCCAATCATATTGCTTTTCTGCTAAGACATAGAATTAGCTTCCATCCAAAAATTGATGCAGCTGTAGTTTTCAGACAGGTTATAAGAAAACATCTGCTTTTTCCACGTGTGATTCTAAGATTAATGTTAAGCACCTCTACTATAGCTTGGGATTTTGATAGTAATCAGAGCACCCTACCAGAAGCCACACTGCTCAGTGCTCCCAAATAAGTGGTTGAGCTGGATAAATGCCATAAGCTTAAGGTATCTGTTTTCTATCTTCATTATTAGTAACAAGGCATGAATTGATATACTTAAAGGAGTGAAAATGTTCTTACACTGATTCTTAGCATAAAAAAATCATCCTACTAAATTACCTTCTTGGCTGACATTGTGAAATGTACGATCTGGCACAAGGTATAGCTCTAGCTCTGCTTAAGTGAATGTATCAACTCCCACAATATTGTAGGAAAGGAATTATAATATTCTGTGATGGCTGTGAAGATGAAGTGTGTCAGTGTCACCATGAATTGTTTCACACAGAGGATGCAGAAAAGAACAAACCATTTGTTCAAAGTACTCAGTTCACTGCAGTAAAAAAAAACACTCTCCAAAATAGAACAGATTATTTATTATATTGAGGAGACAGATCAATTTCACTACTGTGATATACTTCACATTTTCTCAAACAGTACTTTTATAAGGCATTATGCCTCTTCCCACTCACCCATTCTGATTTGAAAGGAAATATGTTTGCACAAAACCATGCAATTCCTATAGTACACTGAAAGTCATAGTAAATAATTGAGTCAGTTATGGACAGAAATGTGTCGCAGTATAGAGTTCACTTACAGTAATAAATGCATACCCAAACTGTAACTTTGTTTAAACTTGAGAAAAGATGCAGAGCTAGATGCTAGCATAACTCTTCCCAAATAAATATATCCATTAAAAAATGCCCAAAAAGCAAACTTGTGGGAATTTTGGAGGACATGAACAGTTGGGTGTATTCATTGAAGACTGTGTGGAGGACCAGTAGAGAGAATGTAGTAAAAGTCATAACTACAATCTATCCTTTCATATCTATGAAAAGTGTGAGATATAACATGCAAAGATAAATCCACACAGAAAAAAATATCACCTTATTGACATCTATTCTTCACTTAAAAGTTTCCATTGTCACTTAAGATACATCCTGCAGATTCCATTTTTTACTTAGCGTTAGCTTGGCCACACTGTCTTTCAGTAGAGTATCAGTAAATTGATGACAGGGCTTTTCAAAATTAGGTAGAAGCATTACGTACTCAAGCAGAGTAACTGATGGTCTTAAAAACGTAGCTAAAACACTCCTTGCACTTAATTGTCCTTGTTTTGCTGTGTTTGGTACCATGGTCCAAGTAATCCAGGGCTAGTACCATAACTCTCCCTTGAACCTTCTTTTCTCTCACATTGAGAATCAAGCACAATAAGTCCTCATACAAGTAGGAATAATTTTATCTTTCTACAATGCTGATACTACTACAAAAAGTAGTCTGGAAATGTATCTGTTTTGAAACACAAATAAAATACTTTATTTTTTTATATTTAGGCATTGTATAGGAAAGGGTGTTCATAGCAAATATGTAGAATATCAGGATTTATTGTACTTTTTTAGTTATTAAATGGAAAATATTGAATTTGACCTTTCTTTCAAGTTAAACTTCATGAGTTGCAATTACCTATTTCAAAGAAGACATACTGCAGTTAAACATTTTATTGGTTGCTATGAAAATTAAGTGGAAAATTCATTATATAGTCCTGTTTGTTATTTTTTCTACTTTAATAAGAAAATTGGTTATCCATCACAATCATTCTGCAAGGCATTTTTGTTTCATATGGTTCCAACTAACAGATGACAGAGCTTTCCTATTTCCTTATTTCACTATGTCTCATCCATTTATGTTGCACAATAAAGATGAGATATTCAGGAATATTCTTAAATTTATTTGTCAGAATACTAATTATTGTCATGTTCCTGAAACAAATATCAAACAAGCCTAATACTCACACATATCCTATCATATTCATTTGCTAAATCAGACGTTTCTATTTATCCCTTTTTTCTTCCCCATTAAAATTTCAAAGTAGCTCTCACTAATCTGTCTTTAGCATAGAGTGCAAGTACAAATCCAGCATCCATTTCTCACTTCCCGAAAAGGAATCAACAACTACTACTCAGTCTGGTAGAGTACATCTATAGGCTCTTTAATAATGGCAAAACGGAAAAACTGGGAGCTTTATAATGCTTTCAAATAATGGATAGAAAGAAAGAGTCTAAGAATTGCACAAATGACTTTATTTTCTGAAAAACAAGAGTCTTGTAAGAGCTATGGTGGCTACATGTACATATATGACTTCTTGAGCAAGGGAAGAACTTCCTTAAAACTTTCCTCTAACACATTGCAGTAAGTTGCAAATGTGCAGGGTACAAAAGACAGTAGTTTAAATAACAGGAGCTAAAACTGTGAGGCCTTAAGTTCAGCGCTGTAGGATCCAGAAAGTAGATTCAAGAGAAAAAATATTTTGATTCATGAGAGCTGGATATAATTCTGAAAGACTGGGAAATCACACTGACACAAAAATTCCAAACAGGCTAAGCTGTGCTGTGTTGTTTATATATATATATATATATATATATATATATATATTTACATACATATGAAAAGCACAGACATGAAAATTTTTGTTTCAGGGGCCATAAAAAAACAAACCTAAAATATAATTTACATAAGCTTGTGTTCTTTCCTGAGACATAGAATATGAAAAAAGTACAGCAAGTCTATTATACTTAAATAATTTTCAAATGCCTTTAACTTTTCTGTTAAACATGTCAGCAGAGTGATAATTTAATATTCATGATCATGTTTAACCCTTGAGCACAATTCTAGACAAGAGAGGAAGGGATCTCCCTTCTTGTGGGGAAACCTGAGGAAACCTGAACTGCAGAGGTAGTTCAGCCTTCAGTTGTGCTTCTCTCTGAGATTTGGACTGACTTTCTTTGGTTAAGTAGAGACCATCCCTCATCCACTTCATCACTGCTGCTGCCCTAGGAGCAGAAGTGTAAGATAGGAATAAATGATTTGGCTACTGAGATCAAAACCATTCTATTTCAGAATAAATTTTATCCTATTCACTCATGGGGTGTTTCCAACTTTGCAACCCCAGAGTACCTTTTGGATCAGGGAACTGAATATAAAAATCATAGGGCCTTAACTTATTGGAACATTCTTCCTCTCATTAAGCAGACTGAATAGATAAAGCAGTGAACACGCGCATTCTTCCTTCTGTGCTTGGCATATCAGCAAGCAACAGCACAGAGAACAGCAGAGAAAATAAACTGAATTATCTGAGCTGGAATAAATTACTTGTTCCATATAGCAAAAGAAGGGGAAATGCTCTTTTTAGAGCAGTGTGCTCTGGTAAAAGCTCACTAAGTCAGTCAGACTCTACTGAGACAGATTGAAAATTTCAGTTGTAATGTACCTACTACCAGAGAGTCTGTTTATCTTATATTCTCCAAACACTTATATCATGTTTTTCAAGGTTACTTAATGTAAATCCACTCTCCAGGAGCCAGAACCACAACCAGCAAAAATCTATAACTATATGGGCAGCAACAGATTTACACAGCCACGAGCTCAGTATTTGTAAATCAAAGTTGCAATAAAAGGCTTAAAAATGGATTTTAACATATCACTGTTGCTACTTCTGTAGCAACAAGAAAAACATGGAGCAACATAGAGATTTGCTGAGCAAATAGGTAAAACCAAGTTCCTAAGGTAAGACTGATGAATATATTCTGTCCAATAATTTCTGCATAAAACTTATGGTTCTCTCGATAGCAGATGATTCCAACTTGCAGAGGCTATTCCATCTTGTACAGTGCAGTAAGCTCTTAATGCATAATGAATAGCACTAACTATAGGCAAGAGACAAAAGTTACTAATTTCAGTGTCTTTCTCAAACTGTTTATCCCACAGAAAAAGATGAAAATATCACTGTATATTCTGGGGGGGGGAAAGAAAAAAAAGATACTCTGCTTGAACAATATTTGTACAAGGAGTCTGGTGGTTTTGGTTGATAGTAAGATCAACATGAGTCAGCAATGTTCAATGATGGTCTAAAAGGTCATTGCAGGGATCATTAAGTACATATATAGGTAACAAGATGAAAGAAGTGATTGCCCCACTCTACTCCGCACTGGTGTGACCTTACTCAAGTACTGTGTGCAGTTCAGGGCTCCACAATATCAGAAGCATAAAAAAGCAACGGAATGTGCTCAAAGAAGGGCAACAAAGATGGTGAAAGGCCTAGATGGCATGATTTGTGAAACTAGGTGGACTCTTCTTAGAGAAGAGGCGAGTGAAGTGTGCCCTTATTGCTGCTTACAACCTCCCCATGAGGGAGAATAGAGAGGGAATTGCTGATCTCTGGTGTCTGGTGACAGGATGCGAGAGAATGGCTTAAAGCTGCATCAGGGGACGTTCAGATTGGACATTAGGAAAAAGTTCTTTACTGAGATGTGGTCAATCACTGGAACAAACTCCCTAAGGGAAGCAGTCCCCAGGCCTGTCAGTGTTCAAGAAATATTTGGACAAAGCTCTGAGGTTTAAGTTTTAGGCTGGCCTGTGTGGAGTCAAGATGTGGACTTGATGATCCTCATGGGTCTCTTCCAGTGCAGGATGTCCTACGATTCTGTGAAATATAATGGTTTAAAACATTTATACTTCCTTCTCTAAAATCCCTCATGTAATTGATAAAATGTTGTGCTTTCAAGACCTTAGGTTGTTTTTTCCAGATACAATTTTATTAAATACTTTTGGAAAGACTATTATTTAACATGAGTTGGAAGCAAGTTATTTTCATGTGGCAATAGGTTTTTATTTATATGGTAATAACACCTTAATTATTTATGCAAACCTCCTGAATAATCAATGTTGATACATTTCAATAGAATGGATGATTCAACAACTGCTGTAGAAACAATATTCTCAGATGCTATAATACAATTCAGGGCTGGAAAAGAAAGAAGAGAGCTTTTCTCTTTCTATTGAGACTGAAGTGATCTCATTACACAAACATCTAGTTGGAGATACTCCATTAACATTCTGATGAAAAATAACTCCCAAAATGTAGAAGTAAAATACATGATCATAAGGACACCTTCCATCTTAGATTTCTGCTCCCTTGAAAACACCGGCCACTTATGACCAAAGAAA
This sequence comes from Xenops minutus, assembly GCA_035221455.1. Lineage (NCBI taxonomy): Eukaryota > Metazoa > Chordata > Aves > Passeriformes > Furnariidae > Xenops > Xenops minutus. The sequence continues at coordinate 73,680,541 of JAWWEE010000074.1, read as the reverse complement.
GAAGGAATTCTTGTCAAGTACATTAAAATGCAGAATGAAAGTTTCCAGGTACTCATATACAAAGTAAGTATCATGCTCGCCTTCTGGTTTAGAGCAAATGCCAGCTTATTTAAAGTAGTTACAGAAGAATCATCACCAATCAGCCATCTACTGAAAAAAAATTGAATTTCACCAAAGAGTGTCTCCTGGTTACATAATTTAAGTACAAAATTAACAAATAATCACAAAAGTTTACATTAGACAAGAAACTTTCAAACTCTTCCCCCAGGGAGGAGGACAAAGAAAAAAAAAAAAAAAACAAAAAACAAAAAACAAACAAGACACCAAAAAAATAGTGTTAATCTTTGTTACGTCACATAAATGAAATGGCCTGACAGTAGTAGCTGTGAAAGGTTTTTTTAACCATGTCAAAATTATCTAGGTCCTTAAGTCATATTTTCAAAAACAAAGTAGCTTAAATACTCTATATTTTACTTTCAGAGATTCAAATCTTTCTGATACTCTTCATTGTAAGAAAAAAATCAGATTTATGCCTTGCCAATACTTATACACAGATATAATATTAAATCAGTATCTTTTATAGGACAAATTTTCAGCTCTTTGAGTCTGGTTTTCTTCTATTTTCACCAATACTTGTGTTCAGGCATCTAAAAAAACCAACAACAAAACAACAACAAAAACAAACAAACAAACAAAAAACACCACCACCAAAAAAACCTCCATATCCACACTCTACACATCCTCAAACAAAATCTCATTTTTCATCCTGTATCCAGAATGAGACTGTTGTCAGCTTGATTCTGGCATCTGAGACTTTCTTTACTTGTCAGTCAGTCTGTGAACCACAGTTCCATAAAGTGCAGTCCTGCATCTTCTGCTTAAACATCATCTATCACTCCAGTTGAATAAACTACTACTCAAACTAAACTATTTATAATTTTGGGTAACACACATTTGATCTTTATGAACTGGCTATCAGACAACGTTTTCCATTAGTATGTTTTGGTAATAGTGTTATGTTCTCTACATGTTATCGAGACAACATTAAATAACTTATCTGCATAAAGACAGAATATTTATAGTTTACTCTATTGAACAGCACACCACCTTTTGTTTCCATCTAAGCAAAAAAAAAAAAAGAATTTTTTTAAGTAAAACCTCTGAAAAGAATGTGTTATAAATAAGTATTTGATAGCAAACTGGTGTTTCACATGATGTAAATAATGTTTCCCTAACATTTTCTGTAAGGTACTAAAATTCTTATTTTAACAATCCACAAATTGTCATACTTCTGCCAGTCTCCTTCTCCTATGTCCACATTTTTGAGTATCACTCCCTTCAATTGATAGTCAAAGATTAAAGCAATTCTGGTTTTGCTCAATTTTGAGATTTTTTTTCTGCAGTTAAAACATATTTTCTTCCTGTGTTCTAAGCACTTTACATATCTTGAATTATATTTCAACTATTAGTATTTCATTCAGAATAATAGTTTGCTTAGGCTCCTTGATTATATTTTCTAATTCTGCTTTCCAAATTGCATTGGTTTTAGTTTCTACATAGAAGTTTCTACTGTTTCTGATAAATAAATATATTCTAAGAGAAGAAGAAAATCATCAAAATAATACCGTGTTTCAACAAAGTCCAATAAAAAAATTAACAAAGTATCCTTTCATATGTACTAGCATAATTCAGGAATAACTTCACCATTTTGGGGAGGCACTCTGGTGTACCACTGCATAACATATAGTCCACGAATGAATAACAAAAAGCAATACCTTGTGCAGTTTTTCACAGGTATATTAGAAAGTATGTAAATAAAAAAAAAAAAAAAAAAACTAATATACAAGATTTTTATCAAATCATATTTTTGTATCAGAAATTAAAAAATGCATTGATTGGAGCCCCTTTCATTGCCAACCATTTTAACTTTGAAGATTGTCCCTTTGTGATGCAACTAGCACTTTGTTTTGCAGCAGCCCTGTAAAGAAACACACTTTATGATACCATAAACTCAGCAATACATAGCTATATCATAATAGAGATAAATAGAAATAACTCGAGTATTTTCTTGCTTGTGGGATATTTAGTAGAAGGTGTTACCACACAGCAAGCTTTTCTCCTAGAAGCAGTACTTATTTTTGTAAAATTTATAGGAAATTTTGCATCCTTGAGACTTCTAACCATCTGTGAAACTTGGCAAGAAGTGGCCAACGGTTTAAAAAGTTTTTAGCAGTGGAGGAGGGAAGGATAACAGATACACATACAGACAGTATGTATTATTAGATTAGGTGTTAGACCATACCTGAATTAGACCATGTGTGTTAGCAATGGTTTTTTTTCTTGAAACTTTTATGTGTCTGTTAAGAATCATCTCCGTATGCCAATAAAAATAAATTTTGACTAAAATACAGATTGCATCTCTTGCATCTTCTGAATGTCATTGTATGTATGGTTCCCCTCCTTACAGAAGATGCTCAAAATAAAAACCATAAGAGGAATCTAACTGTATTATTTTATCTCAGCTCAGGTATCAACCAAACATATGGAGCATTCAGTGACATTGGCTGAATCAAAATTAAGATCAGGTCTTTTGTACTTGTTCCCTTCACTGATAAAACACTCTCTTGTGTACAACTAATTGCTATCTGTTCATTACATGCACAAAGTAATCATTACATGCACAGAGTATCACTGAGCACAGCAATACTCAATGAGGACCAAGGATGACTGGTATCTAAAACAGTCTAAAACCTAAAACAATCTAAACCCTATTCACTAAAGGACCTGATTTTGATCTTTATTATGGACAAGCTGCTTCCAATAAGTGACATTTGGAAGGGGAATTATGTAGGAAATATGTATTCAAGTCCTTGCAAATAAACAGGTTCTGCTTGTAGAAGAAAGCCTGAAATTGTATCTCCATACTGCAAAGTAGTCAAACAATGGACAATATCTGCTTCACTTTGTTCATTAGCCAGTACAGACCCCATACATTTTATACAGTTATGTGAGCAAACAGTACACGCTATTTCAACTTATAATCACCCACTATTAGAAGTTCCTCTGTTCCAGGCAATTTAATTGGTTGAATAATGTTGTCTCTTTTCTTAGTGACGACTTACAAAAAATGTATCATAATACACTATAATAAATTCTGTAGTTCTTTAATTTCTAGGACAAATACAAAAATATTTGTATGAAGGGATTACCATTTTTCTGTTTCTTGGGAGTAACATATAGAAACATATTGTACTTACATGGCACCATATTACTGACAGCACCTTTTTTGTACTAAGGAAGAAATCATAAAAATACAAGTGGAATAATTTAAAAGTTATAAGAATATAGGATTTTAAGTATGGAAGATGCTTCTCATAATTCAAATGTATATAAAGATGTTGGAATGCCTAACATAAATTAGCATTCAGAGTAAGAAAAAGAGGAAGACAACCACTGCTATATGGTGAGTCATAGTCCAATAGTGCAGGTGCTTAACCCCAATACAGAATTTACACAAACTGCTTTAGTCTAATAACATTTTTATGAGCTATGGAAAAAAAGAAAAGCAGTGGTATAAAAGAAAACTTTTTTTTTTTAAAGGTGTCAGGATCTGCCTAGCCTTTAAAACTTATCAATACAAAGATATGTTGGATCCCAAGATTCTGAAGGAGTTTGAGTAACACTAGTTGTCAGGAATAGATTAAATCTTTCCCTCCCAAATACCATTTCAACAATATTTTCTATCTACTCTCAGTGAGACAATGTCTTTTTGGAATACATCAAATCCTATTAAAAAACCTGCAGAAAGACCAGCTACTGTAGAGTTCAGTTAATAAACAGGATATTCTTCACACTGTAAATGATTTTAAGTTTTCTCTTTCATTCTTAACCTCTTAAAACTGCTATAATCTGGAAACTTTATCTGCCAGAGAGCCTGTGGTGCATCTCCTTTCATACAGTAGTACTTGTCACCATCACAAGCCTTTCAGGTAAAAAGAAAAAAACAGCCAAACCTCCCCCCAAAACCCAAAACAAAACAAAACCAAAAAACAAACAAAAACCAACCCTCCAATCTGTGTGACAAATAACACGACACTTAATGTGAAAAATCTTTTGCAAATCGCTTCCTTCCTAGGTCTAATGACACATAGAACAAAACCTTTCCCCAAGCATAGCGGACAGAGCGAATGGAGAATAGCAACTTTGAAAAGGTGCCAATTTGGTGTTTTCATTAAGATACATTCTGCTATCTCCTCCTCTGTAGTAGCCCAGTAATGCACAATAGCACAGACACTGAATATCATTCAATACCTACTCAGTGTTTTTTCATAACTACCAGCCTCTTTTTGAAGGTAACAAATGATAGGAAAAGATGAAATGGCCTCGGGTTGCACTGGGGGATGGTTTAGATTGCATAATCGGAAAAAATCATCACTGAAAAGGTTATCAGACATCGGAACAGGCTGCCCAGGGAAGTGGTGGAGTCACAATCCCTGGAGGTATTTAACAGACCCATAGATGTGGCACTCAGGGACATGGTTTAGAAGTGGACTTGGCAGTGTTAGGGTAATGGTTAGACTAAAGGATTAAGAAGGTATTTTCCAACATAAATAACACTTTGACTTTTCAAGCCTGTCTCTCAGAAGTTACTTGTGTACCATCTGTGACAAGAGTGAAAAAAAAAAAAAGAAACATTTTCTACTAAATAAAAACAAAAATGCAAATAAATTTGCACCATCATCTCAGATATTTCTCTCTTTCAGGAATTACAAAGATATGTAAGGTATGTCTGAAGTGGCCATCCCTTCCCACAGATACTTCTCTTACACTCCTAACCCTTGCTAGATCAGAGAAAGGGAACCTCTTCCTTTTCTTTCATTTAGATTTTCATTTTACTGACATACTAAAAATGGCACCCTTTATGCATCATGCTGACAAATATATTTCATTTTCTGTTACTCCTGATTCCATTAGCAATCATTTGTTTTTCACACCAGCTATGCTGGTGATTTGAGCTCACTCATAAATTTTCCTCCAAACCCAGAAGACTTAAAATTTTGATTCTTCTATGCAGTGTGCTGCAATTTTGACAATAATATAAAGGCCAAAGAAAGCATCCACAAGCGGAAATGAATGAAGTTTTAAGTTTTCAATTGCATTTTATCTTCACAGCAAAAGAAAAGCTAACAAATGACGCAATATGGCACACAGAAATTACAGTATTAAAAAGCCACTAAATGGCTTTCCATAAGTCATTTTACTAAGGATATGTTGGAAGTTTTCAGAGATCTTATAAGCAGTAATGTGGCTGTTTATGAATATTGACACCATAAGCCATTCATTAGTCTCAATACTAGGATGGTGTGAGATCAAATTACCTATAAACTTACTAAGACTGCAAAATTCTGCAAGGAATTTTGGATGAATATATTCTAAGTGGCATCTTTCACAGCTTTATAAAAGAAATTATCTTCTCTCTTAGCTCCATTAAAAACATATTTACTGAGTTGTGGGCTCCACAGCATGAAAAATTTAACCGATTGAGTCCAAATTACTAAATATTGATTTCTCTTGACTTTGAAAACACATCTGTGTACAGACATTTCCAGTTTTGTAATATTTAAAGTTGCCCTGTTGGAGAAGAAAAAAATATAACTCTGCAACGCCACAACCCTGTCACTGCTATGTCACTGTGATGCCAGTAATGTTGAGGGAGGTGATCCCTTCTCTCTACACAACACTGGTGAGGCCACACCTGGAGTCCTGAGTCCAGTTCTGGGCACCCCAGTACAAGAGAGACATGGACATACTGGAGAGAGTCCAACAAAGGATCACCAAGGTGATGAAGGGAGAGAACTAGGACTGTTAAGCCCAGAGAAAAGAATTCTCAGAGGGGATCTTACCAATGTGTATAGATAGCTACCAGAAGGGAGAGAATGAATAAGAGGAAAATAAACTATTCTCAGCACTTTCCAGTTACAGGGCAACAAGCAATAAGCATAAACTGAAACACAAGAAATTTCAAATGAACACAAGAAAACACATCTTTACTGCAGTAACTTAGGTTGTTCAGAGAGGTTTTAAAGTCTTCATCTGTGGAAAAACCCAACACATAACTGGAGGCATTCCTGAGCAAGCTGCTGTAGCTGACCACTCTTGGGCTGGTGGAGCAGACTAGACGAACTCAAGAGGTCCTCTCCAACCCACATGATTCTGTGACTCCCTAATTTTTAAAAGGTCTTCTACCAAATATATGTAAAGATATTTCTAGGCAATCACATACCCAACCCCAGTGCATTAATCATCTTCATGCATTATACTAACAAGGGCCTGTACGTGGTATCACAGTGCAAGTAATAAATGAAAAACAATATTAACAGCCACAAGGTAAAAGATTAAAAAAAAGTGGGGTTTTTTTTGGTCAGTTTACCATCTCCTTGTGAAAGTATAGATGCACGAGTGCAAGCTTTCATGCTAGTTGAGTTTTCTGCTCTACAGATCTCTAAGCAATAGTGATCCAACGATTAGGAATATGCAATATAGTAAAAGAGAATGGTCTTAAAATTTCTTTAGTGTTATCAGAATACAGGTGAGATTTCTCTAAGCTTTATTGGCGCATGTCAGAAGTCTTTCAAGCCTCACAGACAAGGTTTTAGAAGTGTACTTCTGCACAATACTTAACTGTACCACAGATAAAGAAAGCATGAACAACAGCTCCTCACTGTGAGCTCTAGGCAATTAATTAGCTTGTGCCTTTGGAATAATTAGCCTTTTAGACATTATGGAACAGTTGCACTAAGACCGATGTATACTATTCCAGACTAATAGGAAAGAAATAACCATTCTGATCAGCCTGACTCTTCAGATAAAAAACATTCCTGAGGAAAAGTAAAGCCTACAGCCTTAACGAATCTGTACATTTGAGAGTTTGACTTAAAATTATCTGTATATTATCCCACTTCCTAGACTTCAGGTTTACACTTGCAGCTCTTCTCCTACTTGTCTAGAGGATGGCCAACATTGCATTTTTATCAGGTGACTATAAAGTCTGATTTGTAGTTTGGGCAGCAAGTATGATACAACAAAAGAGGAAAATATTTCAAATAAATTGTGTTAGTGAAAGTGGTGAGAATTGTGGCTAGATGTCTCTGAGATATTTTGTGACTAAAACAAAAATATTTTTTAGCATAAATATGTCTCTGTAAATCAACATTTGCATGTATGAAATTCCATAAAATTGTTGACATAATTTGACACTAATTTACTGTACCAATCAAAAAAAGACAAGAGGATCAGAAGTTGAATCAAGAGTCTATCCAAATACTTTATTGCTGAACTGGATAGATCCAGCCATCCCAGACATTTCTGATCACTGACATACTCAGTGGTTTTCAATTACAGTTTTACTAAACAGGAGGGACAAAAAAAAAAAAAAAAAAAAAAAAAAAAAAAATCGATGTAATTGCTATAACTACATTTTAAAGCATGTGAATCTGTAATAAAAGCTTTATGTTTCTTCAGTTTTATTATAAAGCCCCTTCAAACCTGACCAGTTTTTCCTCTTTGGTGGGCAAAAAGAATTAATCAAGTAAAACAGACAACTTAGGTCACCACTTATAGCCATAGGTCACCACTTATAGCCATACTTGCACAAATGGGCACTTGCTGAACTATCAGGGTAGTGAAACTTATGTGCTGTTTTCTGTCCTTTTATGTGTGCAGAAACACTGCATCTCAAACCCCATTTTGTGACAAACAGATAAAGAATGACATGAAATGTCAACACCTTTCCATATGGTATTTGCCAAAAAAAGACATTCTTTATATACATGGAAAATATATCACATATATACAGACTAGATTGTTCTTCAGCACCAGCAATCAGTGGGGCTGAGAAAATTTATACACTTTACAGGCCTGCCATCCTAATCTATAGTAAGTAAAAGACTTTGCTGACAACATGTAAGGTAATTGGGCAATGAGGAGAATGTAAATTGCACTAAAAAATATATTTAATGCATAATAAAATGAGCTTCAGAAACCAAAACATGTAAACAAATGTAGAGTGGTTACCAGAGATGACACTGAATGGTGGATACACCACTCCATCATTTTGCACAAACCGGCTCCAAAGCACAAAGTTCTAATTTTAGTTTGTACATTAAAATATATATTTTTTCTATTGTGAAATGAATGTAAACCCATCTTGCAGTTCATACACACATTAAATCTAAACCCCAATCCAGACTATTTGCAGCTTTTAAAAAGCACAGGGTTTAGATATATGAACACATACATCGTTGCACTTTTGAGAAGATGTAGTCAACTCAGTCTAGTACGTTTTTTACAGGTTAGATAAGAATGTACTAACAAACCACAGAAGTAGTTAAAAGGCAACAGATTGAATTCAGGTAGACATCCTTTCCAAATGTCAGCTAGTAATTCACATCATGATATAAAACATTTCTCACTCTTGGAAAATGAGAACAAAGTGCACTTTGAAATGTCTGTCTTTGGCTATACAGTATGTAATCCAGAAGAGCTGTATTTATGATTTATATTCAAGCAGAGAGGTAGAAGACGTCATAAACCATGGGAATTCACAGTAGTATGTATCAAACATCTGAATAACTTCATTATATAAATGCTGACTGCTTTTTTTTTTCCGTATTCTGTTTGTTTACATATTGAAGTAAATCCATACAATGAACAAACACTGCATAAGATTATGAAAGTGTTGACATATGCTACTGAATTACATCATAGCAGTGTGACAGCAACAGCGGAGGGCCCTGAGCTATGTGCTATGTCTCAGGCTGAGCTGAAAACAGTCATCTTTACATACATCAGTTTTTCCATTTCTTTCATAAAATGGAAAAAATCTAATAAGAAATAAAAAATCTATAAGACTGTCCATGGCCAACATAATTCATAAATGATCTTTTTAACCTATAAGCTAAGATCTACTGACTGGACAACGATGAAATAAAATACACCTCTGACTTGCAAATTAAAATGTTGCATTCTACAATAAAAGGTGAAATCCCTTATTTAGAAGTATCTAACCCATTTAGTAGAAAAATTACCCTTATTTACTATTTTAATGAGAAATTTTGTAGAACTTTAAAACAATGGTGGGTGCTAGTTACTTAAAAATATAATCTGAAGAATTTTGAAGTAAAATAATCACACAGCCTAAATCTCCCAGTTCTAGATTCTCTCTAACATATTTGTAATAATGCAATGTTCTGACTAACCTTTACAACAAAGGAGAAGATATTTCATTGAAGAATGATCCTTGTAATAGTGAAATAAGTCATCGGATCATTTATCACTAATATAAAATATTAATTCCTTTTTATTTTTTGAAACCATCAAGAGCTGCTTTTTGTTTTTTTCTTTTAGTAGTTTTATTTTTGTTAAACACAAGAAGAGTTTTGCGGAGTTAAGAGAAAGCAAATCATACTTGGTGTTTCCCTTCGAAATGCTCTCCAGAGCAAGTCCAAAGGCCTACTCTAATATTTTAACTAAAATACTACAATGTCATATGAAAAATTTATTCCCTATGACATAGGCTATTTTTGCATCTATGATTAAACCAAAATAAATCAAAAATACTTCAGCCAAACCCCAAGATTATTACTGAATTTAAAATATTACCAAAAGAATTCTTCCATATATTAAATTGCTTTTATGCAGCAGTGAAAAAATACAGATTAATTTTTCTCCCTTTCTTTCTTTGATTACTTAGCTGCTGTTACTGATACAATATAAAACATATTAAATCAATGACATAAAGAGTGAAAATTTTCTAGATTATTAGTCACTTTCAGATTTTGATACTTCTCTTTTATGCTCCTTACACAGTATAAGGTTTCAAGAATTTGGGGAGTTTCAATTTTCCTTCAGTGCTAACTTTGTTCAAGACATTTGTTTTTTTTCAAAATATCCTACTTCCCAGGACTATCGAAGCGCACCCACTACAACCTATGTCCTAGTATAATAAGTCACATTCCTTCTTCTTGTTCACTTTAAACAAAAAAATTAGACTGAAGAAGTGGATATTTGTTTAATCATTCAAAGATTCTACAAAAATGTAAAACCCTCTTCCTATGTCCCAAATATTCCCCTCACATTGTTGAATGTTTTGCACAAATGTAAGTAGACTCTTAATTATCACTGCAAGACTTTTTTTCCTCTGCTAATCTTTTCATACAAGCTCTGAAAGCAGTGTACGTGAAGTCTTTTACCTCTGAAAGCTCTAGAGAGTGTGCTAGAAATCCCAGCTCAGGGTAATCTGCAATCCTGAGCCAGGGCAATATAGTCAACAAATCTGGTTTCCTTTTGTGTTTGACTTTTTCAACTAAAACCAAAACATAAAAACCGTCAAAAGAGTAGCATTAAACTAATAATAAATAATGCACATATTAGAGTAAAAATGATTGACCTGTTTATGACAAAGCTAAATCTGGACTACAGCCAACTGTAGGCTCTTTTTCTATCACTGGTTGTATTTCTCAGACAACACTCTGTCGTTGTGGAGCACTACTAGTTTTCACAGCCAAATTATATTTTGAGTTAGGCCCAATGGATCTAATTTCTTTTTCTTTCAATATGTACTCTTGAAAATAACTTCTAACCTATCCAGAAGACATCTCTGAAACATTGACATTTTTTCACTCTTAGGCATTACTTTAAACATTGTTTCACCCATTGTTTCACCTCTTCAGACATTACTTTGTTAGACAAGGTTATCCTACAAAAGTAATCAGCCACGTCAGGATCTGTGATAATAGAAAAGGACAAAAAAAAAAAAAAAAAAAAAAAAAAAAAAGGCTTTTTTCTAAAGATACAACAACAAAAAGATCTCCTGGAGGAAAAAAAAAAAAATAAAAAGTATTTTTTCCATGAGTTTTAGTTGCTAACCACCTCTACTTGAAAAACTATTCATTTGAGAAGAAAATATGACCTTCCACTCTATGTGTCTTTTATCTTGGTCACACTTTGTTGGTATTTTTATAGATCTGACTACTGAACCTTTCCATTTCATGTCAAATGTGTCACATACATTGTAAGGAAAGAAGCTACAATATTGAGCCTTAGATGCTCTTTTAGCCTTTGTCACCTAGTCGTCCACAGGTTACCCAATTCCTATTCTCTGCAGATTTATCTGAATGCCCAGCATTACAGACCAGGTTATCCCACCACTGGAACAGAATCAGACACGCTACATAAAGTTACGACTCCATGAAAGTAGAGATCAATGCCTAGATTTTCCTCTCTCTACAATTTTCAATAAGTCTGTAACACTACACAAGTATGGTCAGTAACCATTTTTATAAAGGAAATATCTGTTAGAAAACTAAATTTCATCTCTCTAATAAACTTTCTGTGATTACAGGGACTACCCAACATTTGTGTTCTGAAAATCTGTAAACTGAGAGCAAAGATGAGCAGTGCTGTAGCTAACCGATCTGGCCAGGAAAAGAAATCTATTATTTTATCAGCTCCAACCAGTTACCTGTATCTACTGAAAAAGTAAATGAAAGTGGAACAGCCTCTCAGAAGTGCATTATGTAGGCCATAAGGGCATAACTTTCTTTTCCCCCCCACCCTTTAATAACTAGATTGCTACATCCAACTACGAAAGCTTTTTCATTATTTAATAGGTCAGCTTCAGACCCACCAGAACACAGGAACTATGTATATAAACAGTTAATGTAACTCAAAAGGACTTTTATAATTTTTAAGAGTAATAACAATATGGGGATATAAAGACAGGGCAGCACCAGTCTTTCCACATGTTGTGGGAATTCATCAGAAAGTCAGCCTTCATATGGACATAGACACATACAAGCATATGTCCACCTAGATTTATATCCTTTTTTATCTTCCCAAGTAAGTCTGCATTTCTGAAAGGCATACCAAAGAACATATCACTATATTTCCACTACAGCAGCACTGGAAACAACCATGATCAAGACTTCCATGTAACATTTGACTAGAAATTTTTTGAGGAGAAAAAAGTAAATTTTTAGACTCAATGAAAATTACATTAACTGCACTGTGACCTGCAAACACAACACTGACTTGAGAGCAATGATGCAGAATTTGAGTTAATAATAGGAAATACTGGAAAGAACTAAAAGAAAACTTCCAAAGAGGAATTTCTGAATGTTTTCACAAGTCACTTCTGAGTTACATTCTATGTGACAGTTTTGGCTTCACTGATGTTGTACCAGCCATTAATCAACAAAATTTCTGGCTCATTATCTTCAGAGTTAATTTTAGGGAAACTTGTTCATCAAGCAGCGTTCATTCCCCAGTTCTCTAAGCTGAAACGGAACACTTAAAATAAAAACTAATCTCATACTGAGGCATCACTTACAGGATTTGCTTCTAGGATAAAAATGCAATGTTACAAGGAAGAAAACTTTCATTTGGTTTTGTGAAGAGCAGCTGAGGTAGGCTCAGAGCTGTAATGTTTCCACCAAGCTCAGCAGCAACCAAGACAGCATTTCAGACCACAGGCTCAAAGTTTTGGAGAACAGATGAAAAGAAGTGGCAGAATACCACAGACAAAATACTAAACTCTTTTAGAGACTGGCAATGGCTTTAAGAAAAAAGAAACAAACTTCTGTCTTATGGAACTAAAAACAAGAGAAGAAAGCTCCTCTGTTATCTATGGTATCTTGCATTTATGGAATAACCAAAATCAATAAAAATATGGAACCATGAGAATACTCACTGGGCAGGTGGCAGCATGTGATAAAACTGTATCTTACTAGATAAAACTTATTCCAGGACTGGCCACAGACATACAAGAAAGTAGCGGATGTGAAGTATTTACTGAACCCAGCAGCATTTAAAATTCACTATGCAACTGAGTGAAAGTCCTGTGAGTAAATTCCCTTAAGGAGACAGTCCAGATAATTTCACCTTGGAACTTTCTGATCCTTCCCCTTCCTTGGTCATCTAACTGCCACAACAGCAGGCTCCAGAGCTTATGAGCTGGTACATGTAAAGCCTGTATCTATGAGCCCATTTGTTGCCACGTCCCACTGACCTAGTCATGTGAGTCAGGCAGTGTCTCAGTGACTTTGGATACATATCTAACCAAGTCTGATCATTAATTGCAAGTAAACTCTGCCTGCTACACAAGTTAAAAATTACTCTGTTGCAACAAGTAAGGAAACAGAGTTCACCTTCTTGGGCTCCAGCCCCGTGGTGTAGCCAAAAGGATGTACTTCTCCTCTCCACTTACTTCAGATAAAATTTATTCTCTGCTCATTTCACAATACCTAGAAATGAAAGAGATTTTACTGAGATAGCATTGGAAATATTCATTTAATGCAGTGCCTTTTCAGAAACTGGATTAGGAATTGTTTGTAGTTCTGGTTCTGTCCAAGAGATCATAAATTTCAGATGGGAATATCAAAGGTACTTGCAAGGTAATGTTACTGCAATGACAACTCAGCATCCTTAACCACTAAAGATAGGCAGTTATTAATAAACACCAGAGACATGCCATGTTTACTTTCCTCATGGTCAGCAATCTGTAATAAATACAAAAAGATGACATGCTGCTTCATTGGAAAAGAAAGGAAAGAGTGAAGTAGCTACTTTATAATTTCTGTCTAGATAAAACACATTCTAATTTGATTTCTATGCTGGGAAGAAGAAAAAAAAAAAATCTATATTCCCTTTCTCATTCAAGGAAGTAGGAAAAAAAGTTGGGTGTTTCTAAGAGGCACTACAACTGCAAAAATGATACAGTACATGTGGCACTTCCAAGAAATAGAAACATTTTATTATCTTTTAAGTGGCCATCCAGAGCTGGCAGATTAACTCAATTATGATTTTATCATGTGCCAACTAAAACATTCAATAGTATTTGAGAGAAGATTAAATACAGTAGTCCATGCAAATCATACAAGAAAGGAATCTTACTAAACTGATACTGAGTTGTACCTTGCCTATGAACAGGTTTCACATTCTGATTAAAAAAACCTAAAGCATTGAAACTAAAGGATAAAATCAACTTAGCAGAATAGTTTAAAAATACTTTTGTTTCAAAAACACACTCTCATAGAACTTAAAGCAGACAAACATAAAACGTGGCATTATTCTCTTTGTAAAAGATTGCAAATAATGACAAAGATGGTATCTTGCTTAACGCAATGTCCACATTGTTTTGTGTGTCCATCTGCAAGAGACCTATTTTCTCCACACTATTTAGCATATACTAGGGAGAGATGATAATAATAAGGTTGTTTGAGATTTGTCCAAAGGTTGCACAATGCACTACAAATGAAGCATTTACTTAGGATTATCAAATCCAGCTGCACTGGAAATTAGGAAAATATTAAACATACTCAGAAATGAAGCAGCAGAGTCAGTCCTTTAGGGCAGTTGGTGCTTCCATTTGCTTAATGCCAGCTAGGCCCCAACCCACTGAGAAAAGCACTACAGATTAGTATTTTCTGCCAGGCCATGCTGTAAATTAACGCTCTTAATTGTACTGGCATGGAGCTCGAGGGGAAAAATGAATTCTAAACTCAGAGAAATCAGAAGAAGGTCTTTTAATTCTGCTCTACTAAATAAGAGGGTTATCTTAGAAATTAAAGTAATATTTTAAGCACACAAAGAAGCTTTCTCTCATCATCATTTTCTAGAATGCTCTGTTGTCCATCTGAGAAGTTTTGTTTCAAGAACTTCAAATTCTTTTCTTCAGGTACTAGTCCAGTGGCTAACAAATGTTTGGTCCTCCTGGCAATCACTGTTTTCTATATCCTACCTCACGATGACATAAGCATTTTGTTTCACTTTTACAGGTTCAGCTTATACTTTGGCCTCAAAGATGTCTAACTCTATAAATCAATTCTTCTCTTGCCATTATGACAAACAAGTCCTACTTTATAGTTCTTGTGCTCCAAACCTTGAAGTTTTCCATTCATTAATGAAAATAGACTGCTCCACAAATACTCTGAACTGTCTTCAAAAATACATATTTCTGAAAGAAGAGGAGTTGGTTTAGTAATCAGTGCAGGTAAAAAAAAAATAAAATAATATATATATATATATCCTCTAAAAAAAAAGAGTCTATCACTCTAACTTGGTTTCTCCAATTACTGAAGTTTGAAGTGGACATTCACATCCAAAGTTATTAGAAATGAGGGCTTAAGAGGTGCAATACATTCCCAAGTCAGGACTTAAAAAAGTACAGTAGTGAAGGCTTAGAACTGAATTTGATCCCTGTGAAATCACCACATAGCTTCATAGAACTCTACACTTTGCTATTTATAAAAGAATAGGAAATGATAAAATAAACACTTATCACGAATAGGAATGCACGCTTGGCAATAAAAAAAAAATGTAGGTTGAAAGGAACTTTTGGAGATTACCTAGTCCAGTCTCCCTCCTCCTGAAGGCATAGCTACCTTCTAAGTTTGCTTTAGGGCCTCATCCAAGTGAGTTTTAAAAACCTCTAGGACTGGAAGTCCCTCTCCAAGCAACTTGTCCCAGTGCTTAACCTTGCTTGCTCCCTGTGAAAAAAACCTGTGCCTTCAAATCCCATGGGAGTCTCCTTCATTGCCAGTTGGGGCCACTGTCCCCTTCCCTGTTGCTGTGCACCTCCCAGGGGAGGCTTTGACTTGTCTACTGCTCCTGCAACCAGCTCCCTGCGATGCCCTCTCTTGTCTCCTGGCAATCCTCCAGAAACTCAGAGGCCTTTCATTCATCATTGCATTTTCTTGACCTTCTTGTTTTGGAGCACTGCACAGAAAGGGCAGCACTGTCCCAGTGCAGTGAAAGAGGAGAATCACCTACTCCAACCTTACAGCTGTGTGTGCCTGGCCATCAGGAAGCCTTCCTTGCTGTAAGGACACACTGCCCACCAGATCCCAATTCCTTTTCTGTGTGACAATTGGCAGCACTGCACAACACCAAACTAGTTCTTTGGGCCTTCTGCAGAACAGTCTGTGTGAAGGGTATTTATACAGTTTTAAGACAGATATTCCTGTCTTAAGAAACTTAAGCCTAAACTAAGGTGAGACAAGTAGATAAGACAGGATGAAAAATAACTGTTCAAGAAAGGCAAGTCATTAAAAAGGAGGACAATTAAAAGTTTGGATCAGGATTCAGAGGGACTATGAAGACAAAAATACAAATTCAGGAGCTTCTGTTCAAAGTGTGGGAGACAGATAATTGCGAGACTCAAATCCTGGAATGGGTGATAAATAAAGCAATAGTATTACAGGGTTACGTGACTGTAAGGCATAAAGGAATGATTGAAAGCAAAATAAGATTATGTACAACCTTAGGCCTGCCACTCATCTCTTTATTCAGTTATTTATTTTTGCACTTCTGAGATTCCAATTAGGCAACATCAAAGTTACCACAAACTACTTTAGGTATAAAAAGGTCTGCAAAAGGAAAAGTAGTAGCCTGTCTGTACTACCTGACAAAGAAGAGTCTAATAAACCTCTACTGCACTTGAACAATGAGGAGTGAGAAGTATAACTTTAAAATATAAGTGATGGAAAGAAATAAGTGTGTGCCTGAAAGGAAATCTCAAATTCATCATCCTAAGCTTTCAAAGACAAACTTTAAACAAAATGGAGGGAGCTGAAAATACCTATTCATTTTGCTTGTGAGAAAAACCAATCTCTCATGCCTTTAGGCAGTGGAGAATTATGTGGTCTTTTGAACTGAAAAAATGCAAGCTGTAGAGGATCAGACTGAATAAATGTTAAGATACCAGACTCACAGGGCCTTTGGGAATCTGCTCAATAACAATATTTTTGAGATGTCACACACAGGGATGGTGCATTTCTTATAGTTAGTTACAACTTGCAGAAAAACCAACTAAAAATGAAGGGATGTGTTTATGCAATAAGGAACAGAGTCAAAGACAAAGGAAATATCTGCATGGGAACACATAACACACATAAAAAGACCTGCCATTTTAAGGTAAACTGAAAAGAAGGAAAGAAAGGGAAAAAACCCAAATGCAAGACCATCCAAAAAATCCCCCACCAAACTAATAACTTTAAAATGGGCTACAATATAAGAAAGATTCATGTTTTTCCACTTCGCATATTTCAAATATTGAAAAGTTAGTCCAGTTAGCAGGGCTCTTTACCTTAATTTATGCAAAGATTTGACATGCAGAATTCATAGTCCTCATAGCAAGAAACCTCATGATAAAAAAAGGGCAGACGCTAAGCAATTGGATGAACAGTTTCCTAAATCTGTAAAGATTACTCCAGTACTACTGTTAAAGCTGTTGCAGATGGTACAGGAGCGGTATCCTTCATCCAAAAATGAGATGTATATATCTGAAGAAGGCTTTTTGAGTAAGTCCTCATGTCAATGTTGTTGCAAAGACGTGCTTCCTGAAGACAAATTTTCAGTGCACTTTATTAAGGCTACAGAAATGGTGGTAGCTGTGCAGAAGGCCCTTGGTCAGTAAGATGGGAAGGTTAATGCCAACAGAAGCCATCTCCATTGCAGAAATTCTTTCTGTGTTGTTGAGTAGAAGTGACAAGAAAAAGCTGAGGCCCTAGTGAGGGTCTCGTTTTATCTCAAGGTTGAGATCCAACTCAGTATGCAAATGTATTTTGCCCTGGTGAGCCAAAATTAAGCAGAAGATAGGTATAATTTTCAGTATCTAGCATATTGCTTATAATATCAAAAACAGTATTTACAAACCTTGATTATTCTGTCTAAGCCTGTAATCCTCTTTAGGAATAAGATATCTACTGCATAAATTGCTTCTTGAGGGGGAAAGAAATCAAATTCATTATGTGGCAACCTGTAAAACTAACTACATCTTCTTCTGAAAAGAATGAGATAAGAAAACATAAAGGAGCTGACTCTAATTGACACCTTTCCTACAATAATCTGGAACAATGCTTCAAGAGGAGCAAAAAACAGGTTTAGTCATGCCCTCCTTTTCTTGTATCATGTGCCAAAAAGAGAGGTTTCAATCTCTTTCTTAAATGACATACTTTTACTTCTTTATTGAGTTCTTCATCTCTTTTATTCTTTCCTTTCTGGCCTTTTTAATCAATTGCTAAAATTACTCAGCAGAGTTGCACATCAGATTCACAACACTTCCTCTCATTGGCATGAGATACATGGAGAGACAGGAGTTTAAAAGCCCAGTCATTACGTGCAGTCCATAAAATAACATTTCCTCCAGATAATATAAATTCAGTTATAGCCAGAACGGGGCCAAATATTATTTAAACTCTCCATTTGAAGTTCTTTGTTTCTGCAATTATTCAAAGTCATCTTTTTTTCCAAATGTTCTCTAATGCCAGATATATTGAAGACTACCCAAATGGAGCAAAGAACTTGGACCTCTAATATAGCTACAGGTAAAATAAAGTCAGAAGTGAAAGTAGAGAGTGGTCTTAAAAAGGTATAAAGACATAAGGGAAAAAGTGGGAAGTTGGGAAGACAAAGAAACTCATCAAAACTAACAACTGTCCCATCTTCAGATGCAATGAAGGTTCACACTTGCCTACCTGACTGGTAACTGCCTGGTGTTCAGTGACTCAGCAGGAATTCACATCTGAATCAGCAGGACTCAATACATTATGCCTGGGAGTAGGTGAACCTTACCTACCTACTGTTTCTACCAGCCAATAAATAATTGCTGGGTACTCATAAATTCAGTAAATTTGCTCTTGCAATTCTCTGCGGATAGTAAAAGATGTTCAAATAAAAAATGGTGCAGTAGAGGAAGAATAGAGAAAATAAAAGAATGGTTTGATTAATGAGTTTTCTATCAGTTTGAATTTACTAATACCACAGTTTTTAGAATAAGAAATGAAGGTGATCTTCAGGTTTTGCAAAGAACCACCAACTTTGCCAATTCAGAAAATCAGTTCATATTTTTAAGTCTTAGTGTTGATAAAACAGTATTTTTCAAACAGTCTGCCTCATTTTGAAGCTGGTTTTTGTGGCAACATTAGGAAACGATAGAGAAAAGTGTTTCCCTTTAGGGCTAACACTGTATGTGGACATTACAGAAATGTCATTATCAAAAGCTTTTGTCTCACAGCAAGATTGCCAGAAATCTACAAAGACTGGCTACACAGACAAGGAGGCTTAAGACCTTGAATACAAGACAATTTGTATGGCATTCAGTTTCCAGTTCTCATTTTCCTGAATACAGGGATGCCAGAATATCAACAGTCTTAGGAAGACAAAAAACAATTCTATTTAAAAGTTCCTCTACTTAGTTTACAAAAGGCATAACCTTACTTAAATATCAATTAATATTTTTCAAAAAACATAAACCTGAATTTAAAATTGTATATTTAGAAGGGGTTGAGTAGCAAATCACATTAACTCAGGAGCTTTAATTTTAATTAATACATTGCAGTCCCAAACAAAAAATTTACAAGCTGTCCTTTAATACAAGAGCATTTTAATGAAACCACTCATCTTTTACCTTGCACGAAAGATGAATGCTAAGTATAGAAGCATCCATGTTTTGGGAGTTCTATAAAGTTAAGAAAAGTAATGCCCTGCTTTTAAAAGCAAACTTACAGCTATGTGTCACAAGTAAGTACATGCACACAAGTCCCAAAATGTTAACACATCCATTTAAATGAGCCAAGTGCATGGGAATATTCTTGAGTTTTGCTCTGCAGGGGAGTTACAACACTCATTAAGATATACTAAGCTTCACAATGAATGGGGCAAGTGATCAATATAATATAATGAGCAAAATTATCACACAGTGGTCCTGTGGACTAAACCCATTGCATTCCAAGAATGTAATAATCTTTTTTCTTAAAAACAAATAAAATAAAAATATCCCAAACAAACACAAATGGGGGCTTCTCTTGTCTTGGTTAAGAATTAGGAAACTTACAGGCATGTTGATGTGACATAGTATATTTGACCAAACACACATAATGCAACACATAAGCCAACCTGACTTCAGTAGCTCAGTAGGCATTATTAGCTTTAGGAAATCAGTCATCATCTGACCTACATAGTCTGAAAAAGCTCAAGTTCCTTAGCCTTCAAGTCACATTGTAAGGCTACATAGTCAACAACAGTCTTCCTGCTGCCTGTCCTTGAGAAGTATTTATAAACCTCCTGAATAGGCTTCCATCTAGGAGGCTACTTTTCAAAGGTCTGTACAAAGGAACATCCCTCTGGTCATCTTTTCCATTCATCTGCCTCATGGCTAAAGAAAGATTATTGAACTAATGGTGCCCTATTTTTCTTTCCCCACATCCAGCCTCTTTTCACTGCTTTAGATCCGGAACTTGCCAAACCTTTATATAAAGTAAATAGCACTCTAATCCAGCAGAAAATTAAGCCAAGGAAAAAAAAAAAAAAAAAAAAAGGGTCCTACAGAGAAGCAGGGACTTTGTGGCTGAATAATCTTGCATACATTCTCCATATGCTCCACTACGCTCTTTGAGGATCGATTCTCTAGTACGATATATCCATCTACTACCTCCTCCTTAAAAAATAAAGAGGTATCCACAATTGATACAGTTGTTTGAGTGTGATCTGAAAAATATAAAGGCCTGCTAAAGGACAATATTCATGTAACATGATCACTCCCCCTAAGCCCTCTAAACCTAGTGTCCAATTTATAGCACACAACTGACATGCACCATCAGGCCAATGCACTTATGTCCAAGGGCAAGTGTGGGACTGAACCACAGAACTCCACCAGCACTGGGTATCCACTCCCTATCTAAATGCCATGCACAGTCTGCATGACCATAACATGTCTGGTAAAGAGCTGGGACAAGGCACCTGCTGCTTGAAGGGACTTGTGACATAAAGTCCCATCATTTGCTTCAAGAACAGTAACTGCCTTCCCACACTGCTGCTCCATGAGACATCTCTGGGGCACCCACTGTGTTAATGTACTGTGAACCTTATGCCTAGAATAGGTGTCCTGAGAATACACAGAATAACAAATAAATCCAGTTTAGGAAACACTAGACCTTGTATGAAGCAATTGTTGTGTGAATACTCTGGCAGTCTCTACCTGACACTGAAAGAAACTCAACCAGCTAGAAATGTTGAGCACCACTTGAAAACATGTTAGCTTGCTGATTGCCTCGCCATCTTCCAAAAACACTCAGAAGGGTTTCTACTACAAAGCTACGTTGGATTTCAAAGTGTTAGCTGTGCATTCATTGAAAATGAATAAGAATGAATGTTACACTTCTTCAACAGTTTTCTAAAAGAAGTCTTAGATGGTTCATGACTTTGAAAACATACGAACAAACAAAAAAACTTAACATACAATGCTAATTGATCTGATTGTTTTACACCTTCTCCCGTACAAATATAAAAATATTAAAGATATCTCTAGGCTGAATAAGCAAGATAATAACTGAGCTCAAATTCTCTAATATGAATGCAAGAATTCATGCTTTAATGAACAGCAAATATATAAGAAATGTTCTTCACCAGGGAAGTGCATGGAAATTGCATGTAATAAATAATGTGTAGCTTTTTTCTTTTATGACACCAGTAAGAAGCTTTGTTATTTATTGAAAGATCAAATGTAAAACATAAAAGAAATAGTGATTGAAGACTGTAATCCAGACGTAAATTAGTTTCTTTTTTTTTTTTTTTTTAAATATTGGTAGTTCCCATGAGCAGTTAATAGCTGCCATGCTACAGTGCTGCTCATATGCCCTAGTTTTATTTCATGTCTTCTGAAAGTCAAGATTTTACACTTAGAAGAGTCAGCAGTTCCCAGGTGCTAATACAATATATCAGTGTTAAAAATACCTTCTAACAGTCAAATGAAATCTTTCTCGCTATTGAACAAATTCAAGGAGCTACCTCCCTTTTAGCAACTACTTTTTCCTTCATATATGCACAAACACATGCACTCCAACACCCTCAAAATTAATGAAAACACTATTGTTCTGCCACCATTGTTAAACTGTTATATATTTTGCTAATTATAGGAAGGTTCTGTACTGAAGAAGCATTTCTACTTTACAAATAGTACAGGATTCACTGGGACAGTCTCAAACCTGTTTCTGAATATCCCAAATGCTTGTCCTACAACTATAAATATTATTTACATGTTTCTATTTTTACATTTATTCTATCAATTTTCACACCATCAACAACTGACTGAAAGTTCAACCAAATACAAGCTGAGAAATTTCACCCCACTCCAATTTAAAGTGTCAGCTTTAGCCTTGTTCTAACAACTGCCCAATAGAGAAATGTTTTTTAAAAGTAAAACACAGAACAAGAGCATTTCCTCTGGACAAGGCATAATTATTGAAAATGAAAGGCACTTCAAAGCCTCTTAAACCAAAAGATTGTCATTCACAGCTTTCCCGCCACCCAACAACAGCAAGATGTGAAATAAATAGTATTCAAATCCAAATATATAATTTCTGTATAACAATATGTTACTCATTTGGTTGACTAATCATAGAATTCAAATAAATAATGTAATATAATTATGGAAATGCACATTCCCATCTGTCAATATAAGCAGACTTCAGTGAAAGAATAGCTCAGCCTAAAGCCGCACAATGTGACCAATAATTTTTACATACTTTCAACAGTACCGAGCATTGCACATTTAAAAAAAAAAAAAAGTTTACATTCATTTTGTTGTACTTTCTCAAAGAATATGTGTGCGCATGTGTAACCATATACACATCCCTAACTGTGGCTAAGGGCTTAATGGCAATCAATGCAGTGCATGACAGAGACAGTGAACAGGCTGCCCAGAGAAGTTGTGGATGTTCATGTCTCTGGCAGCGTTCAAGGCTTTGAGCAACTTGGTCTGGTGAAGATGGCTATGCCCATGGCAGGACAAGAGGGGTTGGATTAGATGATCTTTAAAGGTCCCTTTCAACCCAAACCATACTATGATTCCATGATATACCTGGACATACCAAAATTGGGAGCCTATCAAATACAGAGTTGGTTGTTTTCAACAGGAGTACTGTATACGAAGAAGACATGATGGGCAGTATTTAGACCACCTACATTTAAGCATGTGCTTCTGTATCACTGCCAGGGAGAGGCAGAATTCTCCAAAGAACAGTTCAAAGCAATTGAAATGCACAACCTTCCAGGTGCATGAAAAACCTGAAGATGTCTGATTTGCAATGCCTGGTCCACTGTACCCATCTGACGGAGGACCTTAATGAGGACACAGCAGTCCCCACTTCCACATCCAACAGACTGTCCTAAGGAAAAGCCTGCTAGTCCTACTGCCCCACTCCGCTCATCTGCTATGTCAAGACAATTTTACAAGACTGATCCCTCTTGTAAAATAATTTCAGGGTTCAATATTACAGATTGTGCAGAATCACAAAGACCAAAAATCTCAAAAATTGCTCTTATGATAGAAATGCAGCTAGTACCTCAGCTAGTTTGGGTATTTTTACACACTTCACAAACAGCCTTTAAAATTTGTCCATGTAAGCACTTGATAAATTATATTGAAAGCTAGGTAAAGCAAAGTGAGAATGGAAAAATATGTCTGTGACCTAAATATATTCCCCTTTGCAAGAACATTTACTTAAAAGAAGCAAGCAATTTCACAAGGAGTGAGGAGTAAAGTTTGTCATTTTAAAATAATGCTTTGCCCTTTCTATGATAACAAACCCAGCCTTAACTCTGCTGAGGTTTGAACTAATTCTACAAAAAATATAAATGACAATTTCCATCAAGCAAAATCATGTTTCTTACAGGCCTCCATCGTCTGTTAAATATATTTTCATTATATAAGAACTGCGGATGTGCAAACACTACCAAGTTGCTTATCAGTTACTTACAGAGTTACGTGACTGTGTTGTTCTGGTTGTGTTCAATGAATAAAAACATGATTTAAAAACAAAAAAAAAAACCCCACAACACAGAAAAGAAAAAAAAAAAAAACAAACCTGAAAGAATAACACCCTTCCCCACATTAAAACAATCCCCAAGCAGAAGATTAGTCTTAGTCACTCCTTTCAAATCCCAAACTGGTTTCTTCTAAATACCTGTTGATTCTCCATGTGCATATTAAAAGCAGTCCAAAAAAAGGTAATGACACATTATTTAAAGCATCCCAGTATTAACAACTTGTCAAAAACTGGTTTTGGAGGGAAAAAAAATCTCATTTTGACAGTCTTTGTTCTCCCTAATAGGATACATAGGGGTTTTTTGCTCCCAGTTCAGGATCTTCTTGAAAATTCTACTTCCATTCTTTGCATTTTCAAATTCCATGTAGCTTTTTTTTTGGCTGGAAATGGATAGCAAAATTGTGTACCTATCAAAACCAAGTAATGGAGTAGTGGAGACGCTTAATAGTAACTGTATTAGGTTCTGCAAAATTTCCTTAAAACAGTATTATGCAATATTCATTCTATATTTATCATGCAATGTTTATGTCATACATCAAGCTACAGAGTGCTTCAGGGACTTGTCTAAGACTGCGCATCAAGTATACAGTTAAATTAAAACACTTTACCCTATTTTATCAGCATCTATATTCACATTTTTTAAATTACACCACTGTTGAACAAGGAAAATAAGTTTTGTACTATAATTAATGCTAGTGAGATATACACACTGGATTATATATAAATTTTGCAGGTAATGTTGGGATTTTCATATGGTTTCCTCTTATGACCTTTCATATATATCTCCTTCCTGTAGGAGAAGGTGAATGGAATCTCTTCTATTAATACAATCATTTTATAATGTTGGATAATTTTTGCTGTGCGTTTACTCCCCTTCCTGCCATGTGAGTTGCCACCTTTATTTTGCACTGCCTACAACCAAACTGTGGCCCATGGTGTCATGATGGCTGATTTAGCTTAGGCCCCTTTGCAGGACAGGTCTTCCAGAGCTAACTTGCTGTTAGCTGTCCAAACAGGAGCTCGTGTTAATCTCCACGATAAAGATGACTCACTGGTATTTAGCTGGTTTTATTCAATCTGATAAGACTGATAATTCTTAACGCTAATTGTATTAGCAGAAATGTAGTTTCTTAAACAGGAGCAGGAGCTCTGGTTAACAGAATTTTTCATACCTTTCAAGTTTCATTTATCAGCTTGAGATAAAGGTCAAAATGTTCCACACAACCATATTGAGAACTAACAATTCAGCTTTAAATGTTCAGAGATCCCATTAAATGCTCAAGAGATCAGACACAAACTTACTAAAAAAAAAAATAAAAAAAAAATAAAAAACATTATTATAATCACTTCTAAGTACTGATTGTTCCCTGAAGATATTATGTAAATGTTATGTACCACAGGAATGTCAATACTGGTGCAGTAACAACTGTGCCTTCCTAGCATGCAGACATGTACTCTCATACACTAATTTTGGATGTTGAAGACATTTAGCTCCAGTTGTTTTATAACTGCATATGTTCACCAGAACTATTACCATGAATTAGCGTAGCATGCACCATCAAAGTGGTTGACTTACAGTCTCTGCATTGCAGGACAAAAATCCTAAACAACGCTTTTAATGTAGGTAGTAAAGATCAATGCTCTCAAATTAAGCTACTTCAGGAATTAAACTGGACAACAATTTGACCATTTTGTCCTAATAGCAGAGTCAGCAATCCTATCCTATAGAAGACTATTAGGATCCTCGGCACCTGCAGGTGGAAGGAATCTTGTTTTCAATCTCATCTGTAAATGGTTCAGTCAGCAGCACAGTGCCCCCTAAGCCACGCTTGTGCACCAGATTTGCTCCTATTTAAAGGAAAGTGGTGTCTGAAACTATTTCTCCTGTTATTTTTTTAGAAAAAGCAGGTAACAGTGAATGGGTTTGTTTGTTTGTTGGATTGTCTGTTTTCCTGTTTGATTGACTTTTTATAAGTAGAAACAAAATTATTTATTGTAGTCCTTAATGATTAATAACTTAAACTAACAAGATCAGTATTACATTGTTTCCATAGGCACATTTTTAAAAAAAAAAAAGTGCCACACCTTAATTTGCATGAGATAACATGTCTTCTTCAGAAAAGTCTGAAATTAAATGTTCTGTCAAAGGCAGTGGAGTAGGTTAGGGAAGCCTTTTAGTTATTTCTCTAATACAGTTAGGCAAAATGCCAAACATATGCCAAACTTTTATATTAATTTTATATTTTCCCCCAAGATAAACAGTTACTATCATTCAGTGGAAGGACAATTAATGCAGAAGGAAGGCTCCAGTGTTTTCATACAACTGTGTATGATTGACTGCAGTACAGAAGTGAAGATCTGGAAATGTAGCACCTATACTTAGTGTCTTGAAATGAAAAATAAATTCTGTATCTTGAACACAGGCAGTGGTTTTATCACTTGTGTTAACTGAAATCATAATTTTGTGTTTTCCAATGTATTTCTTTTGATCATGAAAACTAATGGGGCATTGATGCACACAAAATTGAATTTATCCAAACCCTAACCTGAACAATGAACTACATTAAAATATTAGAAACGTTCATACTGCTTTACAGAGATCCACTCAGAGAAATACATGCAGGCATCTACATTTGCCACGTTTCATTGGCTTCTGTACCCTGTCTTCCTTGCATCTTGTCACTCATGTACACAAAACCAACTCTTATGGGCACACACATTCATACACACACACACACACACACACACACACACAGATTCGGGACTATGTCGTTTTCAAAGATACACATTAGTGAAGTCATCCAAAGGAACTCTCTGCTCGCCAAAACACTCAGTTCCAGCTGACTGACAGTTCAGTTGGTCAAAATGTGATGTAAACTAAAGGTACATAGTCTTTGTTCATTAAGAAAGGTACTACTAGGGTAGACTAGGAGAAAATGAAGATATATTTCTGGTTGTGCATTATTTACAGTGCCCTTTACAGAAAGTAAAGTTGGGTGACTGCTTAAGCTTTAACAAGCAGCTAAGGGTAAATCTGCAGGTCTTCTTTTGCTGCAATTTCAATCTTCAGTTATCACATAATATTACAAACATGGATGGGGGGAACCAACACCAAACCTGAAATTGCTATTCAAATATCAAGCTTAATGTTCTTCACATACAGTTCAATATGACATGCTTTTTATTGTATAGAAAGGCTCACATACGTGAGTTGAGCTAAAGAATCTTCCTGCTGTCACCATTAAAATGCATCTGCACATTATCCCCGTAAGTTAAGGAGCAGAACTGTAGGTATTACGAACACGGTCACACACAAACACATACACAGAGCACTGCTACCTTTCTACGTCTGTATTTTGCAGGTCCCTTTGCAACTGCCTCGGACGAGCAAACGCGTTTCTACAGCACCACAAGGGTAAGGCTTACGTACCAGCGATAACTTTAACACAGACAGATTACTACGATAGCATTATTGCACAAAATATTTTGCGCTGCTTAGAGGGCTGTGTTAGCAGTACTGCTGTCCAGAAATATCCATGTTGCCACATATTAAAGTGTCAGTTTATTTAAGCCTTACCTTGGCTGACTTGCCCTAACTGGTGACAAGGCACTCTAATATATAAGAAGCAAATGGGGACTTTTCGCAGTGCTGGCGGCACAGCTGCTCGCCGTCCTCAGAGAGGCACCCGGCCCCGGCTGCGCATCCCTCGGAACCCCCAGCCCCGCTCCGCGGCTCCTGCAGCGCCGGCAGCCCGGGCGATTGGCCGCGCCACCCGCCGCCCCCGCCCCGCTCCGCGCCCGCCCGCCCGCCTCGCCTCCCCGCCCGCCCCCGTCCTTCTCTCCTCCCCGCGTTGTTTTCCCCTTCTCCAGCACTTCGGGGCCGCACGCAGCCTCCTGCGCGCAGTGACGGACCCCGGCCGGCCCCGGCACTCGGACAGATGCACGATTCATCCGTCCATACATCCATCCATCCATCCTCTCATACCGATATAACCGGTGTGTTCGGGCACAGGAGCATCTTTGTCCGGCTACTGCGCGGCGGCTGCGAAAACCCCCCTTTCGTGCTTGAGCTGCAGAAGAAGGACGGCTCCGGCTTGGTGACAGCGAGCCCCCAGATTCGGGGCCGGGAAGGGGGGCCGGGGCCGGGAGGGCTGCGCTGCCTAGCGGGCGGGAGCGCAGAGAAGGGGCGAACCACCGAAAGCGGGCAGTACGGCACTGCTGTGGCAAGCCGGCGATAAATTTTCCTATTTCCGTGCAAAGTCGTCACAGCCTGCTAAACATTCCACTGCCGGCTCGTTCATCAGCCGTCCACATGGTCCGGCGGTGACTGTAAGATGCAGATTGAATGGTGCCCTTTAATGCCTCTTTCCAATCCTGGTGGGACACACGAGGTGTCACATTGGCAAGCCGTCCCCTTCCAGATCAGCCCCACTCCTTAAAAGATTTCCTGCCCTCTTAACACCACTGTATTCAAGTTACTATACCACTGGCTGTAAGTAAGTGGATAATTTGTGCCCTTTCAGGCTGGTCTGGATCAAAGTAGGCTGGCTGATGAAAAAGTCATTCAAAAATCGGAATCTTGTATAACATCTTTACTCCAAACACACATTATTTGGAATTAAGACTAATGACATTCTCCTGATTCAGGGTTTCAGCAATGGGGCAATCGTGTCAGACTTTACTTATCCAAGTTGCTAAGGCAGCATATTAAAAATGCAATTAATATGTAAGTGAAAGCCCTGGCACATACCCTGCTGGTGTAAAGGAACCTTGCATTCCAGCAGAATGTGTACCCTGAAGTAAACCATGAAACCAAAGCTCCAGTAGGAAATGACAGGATGGAAGAAAAGAAAGCATCTGCTTATTTTTTAATGTACTGTGGGTCAGAAGCAGCATCTAAAGGATAAATGGTAGGTAGCCCATGTACAAAACATCTAGATTTGAAAAGGAGAGCTGAAAAGAGTAATTCTACAATGTAATGTAACTGAAATGGAAGCTTTTACACCAGATTAGATGTAAAGAACAACACTGCTCACTGAGATCACTTGGAGTGCTGGATTTTGAGAACTTTTTGAGCAAAATTGCTCTGAGCTGCTCAGTGATATACATTAAAATGATTTCACCAGCAGGGTAGGGAAGTGAAGGCGAGAAGCAGTTAGTTGTTTGAATTTGGGCAATGTAAGCTCTTGGAGGGAATGAAATAGAAGCTGTTTCAATTTGCTATTTATACGTCCTCTGGCTTGCAACTGCAGCACATATGAATCAATGCTTTAATACACAGTCTTCAGAATGTTCTCTCTCATGCAACTTCTGTTAGGTTATGCATAGCTCCAGATTCCGATCTCATAATCTGGGGATGAGCTGCTTTTATACAGATGCTTTCACCATTTTACTGCACTATGGCAGAAGCAAGTTTAAAATCTCCCTGTCAGGGAGATAGTTACATTAGTAATGTGAAGGGGGCAAAAAGGAGGGAAAAAAGAAATGAAAAGTCACACCTTCCCTTTCATTCTCTTAAGGTCCAGCCAATTCCACATGAAGAAGAATTCATGTCAAACCATTTTCCAAAGATTCCCTCCTCAGTGCATGAAGTGAAAGAAATAAAATATACGGTTGCCTTTCAGCCTACCTACCACTGGATGAAATGCTGCTTAGATGTAACAACCCAAGGGTACAGCTGAAAACAACATGCTTCATTTTAAGGCCTTTTCTCAGTAATTTCTAGTGAATAAGACAGAATTATGAATATTCACCAGATACTCAGAGCATAAGTCATCAACTCATTTGTTTCTGTAGTAAGAAATATGACAAGCAGAGGGAAGTCTTGATGCTCCAGAAAAGTATTTAAAAAGTGAAAATCTACAGTTCTTATATATGTATGTGTATATATATATAAATAAATACATGCATATAAATTTGTATTGACATTTTTCAGAGACATCTCACAGGCAGCAGTATAGAATATCTGTGTAAAGAGATTATAACCACTATTGCAGGATAATTTGATATACAATGATCAAAGATTTTCTTAAGAATTCAAAATTATGCCATTTCAAGGAAAAAGCTGACAGTTTGAAAACATTAGCCCCAATGAACTCTGACATTTCTTTTATGCCTACATTTTAAGACTAAATACTGAGATGTGGCGTTACTGATGTTAGGTCAATCCTTTCATCAGTTTGAATGCTAAAAGAATCTAAATTTGTCATGGGGACAGAAAGCCTTTTGAAAAGAATCTCAAAATGAAGTTACTCTCTGGGACTGCAGCAGTATGGCTGAAGGAATTCCAAGGAAATTTGGATATAATCCTTGAAGAGCGCATAGGTCTTACCTCAGGAATCCATCAGGTTTACAAAATTCTAGCAGTGTATCGAAACACAAAACTTTGCCAGTCACATTCAGTAAGTTTTCTTCCAAGACTTGAGGGCTTGTGACAGTTATTACAGGGGCAGAAAAAAAGAAGGGACTCTTTTTGTATCTTCTTACTTGTGGACTTGTTATATGTTTAAGAACAATGCTGAAAAGGAGGTAAACTAGTTATGAAGAAGCATAAATAGCTGTAGCAAAAGGAAACTACTTTATAAAGATTAAAAAAAAAATAAATACTCTTTTGCTGCTCCAGTTAATAACTTACAGGATATGCCCACAAAACCAATCTCTTTGTCGCTGCTTTATATGCTAAACAAATATTGATTGTCTTGCAGGTAACTGCGAGACAACTAATCATCCAGCTAGCATTCAAACAGTTATAAAAAGACCAAGTGGTTCATTAATACATCAAGTAATTAATGAAGAATCTAAGTCATTTGTGGATTGCAAAGTTTCTGTACCCAAGATAGATAGATTAGGAATGGCTAAGATCATATTGGGATAATGTTGCCAAGTTCAAGTTCAACTCTTCCTTGTTCTTAGACACGTGTACTGTAATAGCTGCAGTCAAAGAAAATTATCTCAGTTGCTGCCAAGAAGCTCTGTTCACACACTGAGAGCAATCATACTGGGAATTTTCATGGTCTTATTCAAAAGCACTAGGGAATAACATTGTTGCCCCCACTGCCAGCAGCAACTTTCCAGTCTTATAAACAAATTACAAACTGCTCACCTTTTTCCTAGATGGAAAGGGTAAAAACAAAGGATTGTACCATTGCACACCACCAGTTTTACATTCATAAATCATTATTTTTGTTCTCAGCTGCAGTGCATAACAACCAGTCCTGGCAATATGTCTGAGAACATTGACACTCATGCCAATCTCTGTTTCTCCTCTTATTATATAAACACTTTTTATTTGCAGGGTTATTAATAAATAGTCTTACAACTACTACTACTATATCTAGAAAGTAATTTTCTTAAAAGTTTGTATGTGATTCACTAATGACAGATATTTAGAAACTATCATCTAAAAATGCATATCAGTGGAATTAACAATTTTACTAAAAGTAGTATAGCATAGAAATGCAAAACTAATTTTGAAATCAAATGCATTCACAATATTATTGCATTTCTGTCTTTAGATTTCTAACAGAAAATTATATCAAAGTAGATTACAGCAGTCAAAATTTTCATTTTCTGATACAAAATGGTGGGACAGAAATTTTTAACTCATCTAGTGAATGAAAACACAATGGAGTCATCTTCCTGTTCCTGATGACTCTCTGGAGGGTTCCTAGATCATGCCTCTACTGTAATTTTTTTTTTTAATTTTGATTTTTATTTTTCATTTGGTATTCAGCACAAATATTCAGAGGGAATAGGATTAAGACAATTCATTTTCCATATGGTGTCTCTGAACATTTCGTAAAGCATGCATTTCCTCTAAAAAAAATAAAATGGTTGATTAGAAAAAGTGAATTTTTAATACAGGTTAGAAAATTCTTCACAATACTAATTGCAGAGGGAATGGCACTGCTGATACTGCCTTGGCTCCTTTTACACTAAGCATCACTGGAGTATTTTCTAATAAAACAACAACAGCTGTTCCTAGATATATGATGCCAATAACAGTTGCCAGTCACAGAAAACTTGTGATAATATAGTCACTTGCCTTTAGTATTGCATGAAATGGCAGGGAAAATATACTGACTGGACTTAGAGAAAACAACATAATACCTGGCATTTTGCTACCTGTTACTGTAAAATTCTGAGCTAATCAGTCCCTCTCTGAATGCAGGAAAGCACAGAAAAAAATACCAAGGGCCACAAAAGAATAGCATGGTGTGTCAGTCTCAATTTCTGCATCACAATAGCAAGGGAAAGACAAGAAGACTCAGATAAAGGCAGTGAAGTGATTGACTCAGACATTAGTAGATCTTTCTGCCCATCCTGTGGAATTTCAGATTAGCATATATAATAAACACCATTCAATCAAGAAACTTGCTTAATTGGGATGTTCTCTAGGAAACTAATATAACTCTGCAACTGTAGATCATGCAGTGACCAGTATAAAACGGGATGCTTCCTGGTGACTGTATAATGTTTATGTGTAAAGAGTGGCATTTTTGTAAGTTTAAATCTGGTAATGAAACTGTCCTGATGTTTCTGAAACTAGTGTTGGCAAAAATAAATTTTTTTCATTCACAGGAATTCATATTTCATTAAATCCTCACAGGTCAAGGTTCTCTCTGTATTGTTGCAAATGGTTATATTTAGGTACTCTAAATAAAACATCAAATACAAATATGTCCTATTTTAAATTATGAGCATTGTGTTTGGTGGAGTTTGTCTCTTACAGCTGGTAGTGAGATATAGACTTCTTTCCCACTGTCATAGGAGCTTTAATAAATTTTTGCTTAGAGGTAGGAAAACACTAACAAGCAAAGGCTCCTAGGACATTATAAAGACAGATTTTCATATTATCATCCTAAAGGACATTGTTTCTGGGGCATATTATGTACCTTTTATCTTTACTAAGATTAAGAAATTGCTTCTCAGACTGAGCATTCAGGGGCCTAACAGCACATCAAAAAAAGAGAAATGTAAGATGTTACAAGATGATGACGAGACTTTTGTTGAAGCGAGAATATTCTTTCTATTGAAATCATAATGCTGAAGCATGTTGAAAGTACGTTAAGGAAAAACTGGGTAATTTTTGATACAGAATCTTCACTGGAGGAGTCCTCCATGCTATACTATATACTATAGTCCCTGTACTATATCTGTATGTTTTTCCAGCTATTCTTTTTTAGCACTTCTTGCCAATATGAGGATGTGCACAGATATTGTTCTGCTTCTTCCAAAAAGGTACAGGACCAACAACATGTTTAAATATAGCAATGTGTGCTCATAGTTTCATGCCCTGTCAGTGGGCAGCACTGAGAGGAGTCTGGTTTCCTCTTCTTTACCTCCACCTCTTCATCAGGTATTTTTACATTTTGGTAAGACATCCCCAGAGCTTTTTCCTCTCTGGCCAAACAGGGCCAGCTCTCTGCTTCACCTGATAGGGTGTTGTGCTGGTTTGAAGGTAAACCAGCAGAAGAAATGGACCCACTACCAGAGAGATTATGAGTCAGAGTTACAATTT
>JAWWEE010000074.1:73580556-73647039 GCA_035221455.1 Xenops minutus | reverse complement strand
GCTGCGAATGGTCCATTGTTCTTGGGGAATGAATAGAGGGGGTAGAATACATAGCTTTTATTACTCCCACCCAGTGATAAATGGTCCCTCCTGCTGAACTAGGACAGGTGTATATTCTGATCCATGCATAATCTACATGACTGTTTTCTGGTACATGCTTGTATGTCTTGCACTGGGGAGTTAACTGAACTCAGCACTCTAGATGAGTCTCTCCAGGACTGAGACAATGGACGACCTCCCTTAACCTGCTGATGGTGCTCTTCTAATGCAGCCCAGAATACTGTTGACCTTCTTTGTCACAAGGGTACAAATTTGTACTATATTTGTAGTAGTCATGTTTTATAATTATATTGAGCACTAACATAGGACCAAAGTTGAAACTTGAAAATCACTGGACCATTTAGTAGAGGTCTTAGTTGCTGAATTGCCTACACCTTGTGGCACAACTGTGTTTGGTACAGGGTTGTAGAATCAGTTAATGTCTAATCTCAGTTCTTCTATTAACTGGATTCATCTATTTTCCAATTAGAGCAGGAAAAAGGATAAATCAGAATAGATTTCTGAAAGAGGAATAAACTGAGAGGAAATGAAACAAAAAGTAAACTTCTTGGTCACTTCCTAATTCTGAAAGCTTAGATGGACAGCACTTTCATTTATAAGTGTCAAATGAGAAAACAAGGTTCAAAAACATATAGCACAGTCCACCGGGCCACCCTTAATGCACTGCAGCTGATGGGAGGTTCTCCACTGTAAAGGCTAATGTATAGGCACAGCATCCTTCCTATTCTGGCCTTGTGTGTCTATGTCCCCCCCAGGCGTGCTTAGCACAAGTGAGAAATCATAAGATTTTACTAGATGTTTTAAAATTCCATTGGACATAAATCTCTGGTATCACTAAGTCAAAAGCCCCTACCTGCTGCCTCTTTGTTGCACTTCTCTAGCCAGGCAATAATACAACTGAAGAAACGGAAATGAGAGCCAAGAAATAAATTGATTCTTATTTGCTTTGTTTTTACTTGAAGAAACACCGCAGTTCCACCAGACAACAACATGCTCCTCTGTAGGTAATGTGATGACTGTCATTTATTTAGCTATTTTTGAAAACACCACCTACTGGAATGCTTCTCAGGTTCTGCTTTATTTTTGCCATTTACTTATTAGTGCTCACTATAATTAGTTAGGATTAAGAAAAATTAAGTTTATGACTATTATCATATGTTTAATAGGCCAAATAAGCAACAAGAAATAACCTCATGTTAGATGGTGACAAACAATGAAGAAGAGACATATGTTTGGTCTTTTCCTCAAGCATAAACAGAACACAGTTTCACTGACTAATAAATTTACTTTCATTTTAATTAAAACAGAACATTTAGTTACATTTCCTCTGTTCTGTCAAAATATGAAACAGATAAATGGCTAGCAGGGGAAAAAATGACAACATTTTCTTTAGTGCCCCAATTGTACTCATAATTGATTACTACTCATCTGTTCACTAAAGGTGTAGGAAAGACACGTCATATAAAACCTTTCTCCCTTAAAAAAGGCTTGCTATAGTATTTTGTTTCTTGATCCCGTATCTTCCAAAATTAAAGAAGTTTTTCACAAAGTATAATCTGCGAGTTCTGTTTTGGTATAACATTAGATGAACTGTTGTTATTGTTTTACTCTTCTGATTCTTTCTACCTTTAAATCAAAACTCCTGAAGAGTAGCTCCCCCTGAGGAAATGATTGCAATGGCAATTCTATCGATTCTAGCTAAGAAGGAACAATTAAATAACAGTCATGTGCAAGACAAGACAAAGGACTCCACTCACTTTCTCTGATAGTAAGCTTAAGAACAGAGCTTTGATTGATGCATATAGTCCAGGAAGGTACTAATTTTGCTTTAAGAAACGGAAGAAATTATCAGCCACTTCCCTTGTTGTTTTTGTTTTTTGTTTTGTTGTTGTTGTTGTTGTTGTTGTTGTTGTTGTTGTTGGTTGGTTGGTTTGATTTGGTTTTGTTTTTTTTTTTTTTTTTTTTTTTTTTTTTCCCCTAATAGTTAGTGAATTCTGTATTTAGTAACTTAATTTACTGGCTTTCAGTAGTTTTTAAGAAAATCTGTTCAATCTACTAATAAAATGTCCTATTCTTTCAGGCATAATAGAGGTATGTAGGTAAACTGGAGAAATACAAAATGGGACAACGGTGTAGAGTGGAGTGACTGTCATCACTGGGAAGATACTCTCTGCTATAGAATCACAGAGTGGGTTGGGTTGGAAGGGACCTTTAAAGGTCATCTATTTCAACCGCCCTGCCATGGGCAAGGACACCTTCTGCTAGGCCAGGTTTCTCAAAGCCCCAGATCCAACCTAGACTTGAGCACTTCCAGACAGTGGGCCTCCACAGCTTCTCTTAACAACCTGTGCCAGTGCCTCACCACCCTTGCAGTGAAGAATAAATCAAATTTAAATCTACCTTCTTTCAGCTTAAAGCCAATACCCCCTGTGCTATTACTACATGCCCTTGTCATAACTTGCAGGCCCCTTTAGATACTGAGAGATAACAATAAAGTCTCCTCAGAGCCTCCAGGCTTAACAACCCCAAGTCTCTCAACCTGTTTTAACAGCCCTTTGATCATCTACATCACCGTCCTCTGGACTCACTCCAACAGGTCTTTGTCCTCCCTATGTTGGGGGCCCCAGAGCTGCATGCAGTAGTCCAGATATGATCTCAGAAGAGTAGAATAGAGGAGACAAATCACCTTCCTCAACCTGTTTGTCATGCTTCTTTTGATGCAGTTCAAAATACAGTTGGCTGGCAGGGCTGCAAATGCACATTGCTATCTATTAAACAGAATCTGAAAAATGGCAAACCATATCTGTCATCCAAAAATGGAAAGAAGAAGGATCCACAGAACCACAAGGCTGGTCAGCCTTACTTGAATCCCTACCAAATTTACAGGAAAATTCCTCCTAGAAAGGCTTTTCAGCGTCCTGGACAGCAACCTAACTTGAATAGCAATTACAGATTTACCAAGAGAAAATCTTGCCTGATCAGTTTGTCTTTTCTGATGATGTAGACCAACACAGCAGTGCAAGTATAAGAGCAGAGTAGGGCTTTTGACACATTCTCTCACACTATCCTCATAGCCAAACTAAAGACTTACGGGTTGAACGGAATATAAGGTAGTGAAAGTCTGGCTGGACTCTAAGAACCACATTCTCATGAGTGGTACTATTTAACATCTTTGTCAACAACACGAACAGTAGGACAGTATGCAAGAGGACAGATGAAACCACATCAGAAGTAGTTAATGCACTGGAGGGATGAAGTGACATTCAGAGAAACTCCAAAAAGCTGAGGCATGGACACAAGTGGTTTGAGTGCTGGAAGATCAGGGAGAATGCACGACTTGTGCCTGTTTTGCCTGGAGAAGAGAAAAAAGACACAGCAGAGATCTAATTGCAGTGGGCCAGTACCAGAAAGGAAGCAGTAGAAGAATCTGAGCCAGGCTCTCCTGGGAGATGTACAGTATGAGAATGGAACAGTGGTCACAAGTAGCAATAAAGAACACTGTCATTGAACACAAGGAGGTAGCTTTTCCTAGAGAGTGAAGTTAAGCACATGGACAGGTTGCTTGGAGATATACTACAGTATGATTTTCAAAAGATTTCAAGATTTTCAAAACTTAACTGGTGAAACTCCTAAGCAATTCACTTTAATTTTGAGTAAGATATGCCTTGAGGAGGTCTTTCAATCTATTTTTTTCTTTCAAACTGCAAAACTAAGCAAGATATTTTAAAACCAGACTTGTTTAAAAACCTTCCCTGTATTGAAAATAATAAAAATATTCTCCAAGTTAGTCACCTGCAATAGCTCTTCATGCCAGAGTCACACAATAAACCAGTCAGACTCATTTCTCATGTGGTACAAAATTGTATTCTCAGTTGGCTGTGCTAAAGACCATCAAGTCAAATTCTTAGCTTTATAGGAACACCAATGAGAAAAAAAAAATAAAATAGCAGAAACTTCCATTTATTACTAAAAGAGCTAGATTTAGCTATATGGATGCAAAGAATGGACTATTTAGTAAAAAAGTACTGGGTTTACAAATTTATTTTTAGTGTAGCAGAAAACCAGGATCTCAACATATAACACTATTTAAAATTATGATTAATAAGGAAGAATTAACCAGTTTATCTTAAAAAAAAAATAAAATAGAAATATTTAACAAGTTTTTTAAAGCTAGAAATTTATTATTTCTTTCAGTCTTCTTTAATATAGGACTATAGATCACTGATCCTTTCTCATTATTCTAAATGCTTCAATAGAAGTGGAGCTTCATTGTTGTAAATGAAAACTCAGTGTATACTATGCATAAATTTATCCATACAGCATTTCACTGCTTGTATTGTAACACAGTATGGACCATTGTACAGTCATATGTTTTACGCTTATACTAGTTAATATTAATTTCATTTAATATTAATTTGATTTGGACCTCTCTTATATGCTTCATTGTACCACATCTAAAAATATTTTTATCAGCGGAATTTAATGGAAGCACTACATCACCATAACCTAAATGAGTAGGCAAAAATCGATCTCCAGCATTGTTCTTTTTTGTCCCAATGCAATATCAGTATTAATAAACAGACATTATTAAGTCACAACACAGACATTATTAAATTTAGGATTTTATTTCCATGGCCAAGACCTAGTCCTTTCATATACCTTTTAATTAATAATGTGTTTTTTAATTTCATTGCTTTGGCTGTAGTGCATGTTCTTTAAGCCTATCTATTGTAAAAGGTTCATAAGTATCATCAAAGCTGGATAATAAACCACTCTTTATCTAAAGGTAATTATTAACATATTTCTGTTACTTTTATGGAAACATAAGACCAAAGAGCCTGTTATAGAACATGCATTTTCAAAATTAGTTAGGTGACAGCTCAGACTTCTCTTCATGGAAGGGGCAGGATTTCTCTAAAGTCTTCATAAGGGAAAGGAAAACGGATGCAGAAGCAGAAACGGTGCTTCAGAACAGCTGCCTTTCAAGGCTGTCCAAGGCCTTTCCAAAGCCTAGAGGGGGAAGACAGATGATGTGCAAAGTGCAGCACCCAGCTGTGCAGATGTGATCCCGAGGGGCACCACAAGCCTGAAAGCAGCAGGATAGGCAAGAATCAAACTGCTAGCATTGCATGCATTACACCACCCACCACAAACTAACCCAGGAGCAGATATGCACAGGGGAAAGGCACTTTAATACCTATAACCCATGTCGGGGGCTTATACGTGCAAGACAATAACTGATATACAGAAGTTTTCTTCTACTTTTTTTTTTTTTTTTTTTTTTTTAACCTGGTCACACTTCTACCTTTGTGAGTAGGGTTTGCACCAGCATTTATTTGTTACATTGAACAAAACCTCTTAAAAAACTCCTGCTGGGTTGGATTTACTCATTGATTTCCGCGCTAAAACAGGGCAGGGAAACATGCAGCCCTTGGCCTCTAGGAAGGGTGAGCAGCTCTGGAAGGCAAAGCCATCTGGTTTTCAGACCAGCCATCTGGTTTTCAGACCTGCAAAGGCCAACTTCAGAGCTGGCAGGTACTTTAGCTTTAAACTACTGATAGTACTGAGAAACATACCTATAAATGGATGAATTTCAAAACACTGAAAAAATCTACAGTCAACTTAAAAAGCCTTGGTAGAACTTCAACAAGAGTGAGGAAAGGAGTTGTGAACATTTTTTTTTGCAAAAAATGTCTCATTTCTATCACTACACTCTTCCTTCAAACAAAAACAATGATATGTAAAAACTTTGTAGATAAAACATTAGTGCCTGACACAGATAAGAGAACTATTTTATTGGTAAAGTTACCATAATTTAAGCATTTAGAGCAAATTAAACACAACTAAAGCAGAGTAATAACTGCATAATAACTGCATATAGATGAGAAAATCTGCAAATAAAAAATACTGAATAGTTTTTTAAAAATTCATTTGTTTTTCAACAAAAATCCACACTAATACCTGAAAAACAGATTTCCTTCTTAGCTGTACTCCACACAAATGTTAGTTGTGTTAAACAATGGAAAGAAAGCTAATCATCTGTGTACTAAATTGGTTCTGGGTTTGAATTTACAATCTCCTTGACCCATGACAACTGCCAATGGAGTCTTGTAAGTTATCAAAAAAAACTTATAGAATAGACCTAAATATGAAAAAAATGAGTGAGCAACTATATTTATGGATGCATAATATGCCAAAATTTAGGACTGTTAAACTAATGACTAATGTCAGTCAACTGTGATTAAAAATTGTTAATTGACTTATGAAATAGATAGCATTTCATAACGTCAAGGAAATACCAAGAAGCAGGCATGACTGATTATTTTTAGAAACTGAAATCTTAGTAATGCCTCAGAGATACCACCATTTTTGTGCACACTGAAGGTACATCCCATGTGGTTTTAGGTAAACCCAAAACTTTTCTTGAAATACATTTCTGGCTTATCTTAAGGTAGATAAAGTACCTTTATAACATGTTGCAGGTATCAATATGTTTTAAGCACTAGTTTGTGTTTTCAGCTAGCACGTTTTCTGTGAAGACTAGCATGTTGAAGTAATGTTTTGAGTGAGAGGCTCTAGAGACAAAACTATCAAAATGCTCTGTTTTAAACTGACAATGTTTTAAAGAACAAAACTGGAATGATTACAGAGATTACACTCCTGGCTTGCCTGATAAGTTGGATAGAACTGCCAATCTAATTAAGTTTAGTCAGTGACAATGATGACATCCTCAAAATTGAAGACACATTCCCCCATGTTTCATAGCTGCCAGGTGAAAGATGAATGATCATCAACACATACACTTTTGCTCTTTCTTATTGAGACAGTCTTCAGGTAAACTCTGAAATCAGTTTCTTTGCTCTGATTAAGAAAGCAGGCAAAACACATTGTAAAATGTACAATTATAGAATTAATATTTCTATAGTATCTGCAGTTTCATAATGACCATTTTCTTCTTTCCCTTTCTTCAACCTTTAGTTTATCAGAGTATCAGAGTGTAGGAAAACGACTGGGGGTAAAATCAGAGAAAACTGGAAAGTTATAGTCACACTCTAATAGAAGTTACAACCAGTACAGAAATTATAGGGTGAAATGCAGTTGCTACTCCCTGGATGGTATGCAGTCAGCATGCCCGACTTCTCACAAGCAATACATGCAAAGGGAAATGAAACATAGGGTGTATCGGAGTGAAACCACAGGCAGGCTCTCTTGAAATCTTTGCAAGGGAGGGAACTCCGTGGTACATTTTAGCTGAGAAGCCACATAGCAGCTGTCAACCAAGGGAGAAAAAAAATGTCTTACTGTTGAATCAGATCACAGATGTAATACTGATGCACATCACCATCCCAAAGGTTACCTCATATGTAATACTGACACACACCTCCATCCCTAAACTACCTTCTTCCAGAGTACGACCACCCTGATGAAGCGTGCATTCTGTATTTTACTGACTATATCTTGGAATTTTACACCAATCAGTGACAAAGGTATATATGACTAGACTCACTCAAGCTCCATATAAACATAAAGAAATAGTAGAAAAGTAAGTTAAGAATAGGAAGAAGTTAGGGAAAACTGCATAGTAACTTCTGGGATCAGTCAATGGACTGAGCCTATCATCTTTTCCATAGGGACTCCTATTGGATAAGAACTGTACTGTTATGCACACTGAATTATTATCTTGAGCTGGCATTTGTTAGGGATTAGAGCTTGTTTATATATTGTTTTGAATCCATTTTTGCACTCAGATACTATCACCAGCAATCTTTGAGCCTAAACCTGTCACAATTTTATTAATAAGTAGAGTTATTCCAAAAACTCTTAGTGTAAGTCCTTCATGGGTATTGGCAGTCACTGACAGTAGGTAACATATGCAAATAAAGATGTGTAAACCTGGGAGGGGGTCTCTCTGTTGGCATATGACCCTGAACAAGTCAGTCAAATCACTCTCCAATCCAATGGACTGCTCAGTGAAGGATCCCCATGATAGGACACTGACAGACTGGCCAGGCAAAAGGGTTTTGGTTTTCCTGGGGCACTGAGAGACTAATCAGACACAAAAGGTTTGAGGAAATCTCCCCTTTTCACATGACAAAACATCTTTGGTATGTCCTGTACTCCGTTGCTTAATGGTAAATGTGAGCTTTAATACCAAATCTTTTAAGGGAACACATTATTTTTATCACTTTGTAGAGCTGTGGGGTTTTATTATTATTATTATTATTATTATTATTATTATTATTATTATTATTATTTTGTTTCTATACAAATTTCTTTACATTCCACTGAATAACATCATTCACCACAAAAGAGACACATAGTTTTACAGGACTTTATGCAGTTTTAGTTTTTTGCCATCATAATACCAGATTAGTCCCTGGATTCTGAAAAGATTCATATGTATGGCCTAACTGTTTTACAGGGAACAGTTTCCGTGATTACAGTAGGCCTCCATGTCCTTGCAGGGTCTTTAAAATGTTTCTGCTGATCTGCTTGCAATAGTACACTTTCACTTATGTAGTTTAGATTTTACAAATGTTATCATATGCTTCAAATTCCAGAAACATACCACTGTTTCTTAATCCGTTTTCATATTTAGTAGGAATTACTTGGGACAAAAAAAAAAAAAAAGTTTTTTTTGAATCTGTGTATTTCCTACAATGCTAAAAGAAAAATCTCCAGCAGAAATATGGAGATCATTTAGCAATGAACACTAGAGATAAATAATTTATGTTAAATGTTTTACAAACTTAAGATCAAGTCATGTAAGATATTACACTGAGGAGCCTCATAGCACATTCAATTCACCATTAACTTCAGTGAATCTACAATAAGCAAGAGTTTGCCAATTCCTTACTTCTCAGTCAAGATTGAAGTCATCTCCTTTAAACTGTGTCAACATGATTAATTACAGAAAGAACTCATTAGTGGGATCTCTCAAAAATACAGAGATTAATAGAATGTGAATTGGGAATTCTGCTACTGTTAACAAATTTCACTACTGTTTTCACATACAATTTACAAATTTGCATTACAGT
Organism: Xenops minutus; assembly: GCA_035221455.1. Taxonomy (NCBI): domain Eukaryota; kingdom Metazoa; phylum Chordata; class Aves; order Passeriformes; family Furnariidae; genus Xenops; species Xenops minutus. Next base: position 73,637,941 of record JAWWEE010000074.1, on the reverse strand, counting down.
TGATAGCCATCTAGCAGTTGGATCACTACAGAAAGAAGGAAATGTGCTAGCAGATTAAAGATAGACAACACATCTTCAGTATACGATTTGGATGTAAAATACGCCTACTGTGGCAATTTATTTTCTGTACATGAAAAGTATTGCAGTGTTCTGCATATCCTAGCAGTAAACAACAGTCAGTCAATGTAGCTCCACAAGGATATATGTGTATACATCTGACTGCCAAACCAAGAAAAAGATACTTGGGGACCACAGCACGCTAAAAAGAAGATACTTAGATGCACTCATACAAGTGCATTATTGAAAAGATTTGAGGTAACTTCTCTCTATCTCTGTCAAAGATCTTATGCAATAGAAAATATTTAAGGTGTTGGGGGTTTTTTTAATTCTAAAATTTAAGCTTAAACTGCTCTCAGTATTTTCTATTTCATTATTTTTAATTAGTTCTGTCATATTTCTAGGGTTGAAACAGAAGTATATCTGTACTTTATTCCCTTGAAAAATTATCCCATTCTATTCACTAGCCTTTCTGATACTGCCTTGTTTTTGATAACAATAGTAAAACATTATTTTTAAGCCTATTTGTCTGCCATCAGCTCTTGCAGAATTGTAGTGAACTACATATGCCCTTAGCATTAGAACTTCATCTATATATTTCAGTTTTAATGTTTAAATAGCTGTTCAATAAAACTAGGTTCAGAGTTTTCAGGTATTATGTTTATTTATACTATACCCTCTTTACCTATTTTCAGTGTCAACTTAAAATTATTTGACTTTTCTTCTAAATGGTTATTTTTCATTATTTCCTGTTTGCATTTTTGCCTATGGTCTCAGTATAGGAAATGCAGGTTTTAAAATATATACTGTTTTTTGCTGTAGACATTTATTTGCTCTCACATTTAAAAATTAACATAATTTCTTACGTGCAATTGTACTGTTGGTGCATTTTTTACCTTATTTTTTTCTGTGAGTAAGTAAGGTTGCTGCAGCATTATGAGACCAAGAAAAGACCTCTTTTAGCTATAAGAGCTGTGTTGGAATAAAATTCATATTTTGAGCTTCTTACATATGCTCTTCCTTTTCATAGGAATGGGTATATTAAAAAGTTAAAAGAAAAAGGCTCCATCCCCTTTCCGCCTTTGTAATTTTTGCTTCAAACAACTGTTGCTGAATACCAAGATTCTTTAAGATTGCCTGTACTGAAGAGGAAAAGAACGTGATTGACAACTTTAATCCTCAAACACAATGGCCCTTTCTATTGCTAAAGTACAGGAAGTTCTCTGTGGTCTGTGCAGAGCTTTCTTGAGAATTGATGGGGACCATAAAGTGAGCTACTACTTTCATTACATTGCACTTCAAATGCAAGATGTATTTCTTCAGCTTTATCTTCTCTAATATAAATATAAACCTAAAATTTACTTGTCCATTTCTACAAAAAGTAGTTCATCACATAAATGTTTGCAAGATAATGAGTGACAAAATAGCAAGAACAACTGCTCTTTTAGACATAAGTACAGGCTAATACAAATATAAATGCTCCTGAAATTGGGTTAGGGCAACTGGTCTCTGGAAAATGATCTATCAGAAAGGCATAGAAAAATTTCACTTAATTCAAAATACATTAAACAAAAATTTTAAAGGATAATAATTGACTGATGAAGCAGGAATTTATATCTTTGTTTTACAGGAAGGAAAAAAAAATGTTTAGGATGATCTAAAGAGATAGAAACAGATTAAGTAATCTCATATGAAACATTCTCTAAAAAAAAATCCAGGAAAACAAAGATCTCAGCCTCCTCAAACAGTATTTTATTGCACTCACTTTAACTGACTCTGACTGACCATTCAGACTTCAGCATCTGTTGCCCACATTATACAGATATAACAATTTAACAAACCATTCCATATTAAATATAATAACTGAGGAGTGTGACCTGTGACACTGTGGCTTACCCTATTCTTCAGATGAAAGCATGCAAATCAGATGTTTGGGGTATTTATTACCTCTTATCTCTGGAGTATAATACTAAAGTTTATTTCTTGAAATAAATGGAATATTTAAAGCATTTCTTTAAATTCTTTGGTGAACACACATTTATGGGTTAGTTTTTGTTTGTTTGTTTGTTTGTTTGTTTGTTTTTTAACATACAACTGGGAAAAAAACCAGAAAAATGTTTTTTACAGATAATCTACAAGAAGTTCCTTCATCAAAACGAGTGTTAATTCACAACTAGTTAAATACAATAGGAGCTAGATGAATTAGTGGAAAGATACAGTGATCATTAAGATGATACTGTTGGACTTTTGTAAGTAGATCCTCTTCTCTATGTTTCCAAAGCACTGGAGCCCAAGGTCGTCTCATCTCCCTCTCCTGAAGGGAGGGTGCAAGGAGGAGGAAGCCAGGCTCTTTTCAGCGGTGTCCAGTGACAGGACCAGAGTCAAAGGGCACAAACTGAAACACAGGATGTTCCTACTGAACATCAGTAAACACTCTGTTAACTGACCAACCATTGGCATAGGTTACCAAGAAAAGTGGTGGCATCTCCATCCTTGCAGATATGGAAAAGTTGTCTGGACATGGTGTCCCTGCTTGAGCAGGGGGTTTGGACCAGATGACATCCAGAGGTACCTGCCAACCTCAACTCTTTTGTGATTCTACGATTCTGTTCCTTTGATCTATAATTGTTTTTATTTGTCAGAAAAGTGAGCCACTCTAAGCAGCTTTCATGCTATATCTATTTAATGAATTTCAGCCATTAGCACATTAAAGACTATCCACATCTTGGCCAGTCCAAGTCTCTCTGGTGTGGACTCTGTCTCCCCTCCTTGTTCTAACTTTCCTTTTTCCCCAATATGTGAGGCAAAACCTTCAGAAAGCATTCCACCACAGCAAGTGTTTTGATGAGCATGTGGTGGCATAATGGAGTGATCCTATTTTCACCTGGACTTCTGAAGTATATTGAGAAGTTCTAAGGTTAGGAGGATAAATAACACTACCCAACCCAACCATCTGCACCATTAAATTTGGTAAGGAAAAACAAAACAAATAAACAAACAAACAAACCACCCAGAACATTTCCCCAATCCTCTGAACCAGTTAAACACATAAGAAACTTCTCTCTTTGAAGTTTACTTCATCTTTAAGGTAGAGATCTACTTTCTATTTTCCATATCTTTATTACCTGAACTTCATTAATTATCCTGAGAGCTAGAAAGTGTATGTTAGTAAAACGGCAATTTTGCACAACTTTCCATCAAGCATATTGTTACACTTTGTCACAAAGGCTGATAAGACCTGTAATTTTCAGCTATCTTGTCTATTGATACTGTCCCTGTATCTAAAGATCATGCTGGAATAAACTGAACTCTTCAACTATCACTTCAGAGGACTTACTTTTCTCATCTTGAATAATTCTTTTACCTCCTTTTTAGAAATACTGGATAGCTCTCTTCACATCTTTTTGGCAACAAAACCACCCAAGATATACCCTGTATTTTAAAAGTGGCCTTTCTGCATGCGCACAGACATAAGACCATGTATTCCTTTCTTTTCTTTTGTCCCATTCCTGCACATTGAAAGGCCAGTTCAGGTGGGAGGTTTTTTTGCTATGTTAGGGTACTGAAAATTCTTTTTGATGCAATTTTCTGTGGTGATTCATTAGCAGTTTCCTGAGAGAGTAATTTTCAGAAAAAGGTATGACATGATAAGAGAAAACTAGATCATAAAATAACTTAATTTTGCAGTATTAAATTTCCTTCTGTTGAATTGCTCTACTTTCATTAGGAGATAGAGGATGACTCTCGAAGCTGCGTCTTGCCTTCATCATAATTCACTATATAGCTAAGATATATAGTCACCTGCATACTGACCCAGTATTTATGTGACCTACAAACTACCAATACAAGATTATGGATAAATCTTAATTACTCAAATTTCTAATAAATGTTATAAAGTTGCCTTGATTCTTAGGCAAATATTCTTCTTTCCCCTCAGGTAATCCTGAAGTCACCCCTTTAATGAACAACCTTTATTATTTCATTTTTGAATCCACTTGAGACAATATATGAAATGAGGTTTCTTGAATCAAGTAAAACAAGATAACTTATGAGAATTTGAGTATGATATATGAACTCAAACATATGTGTCAGTAAGTTTGACGTCTACCAAAATGTCTTCCTTATGAAGACTCAATTTATGCAGTTGTGATGAATTCACATTGTATTTCCTTAATTGTATTATGACATATAAATGATTTCCTAGGATCTGCATCAGACTAACTAACCTACACAGGTCCCAAAGCTTTCTCTATTTTTATACTCCCCCATCTTTTAAGCATTCATCTTCATTCAAATAAATATTACTAGCAGTTTAACAACATTCAAAACGCTCCTGAAAGGTATGTCATCTCAGGTTTCTCATGGGTTCATGTTCTGAGTACCTTTAATTTCAGCTGATATTATTTCATCTCCTACTTCACTACAGATTAAACTCTTCAGTCATATGAGAAAGAGGATGCCTGTGCTTCTGTTCACATATTTCTGCCTAAAAGAATGAGCACAGGGAATAGTCTACATCTGCCTACATAGTCTACATAACAGTTACAAAATCAGAGCAGACCCTGGGTTTCCCTTGGTCTGTCCAGTGTCAGTGTAGTAAGGCAAAAATTAATCCTGTCCTTAAGGCAAGGAAGAAGATCAGCTGTCAGTACAGACATGAAATAAGCATTTCTAAGTGGGAGTCAGTTCCTCCTCTGTTTGAAGACTGCTATAAAAATATGCTAGTCAAATATATTTCTGTTCCAAGAATATATGGTATAATTTTTAAAAAAGAGGCATCATATGAAGTTGAGAACACAGTAAGTTAAGTAGGTAAGGAAACAATGTAATTAGCATATACAGTTAGGATAAATTTTATGAATGGTACATTTGATTTCAACATTTATTGACACTTTCCATGAATAATCACAAAATTGGAATCTCCATAAATGCTACATTTAGGTAAAATATACTTCAATCCAAAATTCACTTTATAGAGTCTTTCTTCTGTAGGCTCCTGAAGTAAAGCAAAATATGTAAGAAGAGATGTAAGAAGCTGAAATGAAATGTGCTGAAGTCAAGAGTCTGCCCCTCATGTTAGTAACAGATAGCAAAATATTTCTAATACGAAGAGTTTGTAATTTTTTGAATTAGAATTCAATTCAGTCTTCAGTCAATCAAATTATGTTTAAAAGCAGGATATGCAGTAATTTTAAAATTATAATTAAGTTCCACATAATAAAGATTGTATGTACCAATTCCAAAAGAAATGAAATATTGTACTATAATTAAAGAAACACTACAAAAATTGAATATATTGGTCTGAATTTTCAGGATTTCTCTTCTCCCTATTCAAGTCCTATAGGCCAATTTCTGCCTGCAAAATATAAAGCAACCAAATCCAAATGGTGATACATGGCAGAGATCTCAAGAAGAAGGCTGGCTTATATATTGCTAAGTAATTCTCAGTTGTTAGAGAAACTCAAACTTTAAAAAAAAATATGTATGAACTTGGACTTTAGCTACAGCTCTATTTTATTCCAGCACTTATTAAGACACATTAGTCCCTTCCCATAATTTCTTTTCTTGACAATATCTCACATTTTAGCCTCAGATTCGTTTTGATTTTCTTTGTCTTGTAAGGAATAAGTACTTTCAGGCCAATTGGTTTTACTCAGTTTATTCTTATTATGGTAAGATTTGCACCTACAGTTGGAAGAATGGGGTGTGTTCCTAATACTAACTGTTCAGTAGCTTCTTTTTTTTTTTTTTTTTTTTTTTGTAGATTCAGCTTTGATTTTTATGATCTGAAATGTCCTTAACTTTCATACCTCTTCAGTGTCAGCTTTTATTTTTAGCTTTTTGGTTTTTTCTTTTTTCTTTCCATTTAAGAACAGAAAACACAGCTATACTAGATGACTTTTTAGAACTCTTTAAACCGTGTAGTTTAGCATTGTATGAATCTAGTGGCTGAATTTTTATTATTATTATTATTAGTGTGAAAAAGCAAAAGAGGGCAGGCAAATTCACTCTCAGCACAGGTAAGGGTAGTTGTTATACATTGTTCAGTACCAGATGGTAGCTGACTTTTATGTTGTTAGACAAGTGAGAAGTTATTAGCAGGCCTGGGTCTCGAGGCAGCACAAGGACTGTCTATCACTGCAGTGTCTAGCTTCATACAAGCAATCACACCATGATTCAAGCCTTTCACATTTAGGTGGAAAAGAGAAAAGATGATGAAATGTCCATAAAGTCAGCAGAGTGCTTTAACTAAACTGTTCTGATGAAAGAAGAAAGGGATATCTTCCTGGACAGTGATGAAAGTGACTTAAGCATTAAAAATAAAAATTTAAAAAAAAAAAAAAAAAAAAAAAAGGTTAAGTTTATACCAAAGTAACACAGTATTTTCAACCCTGTACTTCCCATTTAAAAATACGGCTGCTTTTCTGAAATGTGCCAAAGAGAAAAAAGGATGAGGATCCAAATATTACAATACTGCATGTGTTGCAGAGGTGTCATAATACCAGGGGGCATCCATCATATCTCACTTGTGAAGCCAGTTCCAGCTGGCTTCCTAACATTCTTAATATAAGTTTATTCCTTCTATTCCTCTCCTAGATTCCTGGACACTCTTCTGTTATCTAAGAAATGTAGGAAGAGCCGAGGAAAAAGTGTAACAGCTAATATAAAAGCAGTAAACACATGGAAGTTTTGAAAAAGACTGGAGTGTGATGTTTTTAATTATACTACCCTGGATTGATTTAGATTGTGTTCTATGTCAAAAAACTGCTAAATGATGGAGCACAAGTTCTTTGGTTTTGATCAGTTAGTTTCTGAAATGACAAAGAAAGGGTTTTGTTTGAAAAGGATTTTGATAGCACATTACAGTTGTTACTCCCACTTTCTTATTATGAAGCAAATTTTTTCAAATTTCTAAGTGCAGCAGATACTCCCTTGGAAACAGTTAAAATCAAAGAACAGACAAAGTGAATATAACTTTAGAGATAAATTCAAGCAGAATAATTACTATCTTTTAAGCATTTTTTTCATTAAAAAGCAGTGTTCACACTACTTATAGGTGCAGAAACTGAACAGTCTGTCTAAGTTGTGGTAAATATTGCACTGGTGGAGACATCAAAAAAAAAAAAACAAAACCAAAAGGCAAAGACTAAGCTTAGCTAAACAGCACTAGTTCACAATTAAATAAAAATTCAGCAAATAACCCCAATTATCTAGACATCTACAGAGACCTAAGAAAACTGTAGATAATTGGAGAAGTCATCTGGCAGGTTTATAAATTGATCCCTGATCCCAAACACAGAGTTCAAACTTGCTAACAATATCTCCTGCTAAGTTGCCAAGGCTCAGTGAAAGGAGCTGTATTCAGCTCCAGGGTGCATGCCTTCTAAGGAGGATCAAATTCAGATGTAATGACTTCAGCCCATAAACTTCTCTATGTTCACGGTTGACTAGTCCAGCCTTATGTTCTGGAGTAAGCTGTGAAGAACTGATTTGCTTCCTACAGATTCTTAACATCCTGAAGATTAGGAATTTGAAGCAGTCAGCAAACGAGAGAGTTTAGGAACGTAAGAGGATGCCAAGGATTTACAGCCAAAATTATAGTGTTATTTAAATTGATGCAATTTCTGACACAAATTCCAGTGGAACTGAGACTCCATTCCTGGCTATCATGACCATAACTGATTAACTACAATTAGATATTTACACAAATACTTCAATTTACAGATGTGCCAAATACGCACTGACATCAAACACATCTGTCTTGATATGTATATAGTCAATGTTTGCACATGGTATCTATCATCTTTAGTGTCCTACATACCTGCATTTGAACAAGACTCCTCCAGCCCATGAAGATTTGCCCGTTCTATTTACTATGGAGGGAATTAGATCAGAGAAGTGAAGAAAAGTGAAACATTTGCCTGAAGGTCAAAAATAAAACCTAAGGAAAGCCTACCCCATCAATCCCTCAGCAAGCCCACAAGTCACCAGCTGTCCAGTTTCTAGCAGACTTCTCAGAACCTTCCAAGACAGATGGCTGCAGAAATGTTAGCTTAGACTTAAAGTTTTCTTTAAAGTATAGCCAGTCCCTAGTACTAACTTTCTGTTCTGTTTGGTAAATGTCCTCTGACTTCCAAAAAACACCAGATTTCTGTTAAAGAACAGAATTCTGCAAACAAATGTTTTTCCCCTCCTGAAGAAAAGCCAGGGCTTTAGTGTTCCTCGGGCACTATCCAGAATTGATTTAACCTTAAGCCTCTCTTTCTCTGTCTAACTGATAACTTTTGATTTTTAGCAGAGAAGGAAATGAAAAGAAAAAAAGAAAAAAGAAATAAAACAGGATTGATAATCCACTAAATTAGGAAGTGACTCTAAATCCTAACAATTTTATTTATTAACATACAAGCATGTCTAGTAAAGTTGCTATATGCACGACACATTCATTAAAGGAAATATCGGTGAATGCTGATCTGTGTCAGTGATGTAAATGTTGAATACAAAATGTTCCCATTCACATGATAAAGATGCAATGCCTATGCTTTGATACAGTTATGGTGCAGCTGAGGAGACAGGCTGCATATGACAGTTGGGATTGAGGAATTTAGAGAAGGCTGCTGAATTGTGTTAGGAATAAATGGGCTGCTAATGTTCAGCTCAGAGGTAGAAATGGGAAGCTAAAATCCCTATAAATCCTTTCTAAATTATCTTTTCCAGTAAATGTACATCTGCATACAAGACCTCAAACACGAGAAAATGAAGAATAAATTAATATCATATTACCCAGGTTTGCTCCTAAACACTCCTGAGATCAAAACCAGACAACTGCCATATTCTTTCCCAAGAGGGTAGCAGACTTCAGCAAATCTATCATGTACAACTTAAATCTCTGTTCTTTTTTTTTTTCTCAAAGCTACTGAAACCCATAAATTATGCCTGATTAATGTGATTTTTTTGGTAGGAATTCAAAGAAATTAATAGAATTTTCTAAGAATCTGAATCTAAATAATTGCAAGAATATGTTTCCATCCTCTTGCCATTTTCTTGCTATTTTTCTAGTTCTGAAGTTGGTAGAGACATCCCACTCAGTGTATTCATTGTGAAGCTCACACTCAGTACCCTTAAGTACAACTAATACGCAGAAGTACCACTGCCAGAAGATACATGTCAAATAATAAAATACAGTATCTGCAAGATGTGATGTCCCTGCTTGCGCAGATACTTCTTTGCTGGACTGAGCCTGTTTCTGCTATCTTTGGGGAGAGATGAAACTTAACCTATGCCAAATACTGGAGAGGACTACTTTTATTTTTTTAAGGTGAACATCAAATACATTTTAAGATGCAAACTGTCTGAATCAAACCAGAAGCAATGACCTTTTTCTTCCTGCATGACTGGGTCACTGTCAGTATTAAGTGAATTAAATGCATAATTTATTAAATAGTATCTCTGAGCACTGAAATCTGTCATAATTTAAACAGATTCAGTTTGCCATCATTATTCTGGAAGGAGATTACAGAGGTTAATTTTAATTATTTTCCTCCTTTTTCTGTTCAATGATGTCTGTGGAATAATTTTTATAGCCATTCTTCAGCTTCTCTTTTATAAGGGAAACTTAAGTGTCTTTTATTCCCAGGACATAAGATCCAAGTTTTACCAGTCCTACGAAGCACTTGAGGAGAGAACTCTCAAAACACTTTGTGGGCATCATGTATTGACTGCCTCACTGATAAGTGACTACATGTTGAAGATAGTGGTTCAGAATTTATACCAAATTCTTATTCTATCCAATTCTCAAAATCAAATGATAGTACTACTTCAACAAGTCAAAAAAGGAAACTTTAGTGGAACAACTCTTGGAAGTCAGAAGTTTCACAATAAGCCCTACTGACACTGACATTGACACCATTCAAATAAATGTAAAGACGATACAATGCACTGAGACACAAATTGTTTTGGTGTAAACAACTCTTCCAGGAGACAAGTACTATTAGCAAGAAAATTAAGATAAATGTTTGTTAGTGGTTTTGACTTTGGTATTACTTTGGTCCTGCTGTCATGTAGGTAGACCTGCTTTCCCAGAGAGGACTCCCTGCACAGCTGGCATGCTGGGGTCAGCAGCTGGCAAGAGGAAAAGAAATAAGGGAAGCACACTAATTCAATACAGTCCTTGGTCTTCTCTTGGGGGGGGCACCAAGGAAGGCTGACATTGCTTTCCCTTGTTGAAATCCATCTTTCTACTACTGGTCTTTTGCCACCTTACCTGTAAGAAAGCAAAATTATGAGGTCAGATCGCTCATCTGTTTTCTAATATCTTTAAGAAAGAAATAGATTTTTGATGTTTAATACAGATGGTGAAAACAAGCATCTGGTTTCTTTTCACTCTTAAGATTCTTAGTGCTTTAAAGGATATCCACATATCCATATAGCATTCTTTCTAAAAAACAAGAGGATCCCATACACATTTCAAGATAAAACTATTCTATATATGAAAAATATGTGTGAAGAGAAAACATAAATGCAAGCTTAATATTTGGTGTAAAGTCGACAGATTAAAGAGCTCAGTTTTTCTCAGTCCATTTTATAGAAAAGATCTTAAAGGTTTAAAAGAACAAAGAGCAGAGGAAGGAAGACCAAGGGCTAAGGAAGGTGTCTTCAGGTGCTGTGTCTTTTTTCCTTTGAGCTTTTATACAGCCTTCTTCCATTGCCTGGCAACATTCCTAACTATGCTTATTAATGGGACAGAGCCAGCTCTGCAGAGTGAGTAAAAAAAAAAAAAAAAAAAAAACCTGTGTGGAGAGAACAGCTGTTTGCAACATCTACCTACTCTACTGAAGCTTTATAAATCTCTCTGAGGCAATCCCCCCACCTTCACAGATGAAGAAATGAATCTTCAGTGTAAGTGGTTTTTATGACTGAAGCCATGTTAACTTGCTTTGCCATTTAGAAGAGCCACATATCCTGTTCCCCTTACAAAATTCTTATCTTTGATATTTTATTTTTCCTAATATGATAAGAACAAAAATTGAAATTTCTTACCATATTGTTATCATATGCAAAAAAAATTTCTGTTAGAATTAGTGATTAAGAGGAAGTGAAAGTATTTGAATTTCCTTCTATTTTTCCCCCAAAGAGATGCAAAGATACTGAAATTTATTCTGGATTTGACATTGTATTTTAAGGTCAAAAAGAGTAACTAGATGTTCACATTTACCCACTGACAGCCCAAGGCAGCATTAAAAATGTGCCTGTTAAGCAGAATGATGATGAATTTCTCATTATGTCCCAAATAAGAAAAATAATAAATTCTGTAACCATAATACAACTCTCTTCCCCTCCACTCCTACTCCCTTCTCAACACCAAGATATTATCCAATATTTTGCTGGGAGAGAGATTTTCTGTCTTTTGAGGGTAGGAGGAAAACAAAGTTGTGGGATTTCTTTATATGTTGTTAAAAACAGAAGTATACAGAACTTTAAAAGGGTATTTAGAAAAAACCAACAACCTTCACACCTGAAGATGAAAGTACTTAGTTTTATCACAGCTTGTCAACTATATAGAAAGAGCAAAACCATATCACCAGGTTATGTGCACATATGTATATACATATATATACATATGTATATGTGCATAAGTAGTAAATAAACTAAAAATATTGATATAAAGTGATTTTTCTTTTAAGCAAATTGTAACTATACATGTTCTGTTCAACTCCTCTACAGATGATAGCATCATGTTTTCTGATCCTGTAGATTAAATTCAAGCAATTTTTTTTCAATAGCCAAATAAATTACACTTAACTAAGAAAGCATATTAGCTTCTACATATAAATAGTCATATGAAATGTAACCTTTACACAGGGCCCAATCCCGTCTTAGCAAGAGCCAAAGAGATGCTTCCTCTTACTGATTTTTTTTTTTTTTTTTTTTCTGATAAGCGATTTAGGCATACAACTCTACCACTATTTTTACATTTATGCTCTAGATGTGGGCAAATGTTGTTACAGCGTTTAATCAGAACCACAGCTGTAAAGTGATGTAGTATCCAAAAGTAAAAGCACTATTAGAGCTAGGGGCTACTACAGTCCATGAAATTTTCATAAGACACTGTAGCTTTTAATGAAGCTTCTGATTACCCATATTCTGCCCTTTTTTTATTTATTTTTTTAATATTTTTATTTTTTTGTGAGAAACTGACTACAGCAGGAATCACATCTTTGCATCTCTCTTTCACTTATTCATTCTATTCTATTCCACTGTTCCTTCCTTCTACCCACCCCACTCCTGTAAGTGTAGTCTAGATTTCTAAAATACTAATCCCACCACAGTGTTTTTCAAATAAATTTAGCAATCATTTCAGACATAGTGTAACTATGAGACTCTTCTGATACTATTATAGAAATGCAAATGGTATTATTCATTACAACTAAGAGGTTCCTCCTAAAAATCAGTAACTTTACAGGTCTTTTTTCAATTTTAAAAAGGGGTACTGATTTACAAGAGGCTTTAGACAATAGCAGGCAACTTCCAAGATTAATGAGAATATCAAATTAAAAGTGAACCCTATCTCTTTAATTAAGGAAAACATGCTTGCTGATTTTCTTTTCCACTTAAGAGAGCACAGTTGTTTTGCTTAATTTCACTGCTAGCAACTGTCCTTCCATATTCTTATATATTCTGAATACTACTTCAGTAAGATTGTCTCCAGCATGCCACACCATGCTCTGATGTAAGATCCATCATATAACCCAATAAAGTACAAAATAATTAAACTATATTTACTGATTCCTTATTAATTGCAGATGTGTGAATGTAGATACCATCAGTCCATCTATTACCACATGCTGGGCACCCACCTGTCCTCTCCACTTTGGATACATAGCCCTGCCCTGCTATGACTATGACTTTTTGCATTTTTGAATATTTTGAGCTTGATAGAAAGATCTGTTTATTGCTAGCTCCCCACCCATCCACAGGACTACTTTCTCTCTCCACTTACATATCGCATTGCTGTGGGAACTATAATTCTTCACCTAGAAAAGTTATCTGTGTGTAGTTTCTCCTAGGGCAAACAAACAGTTGGAAAAAAGAAAGCAACCCACTGAAGTCCTATACAAGTTGTATGTATCAGTGCCCACTGCATGGGTTTCAGGTAACCTCAGAAGAGAGATCTTTCTCGAAGGAACTTGTATGTACTAGGATGGCCTAAAGAAACCGATTCCTCCTACAGACTGTCTGATTCTTATTATTATCTTCCAGTTATTTATAATGTTGACTAGCAATAGCCTTCATGTGTATATTTTCATGCCAAAGACACTGATTAAGAACATGGGAAGATGGATCAAGCAGCATATGCTTATAGCTCAGAAGATACCTACGTAAGGCAGCAAACTGTGTTTGCTTGTGGCAAACTTTTTTCTGAAAATACTGTAAATTTAATAGAGCACTGAACCGATCACAGCCTTTAAAAATTATCAGCCTGTATAATTTCCCAGATATCATATCTTATAACTTATGTTACTACTACATTGCAAAGCTGTGCATCATTAACAATGTTTACATAGACAACAAAATTTAGTAATAATCATGGCAGACATCTGTAGAAAATTAAATTTGAAATCCCAAGCATTATCCTAAGAAATCTGCTCAAGAAGCCTTTCAAACAAGAAATAGTAATTTAACACACCATTTGTATGATGGATAAAACAAAGTAATTAGCCCACTCAATTCTTAAATCTCAAAAAATCAAAAAAAACATTAGTCATCAGCAATTAGAAGTGAAGGAATTATTAATAAAAACAATTGATGTAGTCTCCCACAGATGATCCACTAAACTTCCTGTGGTATTACCATTAGATCTATACTGACAAGCTGAAAAATTGCATTAAATGAAGACAAAAGTTGGCATGTTAAAAGATAAAATTACAGAGTAAATCAATCACCATCCAATGGACCAGTTTAGCCAGTTTAATTACATTTAAATAAATTAAAGAGATTTTGTCCATCAGTTTTGTATAAAAAGAGTCAGAAAGAATTACAAGAAATAACAAAATTCAGATAATTATGTATGTCAAAATCACAGTATATTTTGCAAAACGTCTATTTTTATAGTGTAGAATGCTTATCTTCTAATATGAATTCCATATTGGCTTATGAAGATACTATATAATTAATTCACCTTTACATTTTTCTTCTTAGTGTGTTTACTTACCCAAATAAAAACATTTTTGATGTTTAAAAACAGTATAGTTAAAAAAATAAATAATATCAGTATATACCCTTTGAGATACAGCAATAATTTCCAGTATCAAGTAAAGCAATAGTACTGACATGAATTTTAATAGACATTGATTCAATAAATAACAGCATTCTGAATTCTGGATGCAGTGCCACAACTGCAAAATTAAGCAGTAGATGTGAAATACACTTTTGAATTTCCGCATATTAAACCTATGGAAGGCACTTCAGAGATATCAGTATGTGAAGCTGTGCCAAACTTCAAATAACAGTTGAGCCATTTCAATTGCTTAGAGCTCTAAGGCAGCCACACTGTCTATCCGTTTTCAGTTCAGAAATCTAAATGCCTGGTCCAATGTAAGAAAAAATGGAAATAAAATTCAAAGCAACAATTTTACAATTGAGGTAAAATATACTGATTATCCCTCTAAGCTGTCATTTGGCAGGTTAACATAAATGGTCAAGATTTAGTGAAGTCCTTTATTGGCGGTCCATAATCACATGCAGGATTTTTTTATTTTTTTTTTTTTTTCTGTTAAGGAAATTCTTATTTTCAGGCTGTTTCTGCTGCTGTTGGGTGGTTCCTGCTATCTAGTTTTCTCTCTGTTCTTGCATGACATCCAACAGACACTATCTGAACCACAGTGAGCCAGTTTGCAGAAATGATCAAAAAAAAAGAACAAAGTTGGGGATGTGGGTGATAGGTTTAATTTGTTTTCTGTTCAGCTTTTTAAACTATTTCATTGTGGTGCCAGCGGAATACCAACACCAGCAATGAGGAAGTAGCACAAAAATGTGTATGAGAGAAGGAGAATAGTAAACTACTCTTTTTCAGCAACAACACACATTTTGCTCTCAGTTGTACTCTAAAAGTACACCAGAGAACAACCAAGTACCAAGAGGCACATAAAGAGTAAGCATTAAGAACTTTTTCATGTTAATTCCCATGCTTACAGTATTTCATTTTGTCACATTTTGTTGTACATTTCTTTAATTTTTCATCACTAGACTGACATATCTTTGTAATAGTAATTTACTTTCAGTTTTTCAAATAGCCACAGTATTAAAAACATGACATTATTACTGTTTAATTACTTCATGCTAAGTAATTCTAAATGCTCTGAGTATTGAGGCACAAGTATAACTGGCTTGAAGAAGGTCTGTTACTAAAGCGTTTTGTATGATGCTAGATGCGGCAATCTTAGTTTTCCCTACTAATTGATTGATATGACATATCAAGAAGTGAAATTTTATCATAAATAAGATGAAGCAGCTGCCCTGTGAGGAAAGAGTGAACACCCTATGACTCTTTAGCTTGCAGGCACTCTAGGGGGCAGGGTTTACTAACTCATGAATATAGTGGTAAGTTGAACACACAACTGTTATCTATCCTATCCTGACAAAGCAAAAGTACATAGTGCCTGACAAACTGGTTGGAGAGAGCTTTAAAGAAAGGGAAGAACATACTTTGTGTCGAAAATTTGAAACTGTGAGAGGCCCTGATAGTAAACCATACTGGCAAGCTTGAAAGAGAACCTGCCCAAAAACTGGCACTCAAAGCCAAGAAGTGTTGATGCCAGGAGGGGATTGGCCCACAGGAAGTGGCCAGGTTCACCTGCCTTCCCCTCTTACCTTTCAAATATTTTCTCCTGGCATTACTTGGTAGAGCGGAGGTGGAGGGGAGTACTTTGGCACTACCACCTGGTCACAGTCCCATCCTCGGAAGGCAAAGATCTGGGGACAAGGGAGCACTGCTCTGACATAGCACAGACATCTTGCCTTCTCATCTTGTCCTGCAGTGCTTGCCACAGCACTGAATTACTCTGTAATTGTTAATTATTTTCCACAATGATTGAATTTTTTGAGATGTGACAGAGCATAGGAGAAAGATCGCTACATTTATTTTTATATTATAAATAAAATTTGAACTTTTCATTGCAAAGCTGAGAGCACATCTGCACAATATGTTCCTATTTTCATGAATTTAAATGATGTCCTACATTCATTCAGTGAGAATACAATTGTACAGACTGATAAATTATGGACTGTTATAACCTTGTGTTTTACCCTGCCAAACCAATACTCTCTTCCACTGCTGTAAGATTAGATAGCACCTTCTAAAATACAAACTTAGAACACCATTACTATTTACAGACATCTATAATTTATTCATCTTTCAAGGCTGATATATATTCTTGTACAGTGCTATTCATTCACCAGTGATTTTCTATTAGATCATGGTAAACTGGAGAATATTTATAGATTTACAAAATATATCTGCCTATTTATATTTGTGTGACTTTTTAATGGAAAATTGGCTATATTTATTTTGTGGGACGGCATATGCTCTTATGTTCCAGGGAGGGGTACTTTAAAATGACAGATACCTGTCCTCTACTAAATTTAAGATGCCTTTGAAGCAACAGATTTGGTAAAACTCCCAGATTATTCACTAGGTAATCCTAGTTGCTAAGAATCAAGTATTTTCTACTTCTAATTTTTGTCCTAAGAGTGATTCAATAAGCATACAAAAATATGTAATTTCCCACTCTGATCCAAACACATTCTTCCAAATTCTTTCTGTCTACAAACACAGAAGTGTCAGATGTCCTTTCCACAGGATACTTTTCTTGGTCTTCCAGTAATACTCAGAAATGTGAACACTGTTTTCAAAGGCATGTTTATTATTGTTCTCAGTTAAAATGAATGGTTTTGGTTTTTTGTTTTTTTTTTTTAAGCCAGTTATTTATCAAAGGTAAACAGAATATGGAAAGTTTAGGGTTACAAAAAAGGCCTCTGAAATCTTCTTATATTTTTTTCCTACTTAGTTTGTCTATGGAATTCTTAGCTACTACATACAGAACTTGACCATAGTGATTGAAACAGGGGTCTGCACTGCAGAAGTCACACCAATATTTTTCTGTTTGTTTGTTTTATTCTGAAAAAAAAAGACAAGGAAGGTGAAAGGGTCACTATCCATTCATTTAATCATGTTTTTTTCTAAAAGTCCTAATGCCTAAAATACCTGACTAAAGAAAACACACCTAAATTTTTGTTTTCTAAGAGGAGTACTGTGACTTGATTGCCTGTATCCTTCTAATTGACTTATTTATTGCAAAAGTAAAAATTCTGAAACATGGTTTATATTCAGTGCAAACATAGAATGCTAAATTATGTTTTTGTGCTGTAATTTACTCCTTTGAAAATAATGAAATCTTTAATGTAATTTCATAACATATTAGGAGCACTTAGCTTAGCAATATGAATTTAGACCAGGCAGAATAACCAGAATGTAGTTTCTATGCTTTCTGAAGTATCTAGAGTATATACACTGAAATTTGTGTTTTCCCCACCCTTTCTTCCCCAATGATATTGATATTTATAAAGACTATATTGAAATCTGCATACCTCAAGGACTCTGTCATAGGTTAAGAATTATTTCTGTAGCTAATCCTTGACATTGTTTTACAGAGTACATTTCTTGCATGAGTTGCAACATGCAAATTTCTATGAAACCATAGAGACTACGACAATCAAACTGTGTCATAAATAGTACTCCTGAGATGGAAGTCATCAGCATAAATGATAGCTGAACATCTGAACTTTCTTTCTATATATACTTTCTTTTCCCCTGTCATTGTGCTGCAGTGAGTTGTAGTGCTCAAGAAAATACACTGGGAAACCATGAAGCCCTAAGAAAAGGACTAGAAATATAACTGAAGCAGGCCCTATTCCTAACCTACATAAGGTTAGCCCATACTGAAAAATTTGTCTCCATTGCTGTATGTTGCAAGACAACAACATCAATAACTGAATAGTAGAAACAGAGGCATTCATATCAATCTTTCACCTTCATTAATCCATGAAAAAGAGAGTGGGCACAGAGGGAAAGGGGTGAGTGACACACAGTACACCATGGTATAAAGAATAAGCAATGAAAAAAAAATATTTGCTAATAAATTCAGCAACATGGATGTCTATACAGCAGACATGTTGATTCAATTGCAATCAGCAAATCAAACTGATATTAAATAAAATAAAATAAACCAAAAAATACTAAATTATAATCCCCCTTGTTTAATGAAATTGCATAGACTTATTGCCACTACTGTTACTGTGTTTAATAACTATGCTCAAAGATGTCGAAAAATATTTAAGTTCAAGCATCAAAATAAAGAGAAGATTTTTTAACAAATTACACATAAAATTGCCTCAAACCACTTCAGACTTTTGGTTCCTTCTAAACCATTAACAAAACACATTCTGGTGATCTGACTGATCTGACTGAGGCATAAATATTTTCAGAAGTTTTATAACATTTTGGTGAATATTTTTATAAAACCAAGAGCACTCACTTCAGATTTACCAGCCAAAGTCTGTTCTTGCTGAGCTCTAAGAGCAACCATTCAGTTTCTATCAATGCAGTGGTTTTGACTCTCAAAGAAATTTAAACCAATCTAATGGAGATCAGAAAAAATTATGTCAATGGAATTTCTTTAATCTTGTATTGATGGAAAAGGATTAGAATGTGATCCTAGGGGATGTGATCACACCAGCCATCTTTGGCAAAAAAATATCCTATACAATATAATTAGCATGAATCTACTACCACCTGAGAGGACTGAAGTGTCCATTACTGTCTATTTGCTTCCACCTCTCCTGTCCACATCACAAAACTGATTTTTAAGAGATGCTTTCTGATATAGGATCTTCTGCAATGACAGTCTTTTCCCACGAAATTATATGAATAGTGCCAGAAAATGGCATCCTGCATGTTTGAACGTAATACAATTTGATGCCAGTAGCAGCCTATGCCTTTAATGCTGTTTTGTGATCCACAATGCTATGGCAGTTCACAACCTGTGATTAAATTACACCTGTAAATCTACAGCTGAATACACAACTTAATCTGTGCAATTGGCTTACATTTCCACATCATCCTCTTGCCACAGGGATCTCAGTGAAACTACAATCACCATCAGAGGACCAAACTTTGCATTGCAGTTAGGGCAAATACCTGTTGTCATAGCCCTGCAGGCACTGACATGTTTTAATTGCCCTGACCAGACTCACCAGGGACCCTCACCCATGTACCTATGCAATGGATATGGAGGCATTTAGACCAGGACCAAGCTAGGGACACCTCCTGGAGATACACCTCTTCCCAGTCCTGCTCTTGGCTGTTCCTGCACTGTCACTGGGATTTCCCAGACTAGCTCCAGACCTGACCTGTTATTCCAACTTTTGCTGGATTACTGACTGCTGGATGGATTCACCCCGCTCCCCACTCTTGTGGACCAGCCTCAAAGACCATGTTGGATAACACAGAGGTAGCTGTTCTTCCAGTATGAATAGTCTTATTATGCATGACTTTATCAGTGTGACTTTTCTTGATATTGAGATCCTTATTATTTTCAAAATCTTTGATTTGTTAAAATGTGCTTTTCATCCTCATTTTACATAAAATATTAATGACAGTACATGCCAGGAAAATATAATATTTAAAGCCTTTGAAATGACAAAAGAGATTTTAAGTTATTTTCACATAAATCTAAAATGAAAAGATATTGTAAGTTATTGGTGACCTTGTGCAGACAGGCATTAAAAGGTTTTCATACCAACTGCATAGAACCTATAAAGAATCATATCATCTTAGAATTTTTTTTTATGTGTTCATGTTTATAGATAATTTAAGAACATCTACATTCTAGCCTCCAAGCTATTTTTGTCATGAATTGAACTCTAGTGAAAGAAAGTAAATGCTATTAATATTTGCTAAACTTGAAAACTGTTCATGTGCTACTTTAATTTATTGCATCATTTTAATGTCACCTTACAGCCAAGACTAACAAAGACAATATAGGTCATGTAAATATATATTTTTTAAAGTATTAATCAAATTTAATGCTTAACAAAACCCACTATTTTTATAGAAAGTTTAGCAGAAACTGAAGAAGGGAAAATATGGATAAAAGTGTTCAAGCTTGATGTCACTTTACTCAGTACAAATTTTCCTAGAACACCTATGTGGTTCTCTGGATACTTTTGTTGCAAACAGAAGGCTGGAATCAATCTTTGGAAGACACTGTCTTCAACTTCACCAGGAAATTTCTCAGTGCAATCAGAATCACACTGAATTTATAGCTGTGACTATGGACAGACAGGCAATACCACACAGTAAACTTTTCATATCTGCATAAAAAAGAACATGGGGTAAGTAGGCAAAAGATATATAGTATGAGAGATGTATGCACTTTGACGCTTACATTTTTGGGAGGACAGAAGTGAGGCATCTTCCTTGTCTCTACACATTAATGAAGAAAAATGTATATAAGACTGTAGGAAAACATGTTTTATGGTCTACTTACATTTTCACAGATGTTCTAAATACCTGAGGGCTTTCTTTATAAACAGGCATGCCTAGTATGCCATGGGTTGTAAAATTTTGGTAAGATTTAATTAGCATTTACAAACATCCAGTCAGTTATTTGAACCATGGTAAGGGACATCTCTGAAAGCACAGGCAGCAACTTGGTACCTAGTTCATATTTATTGCCTTTGTAGATATAAAAAATGTTCCAGAGGACTTGAAAAAGCACATCACCGTGCTAGACTGCAAAATTCCAATTAAGTGATATCCATTTCCATCCTATCACACTCTAGTAGCTTTATCACTCTTCAATCAGAATTTCTGTAAAACTTCTTTTGTTATCTCAATCAAAAATGAGAGAAATTAAGATGGTCAAAAGTGCCTGAATAAAGACATTATCCTTTCTCAGGTTATGCTTAGTTTCATGCTTCAAAAACCGAAACCATAATTCTGCATGAAGCCACAAAAGGTAACTGTGTCTTGTAGTTCTGAAGTAGAAGTGTTGGGACTCCTGCATTTACAGAGTGAAGCATCAATCCCTTTTACTCCTCTCTTCTCCCTTGGTGTTGGTAGCGTTAAGTTAGAAGAAAGAAGTTAAGGGCAAGAATTGTCAGTATGACTAGGAGAAAATATGGTGGAATGACTCTCACAGCTCAAGTGCTACAATGGATGGCTGTAAACTCTTCAGAATGGACAGGGAAGGAAGGAAGGAGAGACATTGGGGTAGCCCGGTATGTTACAGAGTGTCTCCAGTCTCTGGAGCTTAATGATGATGCCAACAGGGTTGAATGTTTATGGATAAGAATCAGGGGGAAGGCCTACAAGGCAGATATCGTGATGAGAGTCTGTTATAGGCCACCCAATCAAGATGAAAAGGCAGATGAAATATTCTGTAATCAGATGGAAGAAGTCTCACCACCATCAGCTTGTTGATGAATTTCTGTAAGATTGTTCCAATACCACCTCCAAGAAAAAGTTGAGAATCAAGGCATGATTTATTCTGCAAAGTTCTTCTGAATTCTGTAACTCATTAACTTAGGCATAGCACTATAAAGCCTAAGAGGTTCTTTCAATTTTTAGTCTCCATAGATTTAAACATCAAAATGACACTGTACTGCAGCAGTGAATGATCAGCAAGAGAATTTAATGTTCTAAAGTCAAGCTGACCAGTAAGTGTCAGAAATAACTTGTGCAGTCATTACCATAAATAATATCTTCAACACCCATTAATGGAAAAACTACAGATTGAATCAGTTTCATATTGTACCAGTCTGGAAAGCAGGACAAAATTCTCACACGATCACTAGATGCAGAAAATCCTAAACAAGTGTTGGTTGGAAGGGACTTGATCAAATCCAACATCCTCATCCCAGCTCAAAGCAACATAAAATGACCACAATTATTAACTAAAATGGGGAAAGTGCAACATTTAGGTTTACATCTTGGAAATGCTATATTCCACTAAAGTAAAATAGTAATAGAAATGTAAAATTCATCTTGTTTATTGAAGCAGGAAATAAAACTCCTATCTTTATCTCATTAACTGGTTAATCCTGAGCGTAAAAGCAGAGAGTGCACTGCATTCTGCATCTTCAGCAGCACTGAACATGGAGACTGAATCTGACTATTCCTTGGAGTACCAGAGCCAGTTAAATAAAAAAAGATAATCCCACTGGAAATTAAGTTCTCATTGTCCTGTTGGTATTTATGTATGATTTCCAGTTCAGACTGCTTTTGATTTCTGATATGGTATCTATTGCTGGTTAACTTTAACTAAATTAAAGCATTGCAACAATTAATGGATAGTTTATTTTTAAAATCAACAACACATTACTCACTAATAAACAATGTTAAATTGCTATATGACTAGCAACACTTAAAAGACAGTCCAGTCTCAACTGAATGGTAGAGGCAGCTAGTCTTTGAGTTTTTTCATTATATTTCTATTCATTAGAGCAATGAAATAAGGCAAGTGCTAAGACACTGGCTCTCTTGATGGTATCCTTCTAAGCTCATTTCACTTACTGAAGAACTGCCTTCTGTTGCTTGATAATGCACTTTAAAACAAGCTCAAAGTAAATTTAAATTGTATGTTTTTATGCAAAATCTTGAACAAGTTCAGAAACAAAAAGAAAGTAGGGTGTTCTGGAAAAAAAAAAAAAAAAAAGGAAGTTTAGATAATAAACATTTATCAGGCGCTATTTCCATGCCTTTAGTATAATGATACTAAAACAAAGAAATTTTTCAATGATTTGTTTCTTAAAAATATCTACAGTCCCAACTGCTTGCAATATCACAGCAAAACTGGAATGTTTATTTTACTATTCCTAGTGTACAGAACAGTTGTAGAGAAAATAAGAGATAAAAATACCAACTACCACCAAAAAAACCCCCACCCTTGAAATTTTAATTGTGTGTTAGCAACAGTAGAAATTCAAAATATAAAATTTAAAGGACATTATTATTCTCTGGTGAATGAACAATTATCACTTACAGTATAAACCTCCTAGTTGAAAAGCTATGCTAAAATTATGCTTTGAGGACAGCAATATACAACCAATATTTGCAAACAAAATAAAGTGAACAAAACATCATTTTTTAGTTTGAAATTAGGCTCTAGACAATGTTTCTATGCAGAAAATATTGATTTTTTAACCATTTTATTTAATGCAGAAGACTAAGCAGAGCTATTTGTTACTATTCTTAATTAAAACCTTCATTGAGTGATTACATTAAAGAGGATCACTTTTACTGTAGCACAGACTTATGCATATCTAGTTGAGGATCACAGCTACATTTGTTATCATTCAGTAGTATTAAAATAAATTTATTTACTCTAAAGACCTTTACATGAAGAAGTACACAAGTCTTTTAGATTTTGATATGAAATGGTTAAACACCTAAGGAAATCCAGAGAAACTTGGTCCCTTGTAATTTATTACAAGGCATTTGCACAATGTCCCTTATCATCAGCAGACCGTCAAGGTCTACAAAATGTGGTTACCACAAGGGGTCCTTTTACAAAACCACATCGCTGTCTTGTTGCTTGAAGCACAATATCTTTTCATACTCACGTTCCTGTATCCAGGAAACAGGAATAAAACTATTGCCAATTACACATATATTGTGATTATAAAGCACTTTGAGATTTGTAAATCAGAAACATTTTCTACAGCGATTTAGCAATAGCAGGGTTATGACGAGGAAACAATGCGAATGTTCAGGCCAATGAAAGTTCACAAATGTTATAAAAAAGAAATAGCTTTTGAGAGTTATGCAGCTTCATTTATAGACTGCACACTAGATTCTTAATTAAGTTGTATTGGCTACATTAGAAAGTGAAATAGAAACAGATTAGAGAGTGAAGCTATAAGCACGGTGAACCCTATAGCCTCAATATACACATTTCATGGAATCTACTTCTAATTTGGTCCTGTAATGAAGTATCACACAACTACAAAACTTGGGGTCATGTGTTTCCAGGGAACATCTTCCAGTTTATCCTTCTCTAAAAGAGAATGATATTGAAATTGTTCAGTGATGCAAAGAAAAAAGTGATGGTTGCTAAAGACGGAATTGCTTCAAAAACATTCCCACTGATATTTTGAAAATAAATAACAGGTGACATTTCAGACTAAATATATGTAAACCTTGTAAATTTCAGAGTGAACTTATTTAAGCCTTATAAAATATATAAGCATGTAAGAACGGTGCCTTCATTGACTGACTTCTGTATGTCTTTAAATGGAGCTCAAATCTGTGAAAAGCAACCTGATGTCTTGAAAAATTTATCTAAAATTAGAGGAATTGAATTCTGATATTTTCTTAAGAACAAAAAATTTCACACCTTTCTATTCCAAAACACCTAAGGGGGTTTATCATCTCTAAGAACAAATCAAGGATTACCAACCTGTGTACATGTACATAAATTTAGACATCTGGGACTGAAATGATGAAATGTTATTGCAGTAACTGCATCTAATTTGGTTGAAGGTTTGCAGATTTTTTATTCAGACTCTGAGAAGAATAATATGTAAACATTATCAATTTATTTAACAAATCCTGAAGAAATATTAAGAAATTTAAAAAACTATCTTCCTATAATTTTGGCACATTAATAGATGTAGCTGAGTTTTCACAAAAACTGAAGATGTGAATACTACCTAAGATCAAAAATGCCTACAGTAGGAAAGAAATCTTTGAAAAATATTGTATATATTTTTTATGATGATTTTTTTCAATGACAAGTTAAAACATTAGACTTTAAGACTTAATTAAAAAAATAAAATTTAAGTCTTCTACACTACAGGAAATTCTTTAGCACATTTCCTTTAGAACATACCTTTTGTTCTTTACAAGCTAACCTTAAAAGAAGAGAGGAGAAACTGAGATGGTATTTTTATTTTGCATGCCAGAGGAGTTCGAAGAAGATTCAGGGGAAAATGACCATTTGAAGGCTGAATTCCAAATTCTCAGTAATTTCAACTCCAGAATTTCAACTCAGGTCTAGTTTACATTTCCTGAATCATTCAGTTTTGTAAAAAGTTACTTTGGAGGCATTTTCACTTGCCTCAATTATGTTGTCTTCCACGTCTTTAGTTACATTTTGGCTTGCCAATAATAATAATTAAAAACAAACAAACCAAGCAAAAAAAAAACCCAATCAAACCAACCAATCAAAAAAAAACCAATCCAATTCAACTACGCAATCATCTTATTTTCATTTCACTTAACAAAAAAAAAAAATCTTCAGCACTCTCAAATCATGTTTTCATAGTTATCTGTGAAAAATAGGCATTTTCACAAGTGAAACAGTGCCATCTTGTGTATTATGGACTTTTTCTCTTGCCAAACTAGGAACACTTTTCCCAAGGGACATTCATAGATTTTTCCCCCCCCTAAGAATGATACCAAGTCCCATTTTAAATACAGTTTGAAATTTACAGATGAAAATAGTTTTTCAAGTTGGTCAACAAGTCACGTTAAAATAATATCTTCCATTGAAACGAGCAAAATGAAAACCTCTTTTCAAATAAATCAAAAGTTAGATTCAGTTCTCCACAAATACATTTTACTCATGTAATGTCTGAGACTTATGCAGTCTCTCTGCATAATGGTTTAGATTCAGTTTTAATTAACAGCTTTAAACTTATTAATACAGGCTGAATTTCCATCCCTGATTACCTATGTAGGTCCTTATCAAACAATTTTAAAAGTATTGATGACCATCATTAAAGGAACACTGTAGCCTACAAAATTTTATTTTCTGTTTATAGATACTACCCAAACTCTTATTGGTTTAGACAAATAGAAATAATTGGTACTATAACATTCAAATATCCTATAAGAATGAGCAAGGAATAATTTTAAATAATGGTTCACATTTGTATTCATTTGAATGCTAAAAAACCCTCAAACCCCCAACCCCCCCAAAAAACCAAACCACCAAGAAAACTCTGTTTAACAAGCACTATTATGGATTCAGAGTAGTTAATAACTCTAGAGGAGCTCTTGATGAGTGCTTTCATAATTTTAAAATTACATAGTGACATGTAGTGCCTACAGTTTGGGTGGATGTTTTAACAGCTGATAATTCAATGTTTTTTGTACTCGTAAAATTATTAAATCCTGCAGATTAACTAACTTTGCTCAGAAAAGCAAGGTGAATGAGATAGGTTTTTGTAGTACAAGAAACTTAGCAACAGTGATAAAATTAATGTATTTTTAACTGGACCAAAATATGACATCTATTTCTACAATTTTAAAAATTTCAGTATTTGTCAATCTTTATGTATGTTGGCACAAATATTTGAAAGCTTTTAAAACATAAACAGATTTTTGAAATCCTAGGTAAACATACTGCATTATCCAGCCACATACTTTAAATAAAAACAACTCTCATTTGAGAGGAAGATTTCTAGGGAATAAGACACTAGACGAATGGCAAGATTGAATGTCAAGAGTTGATATGTACCCTGAAGGTAAGTATGAACTGAATCATGTTTAGATTAGGAAATAAAAACTCTATCACACGCATAATCTCAAGAGTACTCTGTGTCACACTTTTAACTTGCTGTACTGAAACTGCTAGAAATATAACGGTAAGATTATAAGAAGTCTTCTAAAAATTTGTATACAAGGACTAAATATAATTTGACACACTGCATATCAAGGAGTTATACTGAGATTAAGAAATAAAGGATAAATACCTTTATGTCTTCTATCTTTTCCCATGCACTGTGTCATATACACAGTTCCAAGTCAATGAAACTAAGGCAAAAAAGACTCATTTTCTGCCCATTCTTTATTTTTAAATCATAACCCTTAAGGTATTCTAAAATTTTCAGAGAAAAAATCTATCATCTCACTAAGGAGAGTAAGCTCTTAAAAGGTTCAAATTGGTGTCAAAAAAATTTCAAAATATTAAATATGTCACTCAGCTGTTAGAAGCAAACCTGGTGATGGGGGTCCCAAGCCCCAGAACTACAGAAGAGCCCTGGCAGTGAGACAGGATTTCAGGTGTTTCACCAACTAAATTAATCTTCTCTGGGCATAGGTTGGCACTAGGGCAAAAAGATACTGAAGTAGAGTAACACTGAAATGAATTTCAGTTGCAGTTAATGGGGAAGGGCTCTTGCTGTAAGTAAAAAAAAAAACAAAACAAAAAACAAAGTTTCCTATAAAGGAGATTATGAAATCAAGCATCTCTAGGTGAAAACTTAAGACACCTGAACTTAGTTCTCAGTTCTTCTAAATTTCTGTCACTACAATTGACATATCCATTATATGTTTTATGTATGTAAATACATATACGTGCACACATATACATGTGTTTTCTGTGTATCTTTAAAACATGTATGTATATTAAGTCATAACATAAAAATGCTACAACTCAGACACATTTTTCAAGCAGAGATCATCCATTTGGACAGAAAGGCATAGATCTCAGGCTCTAAAATGGTATTGGCAGCTTATCTAGTACTTTACCACACCCCCTCCTACCCATGCCTCTATTTTCCTAACGTAGAAATAAGCTTCCAAGTCCACATAAAGTTTATGCTTTAAAAAGAGAAGAACAAGGTTGAAAAATTGTTTTCCATATCACTAGACTAAATCAAAAAGTGGTCACTAAAGAACTTATCCATTAAAAGAAAGCAAAAGCAAACCCATAAGTTTGATTTTATTTTTTAAATCACATTCCAACAACTTCCACAAAGGTAATTGACTTGTCAAAGTACAAAAATGAATCTTTAAGGACCAAAACCCAAGCAGATGAACAAAACAGATTTTTCTAGAGGTACTGCATGTAGTAGAGTACACTACAGGCTAATCTACTCTAGTTTCTTTACACCGAATTAAAGCAAAACAAACAAACAAAAAAAAAAACCCACAAAAAACCCCCAAACCTCAAAACTTTTTATAGTCACCCAATATTACAAAACAACTTGCTTATATAAATAATTGTATTTTAAATACATCATTAAAATATGATTGCATAGTTTGCATGTTACTGTTTGGAAGTTGTAGAAATAAGAGTAATTCATTTATCTGATAATCTGTGATGTCTAACTTGACACACATCAGGTATACAATAGAAGGAAAATAGGAGGTACTCCATAAGTGTATAGAGATTGTATTCAGAATTCAGTCAAGCTAACATGGAAGTGAGAGGTCCATGTTATGATTACAACATGCAATATTTTCTGCATCAGCTACAAAATAAGACCCCATCACAATAATACGCAGCAATCAGTATTTTAAGATCTAAGAAACATGCACATGCTACTAGGACCTCAAAACGTGACATTCTGTACTTGCATAGCTCATATCCAACATAGCAGTCCTGTACCAGACATATTTGCTACATAATTTTTTACATACATATTATCTGAAACTGTGACAACCATC
This sequence comes from Xenops minutus, assembly GCA_035221455.1. NCBI lineage: Eukaryota > Metazoa > Chordata > Aves > Passeriformes > Furnariidae > Xenops > Xenops minutus. Next base: position 73,609,371 of record JAWWEE010000074.1, on the reverse strand, counting down.
CTCTTGAAATAACTCATAACATTAAAATGTCTGTACAAGGATTATTAGGAAACCCAAGACCTGGTTGGATATTTATATCTGTATTGTTTTCTTTTTTGTTTGTATCTCATGTAAGAAAGACTTCTGACAGTAAAATTAATTTTACTGTTAGAGGAATTTGTATATCCTTACATTACCAAGGATCACTTATTAGTAATTCCTAGATAAATCTTTCACGTATCAGTCTAATATTCACAAAATATTTTGTCTACTATGTCAAAGTTGATTTAAAAAAAGAATTCTCAAAATATTGTTGCTTATGTCTGTATTTTTCTTTACATTTGTTTTACATCTTTTAAAATGTGGTGAAGAACAATTACCTTGAAAATTCCAGCCACTTGGAAATAACTTGTGATGTGGTGGATGTCAGTCTCTTCTCAAAAGTAAAAAGCAATGGAACCAGAGTACATACCCTCAAGTTGCATCAGGGGAGGTTTAGATTGGACATTAGGAAAAATTTCTTCCCAAAAGGATTGTGAAGCATTGGAACAGGCTTCCCAGGGAAGCAGTGGAGTCACCATCCTTGGAGGTATTTAAAAGATGTGTAGATGTGGCACCCAGGGACATGGTTTAGTAGTGAACTGGGAAGTGCTGGATGTTGGATGTTGGACTTGATCTTGGACGTCTTTTCCAACCAAAACCATTCTATGATTCCAGGATACCAAGATAAGGCTAGGCAAATTGCACCCATGCAAAAATGAGAGTGTGCCATCTGAGTTCTATAATCTTAGCTATTATATCTCTTTATGCCATCTCTTCTGTGAAGAGTCGACACAAGCTGAAATTGGGTGATAACAGAGAAGTAAATGATGCTATACCAGGTAATAGATTATATCCTCTGTCTTAATCTGAGTGGAAAATTATTTGTTGGTAGAATGACTTTTCAATACAATTTAAGTATGTCAACGATCAAGAGAAATTCTTTGTTTCCAACTAATTTACTACCTGCACATATCCACTATGTTCATTGCTTATGGCAGACAGATACTCTTTCACACATTTTCTAGGTCTAATCTCCAGTAAAACCAAATTTTTAAGAAGTGGGTTTTGGGCAGGAGGTTAGTAGGAGGGAATGAGAAAATAATTTCTACATGTAATAGAAATGTAATCTTTTAGTCACAGCAGGTAAGAGCTTGTTTAGCAAAATAGTACTGCAGATATTGTGAAAACAGATTTCAGCACAGACTGTCAATGAGCCACACATTTCAGATGAAAAGGTATAACGCTGAAACCCATTGGTTTGGAGGACAAAAATGTTGCTTGTAATCTCACCTGCCAATAGAAAGAGAAGTGGGTCATATCCTAGTGTTACTGACTAATAAGCCTCAGTTTTAACTTTTAGTTTTGGTTAATTCTTTACTAATTACTAACTATAGTGTTTACTGATATTGTTCATAAACCAAGTCCTAAAACTATTTTGAAACCTGTGAAATGTACAGATATGAAATAAAGAAGACAATTCACGTAATAAATAATACATGTTTAAGGAATTTGTGGATTTATTTTTGCAATATTTTGGCGGATACTATATCTATTGAGAGGACTCCTAAAAATATGACAGAAATGGAATCTAGCTTCAGTATTTACTTGTTTTCCTTTTATGGATCATAAAGCACCAAGAAAGAATTAAAATCTTGCATGAAAACCTTACGTGAACTAATACTGTTCACTCTGTAGTTATTCTGCCACATCAGGTCATATCAAATGGCCCAATTTCATTACTCATCCTTAAAATGTTCCACCATCTTACATAAAATCAGCACATAACGCCTTTAAATTTAGCTCATTGATCCAGAATTATTTATTTTTTATTAATAGTCATAAAATCATAGAATATGCTGAGTTGGAAGGGACCCACAATGATCACTGAATTCCAGCTCCTGGTGCTGCACAGTACTACCCCAAGAATTACACCATGTGCCTGAGAGGATTGTCCAAATGCTTCTTAGACAGGCTCGATGCTGTAATCACTGCCCTGGGGAGCCTATTCCAGTGTCCAGCCACCGTTTGATTGAAGAACTTTTCTCTAATATCCAACCTAAACCTCCTCTGACACAACTTCAGTCCATTCCCTCGGGTCCTGTCACTGGTCATCACAGAGAAGAGATCAGTGCCTGCCCCTGCTCTTCCCCTCACGAGGAAGCTGTAACTACAATGAGGTCTCCCCTCACCTTCTCCAAGCTGAACAAACCCAAGTGATCTCAGGTGCTCCTCATAAGGAGCCTCCAGGCCCTTCAGCGTCCTTGTGGCTCTCCCTTGGATTATTTTTAGGAACTAAATGTCTTTTTTATTTTTTGGTGCCCAAAACCACACAATATCCAAGGTGAGGCCACACTAGTGCAGAGCAGAGGGGGACAATCCCCTCCCTCAACTGCCTGGCGATGCTTTGCTTGATGCTCTCTGGGACAGGGTTGTCTCTCCTGGTTGCCAGGGCACTGCTGACTCAGATTCAACTTGCCATTGACCAGGACCCTCAGGTCCCTTTCAGCACTCTGCTCTCCAGCCTCTTGTTCTCCAGTCTATACACACAACCAGGGTTGCACCATCCCAGGTGCAGAATCCAGCACTTTCCCTTGTTAAACTTCATACAGTTGGTGATTGCTCATCTCTCTGATATCTTGAGATCTCTCTACAGGGCCTCCCTGCCTTTGAGGGAGTGAACAGCTCATTACAATTTAGTGTCATTGGCAAACTTAGTATCCCTTACAATCCTGTGTCCAAGACTCTAATGAAAGTGTCGAGGAGAACTGGGCTGAGGATGGAGCCCTGCAAAACCCCACTTGTGACCAGCATCAGATAGTTCTGTTCTCAGAAATAGATCACAATAATCATTGTTATAACATTAGTAGAACAGGATCTGTGCCTGAGGTAGGAAAAGTTGTACACTCAGTAAAAATTCACCTAAAGGGTTACCAGGAAAAAAACAAAACAAACAAACAAACAAAAAAACAAAATAAAACCCAAGAAACCCACTAAAAAAATCTCAAAAGAAACAAAAAACTCAAACAAAACAAATAAAATTCTAATAAACCCATTGTCAACAGATACGGTCTAGTTTGAATGAAAGTTCAGCCCTTAGATTTACTGCTCTTTTATTTAACATGATCAAGTTGCTGTCTTAACTTCAGTAGAAAGTATAAAGGGCAACATAGTCTTCACTATGCTACTTAACAATGAAGGCAAGTGTGTGAAAGCCAAGTGAACATCACAAATGAATACTGGGAAAACCACTTTAAGAGTTATCAGTTATTGTGATTTTTAGAATGCCAGGGGGAAAAGACTGGTGGCAGCTGTAGTGCTCTCCTTGTGTAGGAACTCAACTGGACCTCCTCAGCCTTCCTAAAAAAAAACATTCACCTCAAGTAGTCCACTACGTATTGGTGAAGAGCACACTGAGTTTATGATGTGGCAAAGTCCTCTTATTTTTATTAGCCACATAAATATCTCTCAAAATACTAAGGAATATGTATGTGAACCTCATTTTCTCTTTTTATCCCTGTTTTGATAACACAATTATAAGCCACTGTTATGGTATATTTGAACTGGTATTTTAAGGAGATTCTAATGAGATGCAATAGAGTTTATGCACTGCAGATGATAAATATAAGTAGGCCAGTATTTTCAATCTCCTCATCTACCATTCACTACATATCATGTGATTCAAAGATGGCACAGTGTTACATACATAAGTGCAATACTTAAGATCAAATTAGTTTTCAGAACAAACACACATACAATTAGAACAAATATGCTGATTATTTGAAGAACATCTGAGGAACAAAAAAAAAATAAAACTCTAGTTAATTCTATATTTTAAACATTCATGGCAGAGGAAATAAAAAAACAAACACAGTTAGGGCTGAGACCAGCACTGCTGACTTGAAACAAATATCTCATGCTTCCACCCAGATTTGTGGGGTTTGCCACTGAATAGACATATAGACACAGACACAGACACACACAATATTAGAGTTAGTATTACTAACTTTGCCTTTTTTAGGAAATTGCTGTTTAGACATTACAGTGAAGATAATGACCTATTTATTTCAGAAACAGGATGAAGAGGAAAGAATCATAGCATTTCTAAGTAAACTTGTGAACACAAAACCTTTTTAATCTAAAATAAATGTAATTGAACAAGAATTTCTACTCTTACTGCCTAATTTGGGGAATATCAATCTAGTTTTAAAAACTGACCATCACAGTCACTCATGAAGTACATAGCTTTTAGAGAACTCAGCACAAAGGAAAATTCAACCCTCTGATATTTCAGTTTGCGATCATCAATTTTTAACATAGGCCTTTACCTCAGAGTAGTTGTAAAATAATACTGATACACTGTACAGGATTTTTTTTTAAAGGCTTTGTAATATTATATCTTGGTCTTAAAGACTAATCTTTATCTTTTGCAACAGGGAAACTGGTCTAGCTTCTAAAATCTTAGGAATTTTTTTTTCTCTACAAGTGGAGAATCCAGACTTAGCTCTAGCCTCATCAGTCATTGCAGCACAATCCATGAAGAATGAAACCAGAAGAGTATCTTCCAAAACAGTATCATTTAAGAGAAAGATGGAAATGCAAATCACAAAACCTTAGCAAGGTGTTAAGGGGGAAAAAAGAGTGATTCAACTTTTGCATTATAATGAAAGGGACTAGCAGCTCCAAAATGTAGAGTGTAACAAAAGGTATAAAGAGCTAGATACTCTTCACAGTGATATATTTCAATTACTCTAGTACACAATTTTATTCATTAAAGGAAAGCAAACTGGTGCTCTATCTGATGTTCAAGTGCACCTCTTAAGTGACATTCATGCAACATTATAATTCACATTCTTGTAAAGATTCCAAATGTGTCCTGCTCTTCCCACTTTATCAGCTTTACATAGGATTTTTTTGTCCATTCTTTTGGTTAGTGTTAATAATCAACCTTCTAATATACCATAAAATTCAAGTTCTGAGGACATATTTTAAGAGCTTCAAATGCACCATAAATCAGATTATTTCTCCTCTTGTTCTACTACTGAAGTAAAAGGGCTTTGAATATTTCCCTTAGACATACTATAGCAACTCCTGTTTTGGGGAAGCATTTCTTGAGATGTAGCTTTGTATCTCCTCTTTCTGCAGTGTGCCTCAGAAGTTAATGCCAACTTCGTCATTCCAGTAGTCCACTGCTGGACTACTGGAATGTATTGCTTGTTAACAGCAATTACTGCTTGTTAACAGTCTGTTATCCATATATAACCACCTAAATTCACCCTTATTTATATCATTCCTGCTTAAGACAAAGGACTGCAGGCACTGGAAACATATAGTAGGCACAGCTCTAGTGAGACATGATACAAAAGGGACACCTGTTCTTTAGGATCACCAAAAGCCAATTTTAAAATTCCCTGAAGTCTAACAACATTTGATGGAATACAAAATCTACCACATATGATCAAGATGGCTTCTGCAGAAGACTGAAAAACATTATCACCATTTGAGCTATCCAGTGCGTCCTAGAGCTGCTGTTCCAAAGGGGCACAGTCACAGAAAAACTTTTTGGTGTTTTGGTCCCTCACTCCTCTTTCTGAAGGTGGACAACCAAGGATGCCCTGAATGCTACACATCAGTAGCTGAATGGACTCTCAAGTGGTCAATGCCCCTAAATACTGCTGGGTAGGGCAATGAAGTAGACCAAGGCTGGCTCATCTCTGTGGTGCCCAGGGATAAGCAAACAGAAAATGGGCTCAAGTGACATTAAAATAAATTATATTTAAACCTAAGAAAGAAAGAAGTTTCACTGTGGACATGATTAAACATTCATACAGACTGTGGAAATACCAACATCTTTGAAGATATTCATGACCTGAGTAGACACAGCCCCAGACAAACCTGCCATAGCTGACTCTGCTCTACACTTTCTACTACATTTTTTTCTCCTCTTTATCCTCTTTATGTTTTATTGTGACTCATGAGATTCGGGCACTAGCAAATGTGGGTTTTTTTAGAAAAAAAAAGTTACAGGAAGGGAGTTCTTTACATAATAAGAACACTTGAAGCACTACATGAACACTAGCTAGCTTAGTTACATGACTAGAGGATGTGGTTGAACCAGTGAAACAATGTTTTAGCACTTCTACACAAATTTTCCAGCACTGCTATGGCATTACACTCAGAATGAAGAGCTGTAAATTTAGGCCTTGATGACATAATTACTTGTAAAAATATGACAAGAATTTGACAGTTAATATTTGCCTTTAATCTTTCTTGTCTCCTTAATACAAGAAATAAAATGTCATTGTTTTGAACTCGAGTTATGATGTCATACATTTATGTAGCCTATTAAGAAGGCTATTTCTCAAAGAGAGGTAGAATGTAACTCTGTGCATTTCCCTTAAATGAAGACCCTTTTTAATTTTTATTATTTTTAGGATTCAATAACTTTTCCCTAATAACATGGTATGCCACCTCTGCTCTCTGCTGCTTGAAAATTGGCAAGTATTTAAAATGCGGATCAGTGAAAAACAAATGATGTGTCATGTCAAAAGAACGTGTCTGTTGAATGCTGATGGGTTGAGTGCTAGGTCTTGTTTTAATTAAATTCCTCACTAATCTGAAAAAAAAGTATTAAGACCATGCTAATGAGATTCACATATCTAAATTGAAAGATGCCTTACAGACCACACAACACAAAAAAGTTTGGACTGTGGAAGAGGAAGATATCTCATCATTGGTTTGGAATATTTTGCATTACCTGGCAGATTTTCTAAAAAATTAAGTGCAGAAATGGAATTACAAATCAGCCGGGTTTTCTTTTTATTTGATTGGGGTTTGTTTCTTTGTTTCTTTGTTTGTTTTTTTTTTTTTTTTTTTTTGTTTTTTGGTTTTTGTTTTGTTTTTTTTTACAGTGGGAAACTGCAGTCTCTTCTAATGATAGGTGACTTGAGGACAGTAGCATTGAACAGAAAGATAGGCAACATTTTTTTTTTTCAGTGTCATTACATTCACAGCCAGAAAAAGCCCATATAACAGCAGAGGGAGCAGGGAATGCTCCACTGCTCCTCAGATGTTCCAGTATCATGCACTTTACACCATGCACACCCTAAGAGACTGCTACTGTGCCAAAGTTAACCTCCATGGAACCTGGAAGGAGCCTTTGGAGATCCAACCTCCCCTGCCTTCTCCCTCACCCTCCCTCTCACTCTCAAATTTGCATCATAGCAGCCAAAGGGCTAAAACCACCTATGCAGAGGCATGTGGTGCAGGTTTGTAGAACAGATAATTTGAGACAATTTAGCAGAGCCCTAAGTCTACACCTATCAGTACCACATGTATGTGACAGAAATTTTGTATTAAAGAAAAACTTATAAACTGAACTAATGTAAAAATGACCAAGAGACCAGTTAACTGAAGGGGTAGATAATCGAGATATAAGAAGAACATAAAGAAGTATCCTAGACTTAGACTGGCGTCATTGAATAGAGAAAGTTTACAGAAGTTCAAGCAGAATATCATTACAGATTTTCAAAATATTTTTGCACCTTACAGAAGAAGAAGCAACAGGTATTTTAGGAATTAATTCTTTGTAAATATGCTTGAATGCCATAATGGGAAAAATGTTATGGGAGTAATAAAATATTTTCAAGGTTTAGGTGAAAGCATGTGGCTTTCATGCAGTTGTATCTAAGTAAACATTTCAACCAAAATCAAAGTATTTTTAACTTTGTGATTGTAAACCAACCCTCTATGTTTCCTTATTTTCAGATTATCACACTACCCAAACAATATTAGAATTTATGGTGAACTTCAACACTACTAAGTCAAAGATAAAGCTTGCTGGCCCTTTGATTTTTATACCTTCCTGAAACTGACAGTTTAGATGTAATGCAAATTTGGACACTAGAAACAATAAAAGACTACATATTTTTCCACAGATACTAGGCAAATGTATTTTAACTCAGTTCACTTTCAGAATTTTCATTTAAAAATGTAATTTGAAACAACCTAGATTCCATGACAGTTTCATGAATATTTGCAATAATATTAACCATTATACCTAATACAACAAGGAAATACATTACAAAATGCACGGAAGTTATATGAACTGTAATGATTTATTAAGTGCATGTTTACTTTTGCTCTTGATGTACAAAGATGAAAATGAATTTTGATTTTTCTTGTCGGTTACAGTTTAAGCAATCCCTTTCATGTGGTTTGTGCTTAATTTACCTTAAGCAGGAGCTAAATTCCTATAACCTTTGCAGTTCTGTTAACACTTTGTCCTACTCAGGAGTCTTAATGAATTTCTCTTTCTACCACTAAGTTACATGGATCTGCATTTAATTATGAGAGCACTTACTAAATGAAATAGAGCATAAATGAACTCTCATTTAACCTTAACACCGCTTGAAAACCATAGATGTCAAGATGAATAATAAGTGTTCAAAGCTTAAGCCTTCTTCCTCTGGAACTGCTAGAGTCACTCTATTGAGAAGAAACACCAGACACTGTTAGGATTTGGAAGACTATGCAACTGTGACCAAATTATTTCTTGTTCTTCTCTGAGCGGTAGATCACTGAGCATGTAGTGTAACAAAATGTAAAATATGCAGGCAGTTGAAAAGTATCCCATTGCAGAATTTCAGATCACCTGAGGAAGACCTTGTGGAAGGATAAAGTTAATTTGTTCCATGAAATGGAAGCCTAGACATTATATGTTAATCAGAAAACTCTCCTATAAGACAGTGATATAGAACTTTTAAGTGATTACAGTAAGCTGATTTAACTTTCAGACTCTGTCCTTGGTACACATATATTTTCTCTTTCTCTTGCCTTTGCAGTAAATATAGTCAAAGACCAGAATTTAAGCAATTCAAAGTACCTCAGATGAGACAGAATGAAACAGTGTTGCTGAATGCAAGAGCTTTAATTCATTTGACTTGTTTTATACTCTGTAAGGTACTTATTTAACTCTGTATCACTTTCTCATGGCAATTTATAGATGTTCCTCTCTTCAAAAAAAAAAAACTCCAAACCCCTAAATTATAAAAAACAACGACAACAACAAAAAAACCCAAACTAAACAAAACCAAACAAACAAAACAACAAAAGAGAAAACAGACAGTCATGACTTTTTATGCAAAGAAAAAGTCAAATCTCATTGAATGCAACACCACAGTTACTGTCAAATTCCAAAATCAATGACCTTACCAACAAAAACTTCCTGAAATACACAAATACTAACAAAAAAGTTTCAGGACTATGTACATGAGGTTTTTCTCAATTATAAGCTATCTATATACATAACATTCCACAGACATCTATTTTAATATAAACAAACATATCACAACATGTTTTCTTCCCTTCTAAACCAAAGACCATTCTGCAAATTGCAGTCCTAGAAGGGACTTTGCATTGTTCCTGGAATACTATCAAGCTGCAAAACTAAAGGAAAAAACCCAAGAAAAGCAAATGGGGATGTGAAAGACCTGCTTTTCTCAGCCATCACTCACTGGCAAGAACTTTATCAATAATATATTGTCACTTTAAAACAGTTATTTCAATATTACTTGGAAACAGTAATTAATACATTACTGTAAGGTTTCTGAGATGGATGATTTTTTTTTTTCCTTCTTCAAATAATTCAACTGCAATGTTCAGTGAGTTGTCAATCATTGTTAAAAACATAAGCTAGCATGGTTACACAAGCAGTTTAGGTATGTTTCTGCATCAAAGTCATGTGTATATGAAGCCTCGAGTGGGTGCTTGCTTGAGATTATTTGCATTCTATTCTCATCTGCACCACTGACTTTCTGTGTCTCAGTTAAATCCTGTGTTTATTTTCAAAGCATGTAGTAATGGGTTGTTATTATCCATGCCTTTTGCTTTATAAATCACTCCTTTATTACTTTTGTAAAGTAAGACTACTCAGTCCCCCAAAAACAGTCATTCTTTTCCTCCAAAACAGAGTCATAATTGTAAGATGATGTATCATCTTGGACAATGTATAAAACATTTGTGCTTTACCCACTGATATACTGTATTAATTTTATATTTTTTAATTTACTGTAAACATTCATAGTAAAAACCAATTTTGCATCACATTAGGAAAGATCCTAAGGATAATTATTTTATTGTGAAATTTATCAATTCAGATTTACACTACAGGATCATATCTGGTGCCAATGTTCAGCATAAACCTTTTTAATAGGGATTACTCATGTCTATCAATGGCAGAACAGAATATTAAACCCTTTATGCATAATGCATTTCTTTTTCAAATTTAGATGATGTATAAGCCTGCTTTTGAAAACAATTACTTTTATGCATCCACTTGCTCATCTTGAAACATGAGGTCCAGTTGAATTGGGCCTTGAAGTGGGATTAAGAAGAGGGGGAAACATTTATGCAGTTTTATTCTACCTTCCAAGCATCAAGAACTCTTTCACTGGTGCCTATTATTTTATATTATATTACATTATATTATATTACATTGCATTATATATTTATTATTATATTATATTATATTTATTATTATATTGCAGGGATAAACACAGTCTCCTAATTCAGACACTTTGAGGAATTTTGGGACCTAAAACATAAAGAACTAATATTCACATACTCTGAAAAAGTTTGACATGAATGAAAATAAGAAGCTCCTCACTGCAACTATCTACACAAAAAGTAAAACAAACTGTTAATGAATAGATCACGGTTTTCATTCAAATACAAAAAAATATTAAAATATTCAATAAACACTTTGGCATGCAATTTTTTTCAACATAAAATTCTTCAATGAAACAAGGAGAGATAAATTGACCTATAGGTAATCCCTTAAAAAAACCCAACCAAACAAAAAAACAAACAAACAAACAAAAAACACTGGGAACTAAACTACTGCTGTAGAAAGTTGTTTAAAAAGTGACAAGCACATACAAAGACACACCTGTATGAAACTGCAGCAAACCTAAAAGTAACCAAGTGCCTCATGTATTTCTGTAATACTGGTAGAAGGTGTCCTGAATAAAAGGTGTGAAACAGAAGAGTAAAATCTTGTGCCAACAGATGAGCAGATATTGCTGGTGGTTGTCAAAGATCAATGATTTCTCCATTAGCTGACACCTTTACTTCAAGAGTGAAGGAAGGTGAGAAAAGAGAGTGAGAAATCTCCTATCCACAACTTTTAAAGCTCTTCATGCGAATATGTCTTAACATACAGCATAAAATAGAAATGTCCAGGTATTGATATTTATCTCATTAGACTGTATGAAGTGTCAAGCTTATCTCTGTTTTAGCTATTCAAACTACTGTATAGCTGGAAATTCTTGGCAGCAGCTCTCTTCTCACAACTCACAATTCAATTTCTACTCACAATTTTAACTCTGGAAGCAAATAAGATAAAACTTCTGGCCAATGACTTGTAAGATCACCTGTCATGGGTTGTTAGGATACACTATATTTTTAAAATTATTATTATTATTATTATTTTAATAATACTAGTGATTTCTAGAAAAACATATTGCTCAGAAACACAGGCAATTTTAGAAGAGAGTATTTTTTGAAACATAAGTGTTTTACTTTTATTTCTGCTTTCTCTTCCTCTGCCTTAGGAAAACTGTAACTCACAAGATTTGATGCATTCGGATTTGTTACTAAGCCACAGGTTAACAAAGAATTCAGTATTTTAAATTCAAGCACAAAAAGAGACACTTGGAAAAAAAAATTCTGGTGACTAGCCTTAACAATCAATGGATGCAGCTACTTGTTTTAAATCTTTGAGATATGCATGGTATCTAATTTCTGTTTTTACCCCTGTCAGATCAGGTGCCAGTAAGCCATTCATCTTGTTCATTACAGCTTCTGTATCACTTTGGATTAGAGCTTCCAGACTTGGATTAAGTCTATTCTTAGTGTTTCTAAATCAGTGTATTTTCCTTTCTTTTTGTCAAGAGTAATACTGTAGCAGAATTTCATAGGACATCCCTACTATTTCCTACATCAAACATGCCACTGAGACCTCTCAACAGAAACAAGTTCAAAACTAACACAGCTGTTAAAACAAATTGCCAGTGCATTTCATGAAGCTCAGAAATTACAAATAGCAAATAGATACAAGATGAAAGCCTGTATGAAACAGCATCAAAATGCTATTTGCACAACCTTTCCTGATTTATCTGAAAGCATATATACAACAGTCATCTGCTATTTCCTGCAGATGAGGATTCCTGTGAAACATAAAAAAGATAAGCAAATCTTTCACATGTAGCACACATGAACTAAGTTCCCACTCATAATTTTGATAGAAATCTCTGAGACTCAACTCTTGCATCACTATCATCAACCACAAAATTTTACAAATTTATTTTCTTTTGTTCTCATAGCCAGGAATTTATTTTCATTCTGCAGCCTGCTCCTACAGTCAGGTGTGAGTTCTTACAACCATGTCTAACTGTGTTCCTTGTAGTCCTCTCAAGAATAAAGATCATCTTACACCGTTTATCATCAGCAATCTCCCTCAAGTACAAATATATCTTAACACACGAGATCAGAAAAATACATTTCTTTGCTTTTTCATTCTTAACAACAGAATTCCTTAAGTCTCAAAAGTCAGGTTTAAAATATTTCATCTCATAAACTAAAATCAATGTTGGGCAAATACTATCTCTAGAAAGTAAAAGATAGTGTGAAAAAAGGGAGAGGCTCCCTAACAACAAAATAATACAAAGCTCTAATGATGGCATCAGGCTCTTTCAGATGCACCATACAGCAACTCAAATGTAATGCATTTTATAAAGATGAGTGAAATGTTCCTGCTGGGTTGTACAGTTTTACACGGAGACATGCCAGCATTTTGACTTAGTTTTTCTACCTATAGATTTTAAATGCACCATCATTTTACTCACAAATGGTCCTATCCCAGACTAGTTCTGAAATAGTTTTAAACTCCTTCACACACATGGGCTGCAAGCTTCTCTGTGCACTTTCCTCACACTCTCTGTGCTCTTCCTTCCTATTAGTCTCCATTTTGTGGCTATATTGGTAAATAATTCAGACAGTGTCAAATCTACAACTGTTTAACACTTTTCTCAGGCCAGGAAGCAGAATTTTCTGTGTCAACGTCTTGATCCGTATTAGGCAATGAAGCAGAGGCTGATGTCACCTAGGAAGCTAAGTGCTGATACCAATCCATCCTGTGACCTCATTACAGACCCATTAAAATTGGCATAGAATACATAACATAGAGAAATGTTCTGCATATTGTATATATTTCCTTTCTGGTTTTCCCTCTTTTTCCTCAATTTAATTGTGTGCTACCTGTAGATGGCTGAAACGTTATCTCAAGAGCAGGGACTGAGCAGCTTTAGTGTTCAAAAACTGATCCTTTTAAAAGGAGTAGAAAATATTCCCCTGAGTGTGGGCCAAACCTGGACACCACGATTCCAGAGTATTAGGAAAAAAATAAGCCAGTTCATCTTCCTGTTGAGACAAACTTACAGGTTAAATTAAACACTATTTTGTTTGAACTTGCATGTCTTTTAAAACTAAACTCATTTGATTGTATGAAAAAGAAGGGCCAACTACTAATTCCTGTAGAAGATATGTTATTTCTTAATCCATATTTTGAAAGAGATATACCATACTATTTAGCTGTTTCATAAGGAAGCAGTGTAAAAAAAAACAAACAACAAAAAACAAAAACAAACAAACCAAAAAAAACCCCAAACAACAATAACTGTAAGACCTAAGAATCAAAAATCACAAGGATAAGCAAATGTTTATTGGCAAAAAGTAATACATATTGTCAGCAAACCCAGAGAACTAGGAGAACACAGAAATAATAAAATCTTGGGAAAAAAATTGGCATTTGAGCAGTTGTAAATTCTAGATTTCAAGTGCTGCTAGTAACATGTTAAGCAGCTTCCATGTCTTCTGAAAGGAAAAAAATACATTTATGTATTTATTTTTCATTTTCTGCAATTTCACTGGAATGGCTAAAAACCGTTGAATTATATAGATCCCGGAAAAACTTGTAGTAGAAGTCTGAATTTCATTGTTTTTTGGTATCTTTTAAAATTTAAATAAATTCTTATAGACGAAACCAAACATTGCTCACAGACAGCAGATTAACAGGTGTCAGAACTAGTCAACTGCAAACCAACTCCTGTATACAAAATGACTGACCCCCTGCTGATCAGATCACACATAATACCTGCTTTGCAGGTAAGAAACAAACCTGCCTTTCACTCCCAAACTGCTTCAAAGGGTATGGCTTCTGCAGAAGAGCCCACATCAAAGCAGTGCACATCTCCAAGGGCCAAGACCCTGGTTCACCACCTGCTGCCCTTGGGAGCTACTTCAGCCCTGGTAAGGTGGAGCTGTGCCCCTCTGCCTCCTGTGCACAGGCAGGTTGGCAGCCTAACAATCTCAGTTTGGAGTCATGCTACTCCCCTCAACTGAGTTGAAAAATACAATTAATTCTTCCCCTTCTTCCTGACTCCTCATACTATTTCATTTCACATGCAATCCTCAGATGTGCTTCCACTGGCTTTAGACCTAGGGGAGGAAGTACCTGCCCCTGAATTTACAAGGGGAAAATGATCTGATGAATATCCAATGATTTTCTTTACAACCCCAAAAAGGAAGCACACAGGCTACTTGAAGCAGTGATTGATTTTACAAAAGACATACAAAATACCTAGGCTTTATATTTTTAAACAGGAATGGTTGCACAAAAAAACCCCCTGCAGACATGTTCCAACTAAACTAGATTCTAGTTCAGACTGGTCATAATAATGACTGACCTTTTACTAAGTTTTCACCTTATATTTAGAAATTATGCTTAGAAATATTTGGATGAGATGGTTGAATAACTGCTATTTTCATGATTTCCAAGAACTTTTTCATATTGTGGTTGTTACAGAATCAAACTAGTAAAAATTTCTGACCTTCATAATTAATCTGAAATGGACCTAAAATATTTTTTCTGTTTTCAAGACATACAGGGTGATAGATTTCTGATCAAGTGCCTCTGCCTTTTACGTCATTTTTTCAAGTGTAATCAAATCCTCTTAATCCTGACAAAAATGTTGATCTGTTTATATTGATTTTGAAGCCAGAAATGATTTTGTGATTTTATTTTTGCAATATAGCTTAAGTTTTTAGAATTACTTTCAGAGTAGAAAGCCTTGAAAAGCTCAGAATATATTTTTCATATATTCAAAATCTAAGTTCTCGTTTTTGTTTTTTTTTTTTTTTTTTTTTGTAAGCTTCAATCAACTTTCTGCTTTAAAATGTTTTTCAACTCCATTTGACAAAACACTCAAAACATTCTGCAATGTTTCTGAATTTTCAGGGAAGTAAAATACCAATTAGTCTTGCAGTACTTAGGCTAAAATCCAGTGCTGACTAAGAATACATTACTTTAGGCAATTCATTTCTCAGTTTATATCTTACAAAAGAAGGGCAACACTTAACAACACTGAATCTCAATTCTGCATTTCAACCTTGCAAAAAGACTGAGAGTTCCTTTAGCCCCATCATAAACATATATATCTGGGTCAAGGTAGCTCTGCAACTTCCATTTGCATTTGTCAAATCAGGTTTTCACACAGACATATAGAAGGTTATAAAAATTCAGTGTTCTCCATGTATAAACTGTTCTCACGTAGCAATTTTAAAAGGTAAATATGTCAAAAGAATACAGTATGCATTTAGTACCTTAGCAAACTTGTACACATGCTTTGTGTGTGTATAACCATATATAAAGACAAAATTTGTATAGAAGCACTGGTCAGATCAGGTAACTTCATTCGAAATCAGAGAAGCCAAATTAAATCACTGGGTTTGGAACAGAGAAATGTTGGACTATTAGGCATGGAGCAGTCCAACATGGATACAAAACCTACATACAGATGTTTCACTCATCTCATACAGAGCCTTTGTAGCATTTACAAGTTTCCATTCATTTATTTCATTAAGGTTTATTAAATTAGTAAGACAGACTATTTCAAAAGCAGCATCATGATCTTTGATAGTAATTTCTTGCACTGCTTGCTCAAGAAGGCCTATATCACTGGGAGGAGCTATTACAGTACAATTTCAGATTCACATAAAATCAACTTTAAAACTCTAATGTGAAGACTTTGAGGAAGGGCATATTTGGAGAGCAATTATTTGCTACAAAAATTAGCTCTCCCTTATTCTGAGCATTCTATAATATAAAGATTCTCACATGGGAAAGTCAGAGTCATCTCTGCCACCAAGGACTATGTTTACCACGGAAACTACCACAATCAAGCAATTTGAAGTCACTTTGGTAACCTGACTAACACCAGTCTGTAAAAGGTCAGAAATTCTGTACTGCAGATTAAATAATCCACTCAAAATCTATTTTAAAATGGATACTAACCTGTCTATCATATAACCCTCGAAATGACAGAAATTATAAACTGAACAAAATTAAATAATCTGGCAGATTAAATGAGAAAGGGCAGACATGTTTTGCTTCTTTTGTTTTTCTTCATAATCTATTATTTTTTTTCCTGCTGATTTACAATTATTTCTCCATAACTGAGAGAAAGTGAAGATTTTATAAAGGCTTGAAAGTTATATATTAATGAACACTGCATGGGAACATTGAGGGATCAGGCTAGACAAAAATACATCAATGTCACAAATACATCTGAAGCTAAAACATACTGATTAAAAGATATTAAATATTTTACAGGGTGTCTTGCTTCAACAAGATCCAGTAAAATGAGATCAGTTTTTCTTTACATAGTTTTCCTAATGGCTGAATATAAAAATACTGCCATACCATGCTTCTGAAAGCTACATGTATTTAAAACTGATACAATAAACTTCTGTCTTTAGACTGCAAATCAAATACAATCTGCAAGACAAAGTGTGCCCTGAGGAACAAGTGTGTATCTCAGTGGGAGTCAGGAAAAGGCAATGGAGTTTTTTTCATTTATCAGAAAACATTATGCCCAGGTGTCACTGGCACATATGTAGAGTATCAGCGAAAGTTCAACAACAGTTTTAAATTCCTTCTTCCAATACAAAATTTAGTTATGCTGTCAGATAAGAGAATAATAGGTTAAACGTGAAAATATATTTGATGATTTCACTCTTGTCATATTTGAGAGTACTTCAGATATTGTTTCTCCAGGGAAACAAGACTGACAATAAAAGAGAAGTATTTGTGGTTACAAATGCTAGGAGGCAAAAAGGTGTTCTGAATCTATTCATTGTGAAAGCTATTATATAAAGATATTTTACAGAATTTAACTTCTCAACCTCAAAGGCTGAAAACTTGTTATTGATCATCTAAAGCAAAAAAAAAGGTAAAAATCCTAGAGGCAAACAGTCTTGGGCATGTACGCAGTTTTTAAAGAAAGCTGAAATAAATACAGTTTTTGAGGGAGGAGAAAACTGACAGCTTGAGTTTGGCTTTTTGGTTTTGGTTGGGGCTTTTTTAAGTGGAAAATATATATTTTGGACTAAATCTGTGTATCAAACTATAGGCTTGCATTACTTAACAAGCCACAAGCTGTCTGTGTCATTAGTCAAAACTTCTACATGTCTAACTATCTGGTCAAACATGAAAAAAATTGCACATATCTGATAGTAATACAGAAGGGATACATGTCCTACGAAAAAAAAGGCTGCTTCAGGTGAGGACTGAAGTAATCAAAAATGGTGGAGTTTTGGTATCGCTGTTGTGAGAAAATATGTCCTCTAAGAGAAAACACCTTGTTCTTTGAAAATCTATTTATTGAACGAAAGCAAAACTAGGGTTGGAAGGAGTTCCATGAAAGTTACACTACTCACAGATATTTCCTAAAGGTAATAGAAATTATGTTTTCCATCCGCAGTATTTTTTGAATATATGAAGACATAATTTGTTCTGCTTAAGCTCCTGAATGTGCTAACTGATAACTAGATCTAAAATGAAATTAGCATCAACTCTATTTACTTAGTTCCCCACAAGCTTTGCTGGTATATTTACAAAAGTGGAATCCAACTTACTGAATTCAAACATTTTAAAACTGAGAAATAGTGTGAAAGGCTATTTTTACCCCTATGGAAATGCAGTGATGAATTTCCTTAGTTTATCCTCCATTACTCAGTCTACCTACTGATGACTTCCTATTCATAATTTATTTCTTTATCATGCTTTTTACCATCTAGCTTATAAAAATGTTTCTTCTACCTATTTAAAACATAGCCATCCATATTGCATACAAAATGGAAAGCTTTTACAGCTTTTCCCTGAACATTCTTATTTGGAAATTTTTCACAGTAACTATGGCACATGAAAAAAAACTGTGTTGGAAAGAACATAGGACCTGCTTTTTTACTTTGCATCTGGCTATATCTAATTTTCTAGACAGAAAGATAGTGTCAGATAAAAGAGAAGAGCATGTACAACTAATGCCTCATGTGTATAAAAAAAAAAAAAAAAAGAGAGAAAGTATATTTTGGAGTTTCCTTTAAATCAACTACATCTGAAGATATGAAATAGTCACTCATGTTCAAAAGCACCATTAGTCTCATACATAGCAGCAAGATTAATAAATAATTAACAGCATTTCCAAAACAAACATACCTCAAAGACACTGGTGTCTTAATTCTTCTGAAGAATTACTACCTCAGCTGCCTTTTTGTCTTCTGGTCTTGAATTTGTTTTGTAGCCTAGGAAAAATAAATCTCAGCTTACTTTCAAACTGAAAGCATAAGGCCAGACCCAAGGAAAGAAAAAAAAAAAAAAAACAAACAACAAACTCAAACCACTTAATAGCATTGAAGTTAATTCCTCTGTAATCCTACCTCATTATCTTAAGCAAATAAATCTCTAAAAAGGATTGTCTTTTTAAAAGCAAATTAGAAAACTGAATGTCATCTGTGCAGGGAAACATTCTCTTAAAATGCAATCAGAAAGTAGGATCATAAATAGGGCACTATATAAAAATGTTCCTATCAGGCAATCCTTAGCAGATTTTCAACAGATGTGTATGTAACTATGATTTCACAAATTCCTAAAATAAAATGTGTCTACATCGTTTACCACAAACTTTCAAGAGTCTAAAGAAATGTGCTCATTTAGATTCTAGAGAAAGTAAAACATCATAAAAATACGTTCTTTATATATCTTCAATGGCAAGTACTCCAGCCATGCTGCCTAAGTCAACAGAGGCAGATGCAGGGACTGGGAGAATGAAGACCCCAAGCCCACTGTCAGAGAGGATCAGGTTCAAGACCATCTAAGGAACCTCAATTTGCACAAGTCCACCATCTAAGGACCTGATGAGAATTCATTCATGGGTCCAGAGGGAGCTGGCAGGTAAAGTTGCTAAGCCACTATCCATAATTTTTGAAAAATCATGGCAGTCAGGTGAAGTCCCTGATGACTGGAAAAAAAGAAAATATAGACCCCATTTTTAAAAAGGAGAAAGCAGAACACTCGGGATTACAGACCAGTCAGTCTCACCTCTGTGCCAGGTTAGATCATAGAGAAGATTCTCCTGGAAACTATACTAAGGCACATAGAAGACAAAGAGGTGATTGGTAACAGACAACATTGCTTTATGAAGGGGAAATCATGCCTGACAAATTTGGTGATCTTCTATGATAGGGCTACAGTATTGGTGGATAGGGCCAGAGCAACTGATATCATCTACCTACACTTAGTCAAAGCATTTCACACTGTTCCATATAACATTCTTTCCTCTAAATTGGAGAGACATGAATTTGATGGATGGACCATTCAGTGAATAAAGAACTGACTGAATGGCCACACTCAAAGAGTTGTGGTCAATGGTTCATTGTCCACATGGAGACCAATGACGAGTGGTGTCACTCAGGGGTTGGTACTGGGGCCAACACTGTTCAACATTGTCAGTCACATGGACAGTGGGATTGAGTGCATCCTCAGCAAGTTTGCTGATGACACCAAGCTGAATGGTGCAGTTGACACTCTGGAGGAAAACGATGTCATCCAGAGGGACCTTGACAGGCTTGAGAGGTGGGCCAATGGAAACCTCATTAAGTTCAATAAAGTGAAGGACAAGGTTCTACACCTGGGTCAAGGCAATCCCAAGCACACCTACAGGTTGGACAGAGAAGTGATTGAGAGCAGCCAGGTGGAGAAAGACTTGGGGGTGATGGTTGATGAAAAACTCCACGTGAGACAGCAGCGTGTGCTCACAGCCTGGAAAGCCAAACAGAATCCTGGGCTGCCTCAAAACCAGAGAGGCCAGCAGGACAAAGGAGGTGGTTCTCCCCCTCTGCTCTATTCTGATGAGATTACATCTGGAGTACTACATACAGTTCTGGAGTCCCCAAACTAAGGATGTGGAACTGTTGGAGCAAGTACAGAGGAGGGCCACAAGACTGATAAGACTGGAGCACCTCCCCTACAAAGACAGGCCAAGAATGTTGGGGCTGTTAAGGTTGTGTGGAGACTTCATAGCAGCCTTCCAGTATCTGAAAGGGCCTAATGGGAAGTCAGAGAGGCTGTCAGAAACTGTAGCAATAGGACAAGGAGTAATAAGTACAAATTGAAAAAAAGGAAAATTTACGTTAGGTATTAGGAAGAAATTCTTTACTATGAGAGTGTTGAGACACTGAAACAGGTTGCTCAGGAAGGTTGTGGATGCCCCAACCCTGTCAGTCTTCAAAGCCAGGTTGGACAAAGGCTTTCAGCAACTTAGTCTAGTGGGAAGTGTCCTACCCATGAGGGGGGGTGGGAACTAGATGCTCTCTAAACTCCCTTCCAACCCCTTAACACTCTATAATTCTACATAAAATGTAGCAAGAGTAGCTACTGAATTGTCATACCTTCCACTCCTGCACATCATCATAATTTTTGACTTACTGAGGTGAATTTAAAAGAAATTAGAAAGCAAGTGCAGCTATGGTGTTTTTATTTTATTTCCATAGCCATGTAAAGTTCAGGAGGCATAACCCCTAGGTGCATCTTAATACTCATTACACATTTCTGTAAGTGCACGCGGAGTGTATAAACAGCAAAGAAGGAGCACATGCTATGAAAAGAAATCACTATCACTGTTAGAATATTTTTTCTTAGAATATTTTTACTAATTTTAAGCATTTTTGAAATAATGGCAATAGAAAACATGGGTTATCAAACCCTTGGGGGGAAAAAAAAATCAATATTATAATAGCAAAGATTTTTTTTTTCTCTGATACTATTCTATGATTCTCTTATAACTTTATTATTAACTTAAAAGAAAGCAACAGATATTTATAGAAACAAATTTCCATTTGCATTCTTAGCTTCATTTATGTTGAACTCAGTTGCACTTTAAAATACTTCTCTTATCCTACTTATCCCATGAGTTATTCCTTTCTTCAAATTACTTTGTTTGTCTGGACCAATACAAAGTTATTTTAAATAAAAACAACACAGAACACAGCTTGCTTGAAGGGTATGCATATATAACAAAACAAAGTGAACTCAGCTGTGGAAGATGATGGTGCCATGTGATACCTTAATACAATGTGGAGGAAACTTAGGAAGACAGTATTCAAATGAAAATAAAAAAAAGCTACACAAAACCAAAACAGGAATGAAAAACAATTAAAAAAGATTCATCAGAGCTTCACTCATACCCACAAGCCACCAATGAAATTAGTCAGAAAGACATCAGGAAACAAATTTCTGACAATAGGTGATTCTAAGTCTTTTTACTTCAATATTTCTCAAAAACAGAAATGTATAATCACAAGTACATGTGTTTGAAAACATGAAAGCCAATGTATGCTACAGAAACTGAACGAAGGCATCCAGCATTCACAGTAAGATACAAGAAGCAAAATATATTATGCTATCATTTAGGATTCTTTAAGAGCTAGGGGACTGTGTACTTCAGATTCACAAAATTAAAATAATCACACTGCTACCATTAAAGCAATTTCTTGATTTATTAATATTTATAAGTCAGAGTGGCCTAGTCTTGAGGGTTTTCCATTACTTTTTCAAATGATAATATAATGGAGTCTCATGCAATTTTTCTTATTTCGCCTTTTCATAACAATTTTTGAGAATTACAAGTTTCAAGATTAACTGATGTTTCTCCATTCAAAGGCTATTATCATCAAAGTGCTGTAACATTTTCATGGTACATTGGAAACAAGATAATGGAGTGACAGTGGTAAAAATAGTTCTTGCTTGAATGATGTATTTTTTAATCAATGTTTAGGTGAAAAGTGGCAACAAAGCAGTTCCCTCTTTCATACCTTCTTTTTCTTATTTCGATTCATTAAATCAAAGTCTTCAAAAACATTGTTTCATGGAGCAAGAGCACACATCTAAAAGTAGTTTCCAGTCTCTCTCAGAAATCCTTCCACCTTTGTATTTTTACATTAGTTAGAGCATTTTCATCAGCTTTATTTATTTTATGGTGTTTGCTGATTCTTGAGAAGATGTCCAGGTGTTTCAGTCTGCTAATTCTTTTTTTTGTTTTACTTTCTCCTGACTTTAGTTGGTTGTTTGTCTCTTTTGGTATTTTAAAGGCTCCCAGTAAGTCAGCATCTTTGTTGTCCATGTATTTGTTCAAAACTTTGAAAGCTGGTGTTTTCTACTGTACTGTGCTTTAAGAGACACCATTCAATACCATATGCATCTGTAGTAGTACAACATTTAAAAATATCAGAATGAAGGAAACCCTTGGATTTAATCTAGTTCCTCTAGACATTTGAAGGTCCATATTTACTATCAGAAATGGTTTGCTTTTGCAGACTGAGAGCTTTCAGTTTCCTTTCTCCAGCCATTTTACTCCTCTAGTGCACAGTTGTGCACAAGGTTAAAATAAAGAATCACTGAGCAATTTGTACCTAATATTCAGAGAACTTGAAATTTAGTGTTATTTAGAGCCTTATCTTCCTCAAGGGAAATTTCTACCACAAACCTTGTAAGAAGAAGCATTATTTAAAAAAAACAACATAACCACAGAACTGGGACAGTCATGTTGTGTTATGAAGTACAGACATATAAGTTCAACTCTTGTCATTGTGGTAGTGACTACATTGTTGGAAATCATCATTTAAAGGTTTAGATAAAAAGAAAACCGAAAATACTTTCTTTTACAGGTTTTCCACTGTCTTGTGTCATGTGAAATGCCAAGTTATATCTCCTATATTAGAAACAATACTATGAGTAAAACCAGAATGATTAAATTAATAATATATTTATTTCTACAAAACGAACAAAAAACAACAACACACAAACAAACAAAAAACCCAAACAAAACAAAGCCCGAAAGAACCAACAATCCAAGGAAGATAAAACACCATACCCAGAAGATAATTAGACTATAGGTGTATAATTAACTAATTTGTTCATTATTTTGATATTGTGAGGTCTTACTAGCCTATATACTAGTGTCATCTACTCTTTCATTAAAACTCAGTTTGTTTACACACTGTGAATGTGGACTATTTGCTACTATTTGTTTGTATTGCAGTACTGAGATGGAAAGGATTTCCCTAAGCTAAGAGCAACTAGAAAAGAAGATACTTTTAAAACCTTAATTTTCTCTGAGAACGTTGGCATATCTTTACCTATAGAAAAAAGCAAACTTGCAGGCAGCAGAGACAATGACTGAGGTCTTCAGCTTACAGCTCAAGTCTTCAGCTATTGCTTACCTATAATCTAAAAATCAATTACTTGTCTCAAGCTGTTCAAGGTACAATTGAAAACAATTCACTTTCTGGGGACAAGAAGCTAAATAATTTTGCTCCTGAATACTTGGTTTGTAACGACCTGACAAAGGAAAGAGAAGAGTTTAAGCACCACCTCAGTAGAACTGTGTTTATAAGGTGGCATTAGCATAATTCAGTTGTCTGAGTAGAAAAAGAAAAAAAAAGAATAAAGAAAAAAAGCAAGCTTCTTACAAACAAAACAGTCAATGTCATTAAAGAGAAGTTAAAATAATAATAAAAGGGAATTAAATTCCTTCAAACACTTGTTGATCAAAGCCATGTGCTAGCCAAGACACGGAGAGGTAGAGTTATTTGGCACACTTGCTCAGTCCAAATCCATTTACAGGATAATCTCCTGAACTATACCCTATGTTCAAAGCACTACCCTCACAGAACTGCAGAGGATTTTAAGCTGAAGTGGTGTGAAATATACACTGGTTGACCACCGGTACCTTTTTTCCTTAGTTTTCCACATTATTTTGCCATTATATTCTTCAAATAGATAGATTTCTAATTGAGCTGATTATTCTTCTATTAATGCTTGAGAAAACAAAGTTCATATTAAAATGTTCTACGTGAAAACAAGGATCAAGGTGCCTCATATCTGTATCTTTACTATCAGCATATTTTTTCTTTCTCTTAGTTTCCTTTTTAATTTGATTTTCATTAAACACAGAGTTGAACTAGACACAAAGGAGTGTGATGCCACTTAAAAGCCTTCATTTTCCAAAGTTCAGGGATACTGCAATTGATTCTTTCCACTTCTGTTTTCACTTAGAGCAAAGAATATCTTGATGTTGCTAATGAAACAACTCAAGGTTTTTAGAAGAACTTAAAGAATATTTTAACTTGCAGTCTAGAAATATATTTTCAGCCAACTTAATGAACACCTTTTTTACACCCAAATGCACAGTGAGTCACTGGGTATCTGAAAGCCCAAACAATAATGCTTTCAGGACACAACCTTGCTTTTCAGCTGATATATTCAGTTAAATTCTCTTTATAATGAAATTGTGATACTACGAGAAACATACAGACATATCTAGGGTAACATCTTCAAGATTTTAAATGCAACTTGATTACACTAATTTACTTGACAATAAAAGGACTAATGAACATAGTTTTAGAACAAAACAGAATAAAGTCTTTCAGTCGGAAAGGACCTGCAATGATCATCTAGTCCCACTGCCTTACCAATTCAGGGCTAACCAAATGCTAAAGCATATTATTAAGGGCATTGTCCAAATGCCTCTTCAACACTGACAGCCTTAGGGCATCAACCATCTCTCTAGGAAGCCTGTTCCAGTGTTTGATCATCTTCTGGGTAAAGAAATGTTTCCTAACATCCAGTGTAAATCTCCCCTGGCAACCATTCCCATATATTCTGCTACTGGTTATGAGGGAGAAGAGATCACCACCTTCCTCTGCTGTTTCTGTCCTCAATAAGTCCCTCAGCCTTCTTTTCTCCAAACTGTACAAAATCCTTAGCAGCTCCTTGTACGACCTTCCTTCCAGCCCTTTCACCTGCTTTGTTGCCCACCTCTGGATGTACTGAAGGCCTTTCAAACCTTTCCTAAATTATGGGAGCCAAAACTGCACACACTATGCAAGGTGAGACTACAAAAATGCCGAATACAGTGAGATAACCACTTCTTTTGACCTAAGAACACATTTGTAATAATTTCTTACAGTTCTAGTTCCACAGAGCATAAGTAACTATAAACTGTAGCTCTATTTGATACCTATCTTTCCCAGGAAAATGCTTGTAAGTTATATATATCCTGTGATGATTATTTCTTCTTTCTCTCTTATTTTAGACTGTATAATTAAGGACATGTGCTATACAGGCAAATCACACCTGCCTATCATTCGATATTTACAAGGCATTAACATCTGTATGGGCATGGAAGTCTCTGAGATAAAGAACTGACATTAATTGTATTATTTGACTGAAAATGAATGCAGCATTCAGGATTTTTACTTGTAACTATTAATGAATCCTTAAATATTTAGCAGATTTCTCTTCACTAAGAAAAACAAATAACAAAGAAGCACTCATTTCACCAAATCTAGTCTTCCTACTCACTTCTGAAAAGGCATTCATAAAAGTTTTTCTTCATACATTTGCTTCTGTAAAGATGAATAGAAATAATCATAAAATATAATAATTAACTATACCACTACACCAATTAACTTTAAATATATGAGGTCAGTGCCAAAATGTTGGTCAATATAAATGCAACTATATCACTGAAATGGGTATGTGTATAAAAGAAGTTCTTGAAAACCATGTATAGAGCAGTTCAAGAGAGAAGTAGTCTGGAAATCAAGTGGATCAATAAAATAAAAACATTTTGAGTAGAGATCAAACTATCAAAGGACAAAAATATTATTTTATTAACTTTAAGGTTCTACAGTCTCATGTATTTATTGATTCACAGAAATTAGTTAGGAAAATGTTACACTTTTTCTGAGATATTCTTTTGACCTAAATCAACTCTGTTAGAATGTTGTTCTTTTTGTTGCAAGCACATAGCCTTGCTCTCTTTCAATTTTTGATAAAATTATTTTTCTTTACATTGGATTAAAACATGATCTGGATTATTTGGAACCAGTCTATCATTAGACAATCTTCCTGAATGAAGAACAATGCAGTTATTCACTGAAAGGAGAACAAACTCCAGCCAGAATTCTGCCTCACATTTTGGCTGCAATTCTGTCTTTGCTACCAGCCCTATTTGTGCAGAGGGAATCAGTATTGATTTTTCTGTTTTCTTCCCCCATGCACAGGCTCAAATTTACATTCAGAGGTGTACAAAGGAGAAAGGACTTGGGCGAAGGGAGGAAATGCAAATAAGTGGCTGAGCCATCATCCCTGGAGATATTTAAAAGATGTGTAGATATGGTGTTTAGGAACATTGTTTAGAGGTGGATTTTACAGTGCTGGGTTACCAGTCAGGGTTGATGATCTTTAAGGTCTTTGCCAACATAAATGACTCTATTAGTCTATGAAAATAGGAATTAAACATGATTGTTATGCTGTTTGTCTCTTAACAAAAAATTCTTAGAATTTTAGTACTTAATAGCATTTTACTATTTATACATGAATTCCAAACAGTGAATAAAAATGTCATCTCTAGATTTAAATACATCTATAGTTTACTTTATTCATAATTTAACATTGTTATGACTTCAAGACCTGAATGAAGTATGCTAAATCCAAATTTTCACTTAAATATTTTTCTAAAAGAAATTAGCCACTTAAGACTATACTATAAAAATAATGCTTATCCGAAGTCCCCTAGAAGTGAAAAACTGGAACAATAATGTGAGCATAAGCAACATTGTTCAGGTATTTGCAATGATTACAAAATTTACTGTAACAGTCCTGAGGTCATTTGCACTAGTACTCAATTGTACATCCATTAACACACAACATTTAGAGACCATATTAGAATTACATTGGAAAAAGTGACACTCCGCTTACTGAAGTATTACGTCTAATTTCCAGGGAAGCCAGAATAAATTTGTTAGCTAAATCTCTGGCAGAAATAGATCATAGCTGTCCTACCAATTAACCTTTCAGTACACAAAACCCCAATTGGTTTCTAGTGATTTTGTTTCCAACTCATGGTAAATGGAAAATGTTCTCATATATGCAGTATAACTCAACTACTACCTCAACTCAGTTAAAAAAAAAACAAACAAACAAACAAACAAACACCAAACAAACAAAAACAAAAAAAACAGTCTTTGTACAATGAGATGTAAAAAGAGAAAAAATTAAAACATATTTTACTATTTTAAGTAGAATTTCATTCAAACACACTTATAGATAACTACCATAAATTTTTAGGTACCTTAAGTCCTTAATAACAAAATCAGATAAAAGTAAGAACACTCAATTATTGCTATAATTGCTCATAGCAACATTGTACAGCTTCCCAAAACAAAAATTAATCAAATTCAGTGGAGTTTATTTTAGAAAAATTGTATTTTCTGACAAAAAATATATTCTGTTGTTAAAATTCAGGATGAGTCTAACTATTACTTACTCTCAATTCAGGCTGAGACTTCTGTCTGAAATGACATTTTAATCTATATTACCAAAAGGACAAAACTGAATATCTAGCACAAAGAGAAAACAAACAGATTTACTAAAAGGTAAATACACAAGAGAAAGGAAACCAATTGTATTAAGCAGAAACAGGACAAAATAGAAAGCAGAGGAACCACTTTAGATTCACCATAGCAGGATCATAAATTTTCTTCAGAGAATGATAGTGAAAGCAAAAACTGGTATGAGCTCGTTTTTCTGTCAAGTGATCAAGAGTGATAGCATAGGTTTTCTTGGATATATAGAAGCAACAGCTCTGCTTTCCGTCAGACTACTTGAAGTCTGATGATATTCTTCACATAAAAAGAGACATCCAAAGATAAAGGAAGCAAACAACTTTTTTAAGCCATGACTTAGAATGATAATTTCTGAGCCCACAGAAGGTCTCACAGTATATCTTAAATTACACACTGACATACATCTCTTCTTCATAAAGAATAACCAGGCCTTGGTCTGCTCAGTAAGACATTAAACAAATTTTGATTTCCCACAAACTGACTCAACATTGAAAACAATCTTTCACTTGAAGGAAAGAAAAGGACGTAAAACAACTCAAGGCTTTATTTAGTGTATGGTCCTGACTGCAGTTGTCTGTGTATCAGGAGAGAAGAGCAGCCTGTTCCTCTGTCTTAGATGCAAAAAGAAAGAGATGGGAATACAACAGTGCTTGTAGTAGAACATCAGACAAATGCTTTGTTTTCCTCAGCTGAGTTTTAGCTCTAACTGAAACATTCTTTAAATTCTAGAAATGCATAAGTAAATATGTAAACAAAACTTGAAAAGACTTGTCTGTCAACTGGAACACAATTTTGAGGTGAGAAAATGACACAGACCTGAAGGGGAAAAGGGGAAGGACCACTCCACATGAAACGCGGGATAAGGTGAAATGGCCATTTATTCAACAGGGTAAAAGGGTTTTATAGGGGCTAGCTAGAAGGAGCTAGAAACTA
>JAWWEE010000074.1:73560309-73579061 GCA_035221455.1 Xenops minutus | reverse complement strand
ATGAGGTATTTAATTGTTCCTGTCTTTGTTTTTGCTTTTCTTCTTATTCTTCCTTTTCCAGTCCCAGTAGTCCTCTGACCGTACTCCCACAAGAAAACTCACTGATTAATAGCCCAATAAGTCATTTATTGCCACATTATCATGAACTGTTTTGGCAGATTTTGCTTTACTTTTCTAACCCATCACATGTATATAGCAACACTTTTTCCCTTGTCTTTTATTCCCTTTTCTTGACTCATGAGTGGGTCAGACTCTTCCTGGTGATACTAAATAGCCATCCTTGGAATGTCAGCATACCATAATCAGAAATATTACAAACAAAGGAAGACTGTCTATTGTGACAGATAAAAAGACTTAACTCAAGGTTTAAATATTTATTAAGACAAACCTGGAGATTGATTAAAAAATAATGTTCTCCTTCAATGTGATATATATATAAAGAAGAAAGAAACTGTAAACCTGAATCAATAGATACAGTGCTCCATTAGAGACATCATATAATGCCTAAAAATGGGAGAAAGTGAATCAGACCCACTGAGATTATTGTACTGTAGTGAGCATGCCATCCTGCCTGTATTGGGAAGTGCCAGTTTAAAGTACCTCTCCATGTCTGTTCAATGCATATGTCACCAGCTTCTTTGTGAGGATCTTACAGAGAAGAGTATAAAAAGCCTTGTTGAAACCTAGGTAACCTTGCTGACTGCCCAGTACTCTACACTGATCTATCAAGACAGCAATTTTCTCATGTAAAGTTTGGTCAAATATGACATTCTGTCATGGCCCATGGACTTACGTATGTCCAGTTTTCTTAAATATTCAAGTATTAAGTAGCTGATCCTCTTCCACCATGTGTATACCTTTCTTGCTCCAGGCTTTTTCCTTTCTTCAGGGCTTGAGATTTCTGAAGGCTAGTTTTGACAATTCAAACTAATAGGAATTCTGAAACTCAGCCTTTTCCATGTTCCATTCCACCATGTTCCCTACCTCATTCAGAAGTGGACCCACATGGTTTCTATTCTTCCTTTTATCACCTATGCACATAAAGAAAACCTTCTCATTATATTTTGACATCCCAGGACAGATTCTATTCCTTTAGGGCTTTGTCCCTCCTAACAGCATCTCTACAGGCTCAAATAGTGTCTCTATATTCTTCCCAGATCACCTGTCCCTGATTCCACATTCTGTATGCTTCCTTTCTGTGTTCAGGTTTGCTCAGGTGATCCTAGCTTGTCAATGCAGTGCTCCTGATATTTTTGGCTGGCCTTCTGCTTGTAGGAATGGACTGAGAACAATAAAATCTAAAACTGCTAAAGTATTTCTCAAATGGTCTTCTTAGCTTAGCAGTGTAACCCATGGGAAGCAAATTCACAAAACTATGCATACCAAGAGGCTTTTAATATTTAAATAAAGTGTGCAGGAAATCAATACAACCAAAAGGTAAACTCTACACTCACAGTACTGTCCTCATGGTATTCTGAAGACACTGCCAGAGGGGAAAAAAAAAGTGCAGCTGCTAAACAGATTAGGGAAATTTAGTGAATCTGTGAAACAGTGTTGAAGTGTTGCCTCTTCTATTTTCCAAAAGCCTGTATTATGGTATTTCTCTGAGTCACTTTTTTTTTTTTTCCTGAGAATTAGTAAAAAAGATCTCTCCAAAGACTGATAAGGTGCAGCATGTGAACCTTCAACAACTGATGTACCATCATTCTACCCAAACAGCTAAGAGCTTTCAGAAAACACATACAGGAGAAAAAATTTTCTCTTTACTAATAATTCACCTTTGCTTAAGTGCACAACTTACTGCTTTTCAGACTGCACGTAGTTAGTTCACTTCCCAATAAAATGAGACTTTATGTACATTCAAGAAGTACTTAAACTAAAGCAACTGATTTAATGCTGCTGTCTGAATCATTAGTGTGCTAGCAGGGGACTCCCAAATCACTAGTTTAAGAACCGCTACTCAGTTGTAAAGGATTTTTTCAAAGTGCTGCACCAGCACTCAGAGAACTTCAAAGCATAAAGAACTTTTTCTATACCCAGCTAGTTACTGACACTTCTCAATTACTGTGACGTTTTATACACATTTTGCAAAAGTGCCAGAACTGCACAATGTAAGGAAAAAATGAACCATCAAGTCTTCAGAACTCATTAAATATTTTTAATTATATATTAAGTTCCCCAACAATTGCAGTTACCCAGACTATTCTGTTGCAAGCGAATCACATGACCCACTCCTCAGGGATATGCAATATCATAGTAAAGTAATGAGTATCACCTCAGAATACTAAATTTGGTTTTTGAAGGATACGTGCACAAGAGAGGTACAGAATACAGCCAGTGACTGTCTTCTAGCAGAGAACACTTTTTCCATTATAATATTTCCTTTTCTGGTGACTATGTGAAATCAGATAACAAACACAAAGAAGCCAAACAAACTGTTTTCTGTGTAAACACATGCACACATGTTTTATAATATGTACTCCCACACTTAGATAGACAACATGCTGATAATTTTAAGTGAAACTGTTGTGGTCTCAGCATTCTTCCTTTTAAGTAGGTAATGCGGCCAACTTTACCAAAGCCAGCTTTTCTAAAGCCTCAAGTAAAATGAAAAATATAAAAACTTGGAAAAAAAATCATCACCACCACCTGCTGCACTGGACTCTCTCCCATTTAAAAAGTGATGCCTTCAAATAGGCACTTAAATTAACACTTAGGTTAGCTACTTATATATTTCTCTTTCTAGCTCCAAATTTATCTGCCATTGTTGACATCCAAAATGACATCTTTCCATAGCATCCCAAAAATCTCTGTGGAGCTCTGGAAGTTGGATTCTGGGTCCTATCTTCTCTGAAATAAGAGCACACAACTTCCACTCACAATTATTCCAAATAATTCTGCAGGGATGATGAGATAATTCCTGTAGAATAGTAGAGAGATAATATATTTGGTTATCCCTTTCAATTAGCAGACTGAGTTGTAAAAATTGCCATTTAGAATCACTCCTGCCTTTCATCCTCCTGTGCTCCTGGAATAGTACTAGCCAGTTAGGAATGAAAATTAGACTAGGCATTAAGTACAACATTCTTGCTGAAGTACTTCTTAATTTTCTATGGAAGAATATAGAAATTATAGACAGAGTTCCTACTCTCTTGCTCCTTTATTTTTTATAATGGAGTAAGAACTTTTTGGGGAAGAATACAGCAATGTGCAGTAACTTTCATATTCAGAATAAAGGGGATGCTTTTCATCTTAAGGACTGCAAAAATAATGAACAACATATCAAAACCAGTAATATACCAGAAGTCTCTTATTCCAAGCCCCTGAGAGTGATCAAAATATAAATTATCAATTAGAAAATGTAAACAAGTAATACATGAGTAATACATGAAATCTCAAAAACAATATTGTACATTTGTTAAGTAAAAGTAAGATCAAAATCTAGATTCATTCTGGTTTTACTAAAGATACAGGACTCCCAGGCTACAGTACTGCATATTTAGAAGGTCTTTCAAAAGAAAAGGTAGGTCACCAGTCCATTATTTTAAATGGAAAAACAAATTTCCTAGAGCATACCAATTCTGTAGGCCTTTTATCTTCAAAAATTACTTGATGTATCCAATAAAAGCACAGAGGCTGTTGATACCTATATATTAGCAGTTATCACTAAAAGCATAGTATGAACAAGTTGCTTCACAAGCAGAGGAACATTGACAAACAGGAAACAAGTAAATTATTCTTCCTACAGATTTGTGTTTCTTCTTATTTTTATGACAATGACATCAGCTCCCCAACATCCCTATCACACCCCTACTAAACAAAAGATTGCACATGCTGTGCCTGAAGCTATTTGTGCACTGAAATGATAGTTACAAAAAATACAATGACTGGTTGATTAGCTGCTACAAACAGTATGTGTGATGTTCAAGTCGTGTCCTGACTGTCCTCCCCTGAAGGGAACACTAATGCTGCTCTCCCATGCAACTCTTTAACCAGTTTCTACACAAGTAATGTACAAATATAATGACCTTTGAGACATATTTCTTACTTTCACCTTCAGTACATACTGGCAAATCAGTTCAGGAGGGACGAGCAAATAGAAGCAAGGCAGTCTTGTTAAATGACATTTAGAAAGGAAAACAAGCCAAGAGCATCCTAAGCATACAATGAAACATAGATAAAGAATGCATTTTATATAAAAGTAGTAAAACAGTCATTATAAATTGTAGAACAATACACACTGATGGACTATAATAGCTATGCAGATTCTGTTCTGCTGCTGTGCCAAGATGGTGTTGATTGACTGAGCTCAGTACAGCATTGTGCATGAGAACCAGTTACAAAATTGTTCTTCACACTATGCCTGCCATATGTGCAGGCCTTTTGCTTAAATAAGCTATATGAGGTGTTAGTACAATTTTAGCACACTTGAAAACAGAATGCAAATTCAAAGCCTACGATTGCATCCATACGACCATATGGTCATAACCATGGAATATAGCTGAGTAAATGCAATAGGTACTCTTTTCCCCAGAACTCTAACATTAGTTTAAAAATAAGCTTAATCACTTACCATTTGAATTTTAATCACTTAGTATCTTTCTTTTTATGAAATGGCACATGCATAATATAATAAATACAATAATAATGTCCTAATAATAATCCCTTAATAATGTTCTAAGTAACAGAAAAAAATCTAAAAAAACTCAAAAATTTAAGTGTTGTGCAAAGAACATCTTATAAACCACAGAGGTCTAAAAGAAAAAAAAAATCTACTTTTCTGCTTTAGAACTCATCACAATTATTCTTAAGTCATCTATTCAAAATTTATTTTTCCCCACCACCAACTTTAGCTGAATTTTATTCCTTCATAAACCTTTGAAGCAAAATAAGTTATTTCAAATAATGTAAGATGAATTTTGTGGAAGAGAATTTTCATTTTATAATTCAAAGCACAAGGTAAGAAACATATATTAATTAGTAACTGAAAAGATGTGATGCTTTTTTCACTTGAATAGTTTCCAAGGGATTTTCTTCCTTTAAGCCAATATCAAGTGCACAGTCTTAAGTGACTACAGCTTCACCTGCTCTGAAGTCGTCAACAATAAATACATACAACTTTTTGTTAATTTTCTCTTCTAGCAGTTAATTTTTAAAAAAAACATATTTGATACATCTTTGGAGAAAAATGGATAAAATATAAAAACTTGGTTGGAAAGCAAAGTTTGCCATTAAAAAATAAATAAAGAATAAAAGTATGTTAATACCCTATAATAACATGGTAAATTATCTGGAGAAGATAATTATTCTCATGCCCTTGCTTAAAATAATGAGTGAAACTAAAGAACTAACTGAACTTAACCAGAAATCTAGGAAGAAAAATTTTGATGATTGAAAAGCACATTGGAATGAAACATATAAATGCAAAAAAAAAACCATTATCAAAATATATTAGAAACTCTAAAACAACCCACTTTTCCTTCTCTTTCTAAATAAAAACACAGTACTTTTGAGATTAATACAGATATTTTCATTTACAGTAATGAAATAAATACCAATTAATTTTCAATATAATTTTTTAGACTTTGTGCACATAACATCCCACTTAAATGTTTAAAAAAGTCACATACAATTATCAATGTACTGGTTTATTTCCTTAAAGAGATTATCCTATCCAAATAATGAAAATTTCTGTTCATAACCACCAAGTAACTAGCTTGTTTCAGAAAATATCAAGAACAACTAGATTCAATTTCTATGTGATGATAGCAGTCCTACTCCATAAAAATAAGGTAGATGTGTTGTTTTTACTTTTTTTCCTTGGTCTCTTATGAAAGGAAATCTCTTCTTATCATTAGACCAACAAAGGTGAAACATGGACTTACTTTGTTTTCCTTCAGTTTTACTGCTCTTCCAAAAGATACTCAAAGCTTTTTATGTCTCCAGACTGATATAACCAAGTCATTGAAACAAACAGAACATCCT
Organism: Xenops minutus; assembly: GCA_035221455.1. NCBI lineage: Eukaryota > Metazoa > Chordata > Aves > Passeriformes > Furnariidae > Xenops > Xenops minutus. The sequence goes on along the minus strand of JAWWEE010000074.1, from coordinate 73,573,076 downwards.
AGGTAACTTTCTGATGCTGTAATAAAAAATTACAATTTCCCAAACAGTCTTGATATGCTTGACTTTATCAATTAAGCAAATTTTCTCTTCCAGTTCCAACCACACTTATATCAACTTGTTATATGTCAATACTGCAGCATTTCTCAAACTGCAAGTATCTTCAGATACTTCTTGGTCAGTAAAGCATAATTGCTTTTCTCTTGTGAAGAATATTGCATATGCCACCATCTCATGACCTTTCAATAGAGAAGCAATTCACAGTGGTGAAATAAAAATAGGTAAAAGAGGGAGGACAACTATTAAGGATACCTGAAGTTCAAAAAAACCAAGCAAGCAAACAAACAAAGCACCAAACACAAGCCCATAAATAAACTCACTTGTACCTTGGAGCCAAACTAGGAAATTTAGAGTGGCATTTTCCCCAGACACAAACTATTATAACAATAAAGAATGCAATTAAACCCTCTTATCATCCACCCAAGTACCTAATTTTCTAAGATGTGATACACATGAGAATATTCATGTGTAGACTGAATCTCACATCTGTGGCTTAGGCAAATAACAGCATTCAAGGTGTGGAAAGCATATCCTCAATTATGCTACAAATGATATACAGCTGGCAATAGAGTTAGCAACAGCTGCAACTAAACTGGTACAGAACATGATTTTACTTTGTCTTCCAGATCAGTCACACTTACAATCTAACCAGCTGCAACAGTTACATTCTTTATTTTGTACTACACATGACCTAAATCTCAGTTTCTAAAGTTTTTAGCAGTGTATATGCTAGGCTGACATTTATGAGCATAAAATACTACAATACTTAACTAAGTGAATGAAGCCAGAGTATTAACTTCAATAGATTGCATTCCACATTCAGAAGTTTCACGAAGAAAATATTAATGACTGCAATTTGTGAATGATTGGAATTCAAGTAACATCATGGCCTTTGAAAAAGACATGCTAGACATTTTCATCAATACCTATGATTCATCTGATTATATGTAAGGCTGAGTCAGAGCAGAACTAATGGATTACTTTCCCTGGATCATTACTTAGTAGAAAAGTAGTCTGCTGGGTACGATAACTTATTTTAGAAATGTTCTCTGCTGGAGGACACTACTGATTAAAAAAAAAAAAAAAAAAAAAAAAAAAAAAACAACCACACAAACAAAACCAAACAAACAAAACAAAACAACCTCAAACCAGAAAAATGCCAATCAAAAATCAAACACTTGTGAAAAATTAAATGTAATAGCAGCAAATTCCCCCTTTCTCCCCAAGAACAGCAAAATTGTTGTTGGATTTATTGCTGTTGCTTTGCTCAGTTCTGATCACTTTTAAATTTTGTGACCTATCACCAAATAACATTTGTTGAAAATCAGTAATTTATATTTATTTTTACATTTTATTTCCAATTTTGAGACACAGAGGAAAAATATAATTGCAAGTTTTGCTAAGTATGCCTATTCTTAACTTCCAATTAACAGGTTTCACTGGCAGTTGTCAGTTCTTCAGCTGCTTGACTAAACATAGAACTAGTTTGTACACACAGCTGATTATCGTTACTCCAAAGCTCCTTAGACACAAGATTTAGATGTGCAAAAATTCTTCATACAGTCTTATGTAACAAATACTGGCTATTGCGTAATTAAATCAATTGACAATTTTAGCTCTGACTAATTTATTTGTTCTCTTAGGAAAGAAATAAAAAATAATAATTACATGTAGCTAAATGAAATTCTTTATAATTTAGGTAGTTTTGTTTTGGTTTTTTTTTTTTTTTTTCAAAATATAATCTCAAATCAGTTTCTGGAGCTATAACCTCAATTTTTTAATACTTATTTTCTATTTGAAGCTTTCTTTAACATGGTCTCTCTACTTATCTAGGAAGATTCTAACCTTTCCAACCACAACCTCAAGGTTGGAAGAAACTGGTCCCAAATTTATATTTTTAGTATCATTATTTTTTTCTCTAGTTATAAAAATAGTATAACTTAAGAAACACTGTATTTATATACCTGCCCTTTTGAGTGTCACAATTTCTTACATATATTAAAAAATACTGGTAATCTACATGTGCAAAACAGGTTACTCTGAAGACCAGTATTTTCTTAGTTATTCAACATACATACCAATGGCTATTTTAATAAACATCCAAAACCCCATCTAGGGCATCTCCAAAGCAAGAAACATTCCTGAACTACACTCTTTGATACTCTCTGTGTAGGTTGAAAGGGAGGGCATGTTTTAGCAGCTGTTTTTGCAGCTGCATAGGACACTGGGGATGCAGAAGGCATGCCAAGGGGAGTGTGGCTCTGTACCAACATTGCTCCCTCCAAAGCTTCCTCATCTGGGCCACCCACAGGACCTAAGCCTCAGATAGAAAAATGTACTTTTTAGCCCTGGAGTCCCTGGAGCTGTATGATTTGTGGGTCTCTTAACCCTAACATCATTGTGGTTGTGAGGCTGAGGTGTACGGCAGCCGAGTGGAACGCTCTCCCTTTTCGGTCCCCCTCCCCCACGTGGTCCCTGAGGTGCCCCAGGAAAGAGCCACACAGAGACCACCAGAGAGGATGCAGAGAGAGTGTTTATTAGCATGGGGAGGGTTATTTATAGGTTTCCAGGGGGTTCTAGTTTCTACCAATAAGAATCCAGGGTTAACAACATGGGAAAGGGTTAACAAAAGGCCAATAGGGGAACTTAAATAGAATCCTTCAAGGATGAATGCCTGCATACCTAGCTAAGGAGATAAGGTTTTCTCAGGGGCTTTTGGGAAGAAGAACAGTGACAAAAGGAAAAACTACAAAACTCCATCTTACAAAACAGTGAAAGCTTCAGTTTTTAAGGCATTTTGGCTAGCTCCCTCATTTTCTTCACACACCCATTTCTTACAGGGTTTTTTCCATTTCTGATACTGAAGGTCTTCTGCCACAGAGGTGCATCTGAGGCTTAGGTCCCGTGGAGAGCCCAGATGAGAAAGGTTTGGAGGGAGCAACGTTCATACAGGGCCATACTCTCCTTGACATGCATTCTGCAGCCCCAGTGTCCCTGGATCTGTAGGATTTTTGTATCTCTGAACACTAATCCTAATGCACTTTCATTAACAGGTTGATTTACGTGTCTGCTAAATTATCTTTGAAATAATCTAGACTTAGTATTCTTAAAAAATTAAATATAAAAGTGAAAAAAAAGACAAACAACATAACCCATTTTATGAACCTAAATAACTGGAATTAATTACCTGTCAAGTACATTAACAAAATATCTGGTTTACACATTCACAGATATTTGAAGACAATAAAAGCATGAAATAAATGTTATTTCTATAGCCAAAATAAGTGTGACTTACCTTCTCTCAGTCTTCAAGTGACTCTCACTTGACAGTTTATCACACCTAAAGTTCTTTTTCTAAGTACTTTACAGACAGAAATTTTAAACCTGTTAAACATAACTTGTGAACCACAACAAGATTAGAGTGGTTATCACCTTATTAGGAGAAAGTCCAAAGAATTTATTTAAATATTACTTCAATATTTAATTAATTCTAAATTTACACCTGTAGACTTTCTGAATATGCCAAAGCAATCTGCTCGATTCATTAGTCCCAATTTCTTTTCAAATAACTATTTGCTTATTGGAGCTACTTCATTTTCTGAAGGCAGTAATACTTAAGTTCTTTTAAAATCTCTGATGTTGTACAACACAGGCTTCTACTGTAACTAGCATTCTTCTGCCTACATATTTATCTGTTTAATTACAAAAAAGCAACCAACTCTTAACAAAAAAAATAAAGAGATGCTACATTTAAACATTACTATGTTCATGGAACAGAGTGGCATTGATTTCAAAAGGTCCTGATTTCTTTTTGCAAAAGAAATGTCATTACTGAAAGAAAAGGAAAGGACCATATTTTATTCAAAAAATTACAAAACTGCCAAATTGAAACAAAAAGATACATAACAGACCAAGTACCAAGACTTTAAATAAACTTATAGTTCATTTATATAAATAGAAAAAAAAAATTGTCTTGCATGACTTTCCTTAACCAAATACAGATCCTTTTACAGTCCACATGCAGTCAGCACAAGTAATGAGAAATTTCTGAGGGAACAGAAAAAGTAATGAAAATAGAACTTAAAGCTTTCCACTTCCTTCTATATGCAGAGTTTTAGACATAATTATTCAAACTACTGAATATTTAAGTGTATCTATAAAGTAGCAAAGTGGTCTGACTGTAGAAAGTAAATCATTTGCTGAACCAGTTAATCTTCTCTTGAGCTGATATATATTATTGTGATACATAACAAACTGTCTCTTGAAATATATAGTCTTTTGCGAGCCACATATGCAAAGCTGTTGGTTTTGACGACAACACACCATTATATATATCAGCAGAGCATCAAATCAGTAATCACATTTCTTGTTCTGAGACATAAACTGAATTTCTGCAGAAATGAGTTGGGTACACAAAAGCAGAGAGACAAACTCAGACCATTAAGCAGAAACCAGATACCGGCAGGTCATTCTTTACTTTCTTCTTCTCATATGAACTGAACAAAACCTAGCAAATATCTAGAAGTATATTGTCATATTTTAGTAATGATTTGGAAGAGGAATAAAAATGTGTAATTTTTCTCTGTGTACAAAGGAATAACATTATTCTACCTGAGTATAACCTGAGAGTACTCTCAGGGGTCACCCATTTGCAACTTCCTTCTACTGTGCTCACAATCAGTTTTCATCTTATCTGCAGTTTTTACTTAAAAGAGACTTTACTTATTTTATTTAAATATACTTTAAAGAAAGAATGGAGTATACCAACAAAGAAAGAAAAGAGAAAAAAGAATCAATGTCTCTACACGGAACACTGTTGATCATTCACCAGTGTTTTTTCTAGAATAATCTGCACAGTGTTGATCAATCTGCCCAATGCATTTGAACTCAAATAAGAGCATAGAAAAGCCAGTCACATAATAGAATTGCAGGGACATTACACGCAAGAAAACTAAAAGAGCTTAACAAAACTAGGGACAAGGAAAATGATTGCTCTCCAGAAATTCATTAAGTGCTACAGATTTGGGACAGAATATTGTTTAAAGTAAAAGAAATTAAATTTAGCTAAAAGAAACTTTAAAAATAGATTTAAAAACTCTCAGTCTCTCACAAACAGAATCTTTAAGAATTCCAAATGGACAGGTTGTGGCCAGTAGCTGTAGTGCTTAATGTCAGGTATCTCACCATAACAGGACACTTCAAGTAATCCACTGGCTAGGGAAATCACTTGGATATCTACAAACAACATATTCATGTTCTTGATTAAACTGAGATGTTCCCATATCTACCCAAAGTCACATCTGGTTCAGACATGAATACTGACTTCACAGAGTTTTGGCCAAGTGTTTAGTTGAGTGTGTTGCTCACCTACTGGCAACATGCCCATGACAGTACAAGGAATCACTCTTTTCCTCAGCACCTCTTCTCTCCCTTGACACTGATCTTGGTATACAGACTTTGCTGCACACTGCCTCCAGCTCCACAGTGAAACATCTGCCATGCCTCGCTGTGTGTGAATGGTACTGGGATAGCTGTGGAATCTACTCAATGTGCTTAATGCAAGGAAGACGTCCTTGACATTGGCCACAGGAGCCAGGGACAGAAACGATAAGAGAAAGATATGAATTGCAACCAATTTCAAAAAGGGTCAAAAGAATAACTGATTAAACCTACAGGCTTGAGAACATCACTTTCATCACTGGAAAAAATCACAAAGGAAGTCCTCTTGGTTTGCAGCCCTTCCTCAGCCCTCCAGAGTGAGCCTTGGAAGACCAAAGGGCAGCTCAAGGGTGATGGGAACATCAGAAAAGGGGGATAGATCCTTGGAAACTTTGTATTTATCTCATTTTAACTGGATAGATTGAACTGAACCACTAGATTTAGCATTACTGTATGTGGATTAATAATAATATTCTTGCTAGATTAAAAATTATACTATAACATTCAACAAGACTGTCTCAAATTGATGGGAATTCAAGCAAGCTAATCTGAAACTTGGATGCAAAAAATTGGCAACAATTTTATACTTATCACTTTCACTTTCCACTCAATTGTCTTCTTCTGGAGATAAATAATTAAACTAAGTAATAACATGACAATACTGAAAGGCTTTATCTATATCTGATAACTCCTTTTGTCTTGCATTACTCTCCTATGTAAATGCTGTTCTAATAAAGACCCTTTCTTTCTGATAAGCTAAGGACATTTTTGATTTGTTAAAGCTTGAAATAAGCTAATTAATTTATATGCTTTTAAAATGTTGGTCATTACTAACTGTCTTATCATGCAGTCACTCATGCATATTTGTTCCAAAGCTGCTTCAGTTGCTTAGGGAACTAAATATGTGTTTATCCTAGGAGGTGGGGGAGACAGGACTTGGTTTCAAAACTGACACATACAGAAAGGATACCGCTAATAAGACGAATGGCAAAGGCTGAAGCAAAAGTTTGAAATGGGGTAGGGGCATCCAAACATTGTGGAATTCAGAATCATCAGGGCAATGTGCAGCCAAGAACCCCTTCCTGACAGAAGCAAGAAATTATTAGTGAGGCAACAGGAACGCTGTTGAGGACAAGCTATGGTCAAATGGAGAACCTGCCTTTCCAGCAGATGAGACTACCTTCAGAAATTTCAGGTTTTGTTCTAGAGTTCCCCCATCAGCAATCATTACCAGATATTACAGCTCAGCCACTCTGCTTTGAGCAAGACTGCCCTTCAGCATTTGCAGGACTTTTGTGGAAGCAACACTTCTTGTTGAGTTCCAACAGACACAATGAGTAAGTTATTTTCCCTCATGGAAATAAATAAAAAGCCCACTCAGAAAAAATTTCAGTCATGGTTAAAATTAAAAAAAAAAAAATCAAAACCAACAAATGAAACAAAAAAAAAAAACCCAAGCCACACCCAAAGTAAACAAAAAACCTGGGAAAAAAGAATGATGTGGCGGCTGTTCAAACACTGTAATTATGTATAGATATATACTACATATACAGTCAAGTTTTGTTTCATCTGTTGCTATATATAATAAATATAATATAATATAATATAATATAATATAATATAATATAATATAATATAATATATTACTAATATATTATATCATATTATACTTTTATAAATTATATCATATTATATTTTATAAAGTATCCGTGTTCACTGATGTCAAACTTTTTATCTGGCATCTGGTATGTCTTGTTTAGTTTAGCTCACAACTGCATGTGAGCAAAAAGTACCTTTTTTTTTTTTTTTTTTCATCCAGAAACAATCAGACTACTATAAAAAAGTCAATTTATCTCAATAAATGCCTTCATTTTTCACTGTGGGAGGTTCCTGTATCTTCATACTCGTTTAAAAAAAAACAAACTATCTCAGCAATGTCTAACAGTAAAAACACCAAACACACTGCTTCAAATGAAAATATAAAAATGCTCATGAATATTTCAGGCAAATTTCAGTGTCAAGGGATAAAAGTTCATAAAATTTCACAACCTGAAGACATGATTAACGTTTAGAAATAGCTTCACTTTACTAAAACACTAGAGATTAATTCAGTGCTTCAAAGTGAAGAACTTTAATGTGAGAACTGGGCTGTTCAAATTACAGGAGACCCCTAAGAAAGGTGGTTAAGCCAAAGGATGTGCCACATTAATCCTTTAGTTACAGCAATTATTGAAAGGCCTTATTGGGGTTACAGGTTTTCCACCTTCAGTCTCCATCTCTATGGAGAGAATCACAGGTTTTAAGCAGATAAAATGTAGAATTCTCTAAAACTACATTTACATTTTAAGAGGAAAAACATTTAAGCAACAAAAAATCAGCACACCAAGCCAACACTGTTCTTTAGGTTTGTAAGGCAGTATTACAGGTTATCTTCTTCAAGTAGAATTTGTATTGGTTGTGCACCATAGGAATAGGGACACAGTGAAGTAGCTGCAACCTGCTTTTGTGGCAGCAAACACTGCAGCCTTTTGAAACAATAATATGATGAAGAATTTTCTTTGGCTATTGTGAACTCAGAAAATCAGACTTTTTCATTGTGGAATAAAATTTGCTGGTTTCCTATTACGGATTTAAAATAAACAAAAAAACCCTAAAAAAAAAAAAAAAAAAAAAAGTGAAAACCAGCTAATATTTTGCTTACATGTTCTACTCAATGAAACTCCATAAATCTAAACTTCTTTAGAACGAGTACCTCATAATGCTTCTTTTTCTATTGAGATTGGCCTCTCATTAGAAACTTTGATAAATCTGCAACTAAAGCATCAGTGCCCCTGAGGAGCTGTAACTCTTTCACATCTATTGAACTAGGCAGTTTATTTTATTATATGCATGTATAGGCATGAGATTAAAAAGCAATTTGGGTTGCAATGTTGGTTTTTGGTTTTTTTTTTCCCTGTCCCAATAAAAATATATTTCTCTATTTAAATGACATATGATTTTTCATGAAGATACTTCTTTCCTCCTCATGTAGTCCTTTAACTGATTTAAACAGTTGGGTTCTAAAGTTTAGATGTTTCCTCTGCCTTTTTTACTATGTGTTTGAAATGTACAGAGATAAATTGAGCATCCTCAAATCCAGAAAAAAAAAAATCTTTTCTTTTTTTTTTCCAACTTTTGAAGTACATATTATAGAGAGATTTTATATTTATTATTCATGGAATATTTTGAGTTGGAAGGGCTCCACAAGGATCATCAAGTTGAGCTCTTAGGTGAATGGCCCATGCAGGGTTCAAACCCACAACCTTGCTGTTATTAGATACATGCTCTAACCAACTGAGCTAATTTCAGGGTGGCAACATAGAACACTTATTTTTGCCTTTTTAATGTGTCAATATTTTTCTTAAAATTATAAAAGCATAAATTCTTAGTAACTCTTTAAAAGGGAACAAGTTTTTTTTTCAGGCACAGAAATTCACAATTTCTAGTTGAAAATAACAATAAATTTACTAATTAAAATATGATAAACATGAAAAACATAGGGTTTGCAGTAAATTATCCATGATACATTTAAAATAATTTTTGCTATCTTTATGCTTTATATAGAAAAGTCACTTCTAAACTAAATCTAATTTTTAAAAAAATGTATTTTCAGTATAATTCATGAAAAAGCTTTTCAATATTTTTTTTTACTGCAGCATACCATAACAATTATAATTTTACTCCCTGTTCAGAACTCTCAGGAATATATTTAAATGTGCTAATGGAGTTAGATAAAAAGGAAACCATGCAGTTTTCAGAATTAATTTTTAAAATATCCTATCCTGCTTGAAATGTCATCAGTAATAGGCAGTTCTATGGCTAATGGTATTCCCATTATTCTCCATTTACGGTTTCATTGAAATAGTCATCTTTGGGTTTTTTTCTGTAATGGAAACAATAGTGCTTATTAGATTTTGTCTGCTTCAGAGAAGAGCAATTCTCTGATATGAGCTGGTTCAGATGAAAGTTCTTTTCTTTATAGTGGCTTGGTTTTAGGATAATTTAGTACTAGATTTGTTGTTGTTGTTGTTGAAGAACATTCAGTCCACAACTCTTCTTCATGTTGAAATAAAACTGCAGGAGTAAAAAGTAAAAGATAAAAATCACATGAAAGGAAAGAAAAATAAAACATAACTGATGAAAATAACATCCACTGAATGGCATTCCAGCCATTCAATGGCACATGTATGATGTTTGAAAAAAATGAAAGGTGAAGGGCAGCTCAGGTGTGCTGCTGCTGTATTTGGAAGAAGCTCCTTTTTTTCCTACAGACTGAATCACATTCAACAAGGACTCCAATCCAGTACATACTGCCAGTACATAAGGCATGAAATCACAACTCACACTTCACGGAGCTTAAGTCTTCTTTCGAACCTGTACAAATATGTTTTTTAGCCTAAACTGATAGGAAGCCAAAGAACCTCATGAGAGTGGACAAAATATTTTCATTTTACTACTTATCAACTATTATTCTATGACAGCAATTGTGGGCTGTACTTGACGGAGTCTTTTAAATACATTTTGAAGGTATTTAAAGTTGAATATCAATTTAAAAAAGATCTTGTCTTGACTGGGAAAACCCCTAAAACATGTTGTGTTAAAATTAATCTTTTATCTTTCTTTGAACCCCTTACTCATCCAAGTGGCTTTCCATGTAAAAATGAGATAATCTGTCATCAAAACAATAGCATCAGGAGTTATTCCAATTCCTTTCTGCTCTTGTTGCCATCTCTAATTAGAATCGGAATCTAAGCATAATAAAAACGATAACAATACATTCCAGGAACACAAAACACAGCCTTGACCTGTGAAACACTCAGAGAGGAGTAGATTAACACAGGCATGAGACAGAGGCCCTAAACATGCTTTTAATAAATTCCTCCCTGAACAAACTAGATGAATTTTTCTGTGAATGCTTTGTTTGCGTGACTTTGCATGAGTCTATAAGAAGCTCTCCAAACACTTTTTTATTCTTCTATTATGATTTAGTATTCTAGAAAGATGTTTGGGAGAAAACCCACAAACTATAAGAGATAGACTAAGTACTAAAACTGAGATCATTTTATGAATAGCTTGAAATTCAGAGGAGGATATTGTTACACACAAAAGTGTGTAATCTTTCACGAAAATGTGCACTTCTGCAGAGCCATGTACCACACTGGACAGGCTGAACTGCATTCTGCTCTTAACACTGAGAGCAGACAACTCAAGAATTTGGGTAGGTGCTCTGCTGCCCCATGAAACACTGTGAAATAAAACCAACCGCATCATCAACAGAAAGAATGAAATCTAGAATGCATGTGGCCAGACCCTTAGGGATGTGTCCACATATTCTGGGTTTATTTACTCACTGCAAGGACAGGTATACAGCCATACAAGAGGGAAACACAATTAGTCACAGCTAAGGCAATGCAATTGTACAAGTTTTTAGTTATAACAAAAAATCCTTTTTTTTTTTTTTTTTCCTATTCTATATGAAACCTTGAATGAAAGAATATAAATGGATTCACTTTCACCCAGGTTTCTTAATTCTCTTTGTACCAAAGCTCACTTTGAGATGTAAGGCTTCCTTTCCAGCAGATTCATTTTCATTCAGTAATACCTTTCCAACCATACAGCATGGAAGTTATGCAATACTCTACAGACCTTCCTCCCTTTTTTTTAACACTTATTAAATGTTCATTCTTTAGAAATATTTATCTAAAAGCAAAAGAAGAAAGTATATGCAAATTTTGCAAGGTACTCATGGAGCGCACATTTCTATTGAGAACTAGAAACAGCATTTTATGAGAATCTAAGGTCCTAACTACTACACCTGTTATAAAATTATCCCCTTTCCGTTTTAAAGATTTTTCAGCTTCAGAAAATTATTTATTTATGCCTCTGTTTTATTAAGTATTAGATAATTCAAAATAACTGTACTGCTATAACACATATGCTAAACCATATATATCAAATCCCGAAATTTAAAAAGTGGATTTGTCAATCTCACAAGAATATATCAGTTTCATGCTGGGTTTATCCTACTTTGGAAGCTGCAACAGAAAGCAGTGAAATAATGGAGTTACAACAGCAGGTACAGATTAAATTGTTAATATTTGATAAATTGATAAGTCTCATTGCAACAAGATGTTTTGGAGGACAAAAGTAGAAATGTGTTCAAATTCACAGGGACAACAATATCAGTGACTACTAATATGATGGACTCTTTCGTATATTCTTCCACAAGCATGAGGTGCTTTTCACTGCCAGAAATACAGTAGCTGACTATATGTAATGTTAATTTGACACTGGCTGGCAAGTCTTATGATTTTATAGCTATTTCTTTGTTTATATCACGTTGTTTTCTTACAAATGCTGTTCAGCAAAATCTTTGTTTTAGGCACTCAGCCCATAACAATAAAACCTGACATTGCAGAAATACATTTTAATTTGAATTTGAAAGGATATTTCCATGCCAAAGGATGACAGCCCCGTAGACTTTTAACTTCTCAAATGAGAGACCACCACAGGGACACTTAGATGTTAACCAGTTCAAGCCTTCCCCAGGTTAATAAGTTTGTGTGTGTCCAGTGTTTCAGAGATCTCTGAAGGAAGACTGTTGCACAAAACAAATATGACAAAACTGCATTTTAACTTTGCAGAGAGGGACACATTCACAAGGAATCAGACAGATTCCTTGGTTCAGTCAAGGGATATGTGTTTGGGTTTTTTTGTTTTTCTAGGGTTTTTTTGTTTTTGTGTTTCCCCTGGAAAACACTTTTCAGTGCTCAACAGCACCTAATTCAGCTCTATAAAAATGGGATTATTAGTCTGTAAAAATTGTCAGTCTCAGTTATTCTGTGATTGGTAGGTGTCCTCATTATTAAAGTCACCAAAGTTTCCAGAATAAATCCATAGATTTTGCAAGCAATACAGAACAATTAATGTCACTGCTGAAATAATATATATACTTTACAATAAACATTCAATGATGCTACTAAAGTGTCTCATTATGGAGAGAAAATACCAATATTATTTGTAGTTACCAGCATATACTGTCAGAGCTGTCAGCAGTTAAAATCGAATTAGATTTGACAATCAAGATTTCAATTGCAAGCTGATCTTTGGTAATTAATGTAATTAACAGTCTGAAACACAGAGAACAATGTACTAGTGTTGCCGTAAGGAGAGGGGGAAAAAACTTTCCAAGACAACTTTATGTGGGTAAAGTAGAGAAGAGTTCTTTTACT
>JAWWEE010000074.1:73509136-73560209 GCA_035221455.1 Xenops minutus | reverse complement strand
TTTCTCAGGCATGGTGTTCCAGCTATTATCTGACCCTTAAGACAGCTAGCACTGGGTTAGAGGTTGTTAGCTGCTCTATATGTGAAAAACTACATAGAAGTATAAAAATCTACAAATTCATGAAAACCCTACGGCTTCACTAGCACCATGAACATACTGCTTGCTCAGATGAGGAATTTTCACAGTGCTGTTTAATTGACGTGACTTTTGCTATGGATACACTGCAATTACCATATCATATTACTGACAGAGTAGAGAGAGGAAAAAAATTGTCTAAACCAATTTCCGCTGTATTTTTTTTTTAAAAATAAAAACAAAGTTTAATTAATAGTTACAAAAACTCCCTGCTTGACAACAGCATGAAGAGTGATACACAAATGTTGAGCATCTATATCTAAAACTCTCCTATTTCAACATGGACATTCCAAAGTTTGATTACTGCTACCAAGCAATATGCAATTTACACAGAATATTACCAGGAGCCTATTTGCAGAGAGTAAAGCCTCACAGAATTGGCAAGGCTAAGCATCCTGCTGGAGAAAGAACATTTCCCAAGAGAAAAGCTCTTTTAACAGCACAGGAAAATGGAAAATGAATTCTAATATACTTGTATAAACCTGATTACAAAGGCAGACTAAAAGTTGTTGCCATCTCCATCTCACTGTTAGTCAGCACCAGCTCCCAGAAGTGTTCTAACTTACAGATTCAGTGGAATGTCTACCAAAACCAATTCTTGTTTCCTCAAGGAAGGAACATGAAGTGCTAGCTAAATCATATGAAGAATCTAAGTAAAATTTTCTTCTACAAAGGTCTTCAGCAAACTTTGAAAATACTGTGTTTGTGATCACAGTACCATTTGCTCCACAAATCATCACAGGGAATAAGTCAGTCACTGCCACAAAGCACTAAACCTCTAGAGTTCAGGATGAAGGAGGTATCTCTGGAGAACCAGGATTTTATCATGAGAGAGGAGACAACATGATCAAATGCAATTAATTAGTTCTGACTAAGACATAGCTCTGTTTTGAGGCAAAGATCATGCATTGGCAGTCTGTCAGAAAAAAAATGGAAAATTGCAAAACAGAAAGCTCTTCTGAAAGAACAGTCTTCAATACTGCTGTTTCGGTGGTTCCTGAAAAGCATAACTGTTTTTTCTAGGCATGGATATAAAGCAAGGTTTACATCCAAAAAAGTTTGCCTTTTTTTATTCCTCTTTTTCTTTTCTTCAGATACTTTGAATGGTGCAGAAAACATAAATATTAGAAAAAATCCAGCAAATCCAATGAAATAAACATATAAATACCTTTGAACACTCAAAGTATTTTTCATTACATTTCAGAGACCATACAAGCTTTTATTCTAAATCCAAGTGCATTATAAAAAGTAAGAGTATCTTCAGGCTGGATTACACATAGATTCTTTCAGAATTTCAGGGATCTGTGCTACTTTCAAAGTGTACTTCTGTGGGCACAAGAGTCTATCTACCAAATTGTGTCAACACCAACTCAAGATAACACTGATATTAAAGAAGGACACTTAATTTCATGGAGCCCTGAATTCCACAATACTTCCCTTTCTAGAAGTAATCCTGCATACAACTACAGTATACCATTGCTCTGCATTGGCCTTCTAGATGGTCTTCATTGGCTTAAAATTCATTACTATGAAGAAGAAACTGAAAACATTTATACAGGTAGTTATGTTCTTACACAGGCTCCACAGTATGTACCCTGGTGTGTACCCTGGTGTGTACCCTGGTGCCACTCAGCTCCCACCATCGTAAATAATTTGTCCTCATTTTATATAACAGGAATCCACACTTCGGAGGTTGCACTGGAGCAACTTAAAAGTATATCTTAATTTCCTTGCAAACGTTATTCCTTATCACAGGTCTCCATGATATTGATCGGTCCCACTCAGTGCAAAGACCACTTCTGTGTGCCCAGCTATTTCCACGTATTGACCATGATGAGTTAAACTGCCCAAGTCTCTGTGCCTCTGTTCTGATGGTAAATTCCATTTGGAGATGAAACTTATTGCTGGTCTAGTGAACAGGTAAGAAAAGAACAGTTTAAATCTACTTTGAATGACATGAATTAAAAAAGCTCAGATGAGGTAGGATAGCAAGACAGTGATGACATAAAATGGTTGATACCTGGGAGGCAATTAGTTTTAGTAACTCCAGTTTGATCATACATTGCAGAAAATAAAAATTCGAATAAAAAATTAAATGAAGTAGCTTAAAACCAAGAACTACCAAGCTATTTTTAATTTTCTAGAAGGACTGAGGGGTTTGCAGTAAGTGCAAGATGAAATACCCTCCAGGAATTGGAGAGCCAAACCACTAAATTGGCTTTCCTCAATGTTGTCAGAAGCTGATTTTCATCTCTTCATTTTGCTGATAAAGAAAGGTTAGAAATGCCTATTGTTTTCCACCCACAGCTTGGAAAACAAGGCAATTTGAGACTCTGAACTCAGTGATTTTTCTTCCTATCACAAATGATCTATAAGTTTCATTACTCTATGATCTTTGATTCCTCAGGCAGGAGTTCTGTTACATAAAATAAGCCTCCTAGAAACTGAAACAAAACCAGACATGCACAGAATCCCAAGCAAACAAAAACATCTCAATAGAAAGCCTTATTGCATTTTTTTCTGCTTATTTGAGCTCTGCCTGTAGAGTTACTACCACTGTCAGCTTGCCAGCAGCTGCTATCTTCCTACAATTTGTTAATTCTCAAGTGCAAGTGCTTTCCTCAAAAACAAAACAAGACAAAACAAACCCCCCCAAAAATACACAAACTCCCCACAATGAAGAGCCAAGCAATCCAAACACTTCCCTCTGGCACCATAAGCCATTTTCTTTTCATTGGCTGCTGCTCTGGAAGTTGTTTTTCATTGTTCCTCTTATGCTTGTTTTCTTGCTACACTGAAGGGCAGGCATGATGATGTAACTTAATGCAGATGAAGGTAAAAAGAATTTCAATAATTTTCCAAAAGGAAGATTTCAAAAATAAGGTTTCTGGATTATTGGAAAGTGTTTGTAGTTCTCATTTTGAAATGTCATCATAAAAAAAAAAAAAAAAAAAAAGGAAAAAAAAGGAAATATATAATGACTCAAGGTGAGTTGCTTATGACTAGTGGCTTTTAACTCACTGAGACTTCATTCTCCTCTTTCAGTCACGATTAGTAAAGTAGTTAATTTATTATTCTTAGCTCTCTGGGAATAAATAAAAGAACTCAGTAGTTAAAAATACATAGATGGGTAAGTACAGCACTGTCTAATGACAGCAGAAGAACAGGTGAGCAGTGATTACTCCTACACTGGCTTTGCTTTCAGAGCGTTTGTCAGGTATACTGTGTAAGTAAGAGAAGAATTGTTTTTAAAGAAAAGTATGAGAAGGATAAAGGAAGGGTTCCTAGTTATTGAGATTATCATTTTATATGTGTTTCTATTACACAATGGAAAAACCTCCATGTAGAAATCGCAATTTATCTAGAAAGGAAGACCACTCAAAGTAGGCACATTACAGGGTTTGCTGGGTTTACTTGGTTTGTTGAAAGTACGGTATGTTGTAACATAAGCAGTTCATGACCACAGGAAATAACAAGTACATCTAATATGCTCATTGGCCTGAGGTAGCTCTAAAGTCCAAGACTTTTTTCAAAACAGAGAATAAGGGAGAAAATAAATAAATGAGGTGGAGATTCCAAACTTTATATTTGTAAACAGCATAAAAATGAAACAACCTCAGAAACTAACAGGGATTTAGACAGTAAACTCTACTGTAAGGGACTTTCATTGCAAATGGTTGCCTGCCTATTTTGGTAGGATAATTTGAATAAGCATTTCCATACCTGTGGGAATTTCTTCATCATTAGAATAGTATTAAGTTACTTCTTTTTCCTGATTATGGCTCAGGATAGTTATTATAAGACTATACTAAATAAAAAGGCCAGAAACAAGATCAATTTGATGGAAAGATCACTCAAGATATTCTCAGAATATGGGGAAAAAAAAAAAGAAAAAAAAAGAAAGAAAGAAATGTTGGGGAAAAAAACAGGTTCTTATCATTTGCTCTGACTCAGAGTAAAATAACTTGAAACTGTCTCTGAAATTAATTACTGACTTTTTGTGTGTGTGTAATTTCCATCTACACCCTAAAAATATATTTCCAAGAAAACCAAATTTTATCTCATTGCTTTTTCATACTTCTAAATACTTTTTCCCATCTATTTATCTGCCTTTTTTCCCCAAATTTTCCTGCTGAAGACAGGGGAAGAGGAGGATAAAGAAAAAGACAAACACCCACACAGTTTACGTGTAACCCCCAAAAAAACAAATGTTTTTGTGTTTTTAAAGACAAAATTGCAACAAGACTTCTTACAATAAAATAGAAGTATTAATTCCAAATATCCGTGTTCATCTGAAAAACAGAAAAAACCCCACTCAATGAAGTTTAGTATCACTTACTTTAATATTTCACTGAATTGAACAGCAACATCTGTACTGCAGAAAAAGCAATCTAGAAATAAATCATTACTATATTACATTCTCTTTCAATTGATATATAGGAAAGAAAGAGGAACCTGGACATAGATGAAGTATATATACTAGAATTCTGTCCCTGTATTCACTTTGATCATAAATTCTTCACAGGACTTAATATAAAGTCTTTCAACTCCTGATTTTAGCTGAAGCTGAAATCAACTGAATTTATGATTCAGTTCTACTTATTTGAAGGTGGCATTCTCCCAGTCCTCCTCTCAATCACTTGAGAA
Organism: Xenops minutus; assembly: GCA_035221455.1. Classification (NCBI taxonomy): domain Eukaryota; kingdom Metazoa; phylum Chordata; class Aves; order Passeriformes; family Furnariidae; genus Xenops; species Xenops minutus. Next base: position 73,555,427 of record JAWWEE010000074.1, on the reverse strand, counting down.
GTTTTCCTTTTAACCCTATTATTATAATATTTTCATGAGGCAGTAAAAATGTCAATAATCAGTCAGAACAATATACAATTATGGCACCAATTACAACCCTCTAATTAAAAAAAGAAATTGTTTTTACTATCAAAAGCTTCATGATCACTTTATTCAGGCTTGATATATTCACTGTGAAAATACTACTCTTTTTATTACTATACTAAAGGAATGGCCAACAAAATCTTTTCATAATTGTATTTAAATACTAACATCACAAAATAGTTTTAAAGACTTATATTCATATTTTAAATTAGAATTATTTGAAGCTCTGAATAAAATCCTTTGAAGTCTAATAAAATAAACTTTTCTGTTATTACTTTTATTGAGCAAAGGCTTTTTTATTATATTTAATAAAATGCAGCTATGCAAAGAAGATACTGGAATAATATTGCATTGTTATATTGTGAAGCACATGAATTATTCAACTTAACATTTGGAAAATTAATTCAGAACACAGCAGTCTCTCAGAGATATGATAAAATAGTAAAGGTAGTATTTCCAAATGTTCATACACATGAACAATTTTCCTTCTGTAGATGGCACATATGTACGCCTGGTCTATAGAGACAAAGTAATCTTTTATAAAGTGAGAGCAGCTAATTGCAGAAGTAAGCAAAACCATGTCCAGCTGCAGACAGTTGTCCAGGACAGTGTTGGAGAATGAGAGAAAGAGCAAATGGACAAGTTCATGTAGAGACACTGTAAGGCCAGCATACCTAGCACTTTGGAGGAGCAGAGAAATGTTACAGCAGTGGAAACTGAGCTGTTGGTAGAGCTGTTTCAGCAGAAGACAGTCAGGGGCACAGTGAATGTCAAAGATGGTTACCTTTCTTCTATTTTTAAAAAGTAATTTCTTATTTGTCTACCACTCTATTACTTAAAGAGAACAAGAGACACAAAGATCAACTTACATACAAAGTGATGTCAAGCATCGTGGTGAAACTGGAAGAAATGAGATTTTTCACAGATTTTCAAATAAATACTAATAGGATTGAAGCATACCATATTTTCATCCAGAAAGAGATAGCATCTCTCAAAATCTCTATTCTGTGACTCTTCGGAGAAGTTTTGAGAATCCTGTTTTTAGATATAAGGGGAACTGCCATCAAGCCTTTTGTACTCAGTTCTAGCAGACTGTCCACACTTCATGCGTGTGCTCTGCTGCACCCCTGTGTCCCAGAGCCCAGCATGTCAGACAGTGCTGGATGAACTGGCTGAGCTTGTGAATCTGCTGTGCTGGGACCAGGCACTGGCCAGTGACCGCAGTGCTGTGTTGCAGACATCAGCATGTCGATGAGGTGAATTGTTGGCTGAAAGGAGTCCCATCAAAACAGTATTTCTCAACTGTACACTTATGCTCTGGCATGTTACTTGTCTCAGAAGGTCATGCACATACAATATATGAATGCACAGTAATGCATGGGTCTTGCTGTCCCACTGGGATGAGACACGTCTGCCATGCAGCCATTAACACAGAAGAAGGTGTATAGTCTGCATTTACTGAGTGGTTAGGACTTGTTTTTGTTTCAAAACAGGAAGCACTTAAATTTCAAATTTAACTCCAGTTATGAGGGCCAAACATAAAAAGGGGAAGTCTCACCAGTTGGAGGAGTTCTACTTTTACTGTAAAAAAAATGTATTAAACAATTTATGTCCTCTTCAGTGCAACCTCTACCATTAAATAAACCAACTAATCAAATGCCCTATATATTTTTAAGCCAGATAAATTAATGATCATCCGGGAGCAAATCTTTCCAAAACCAGTTAATTACAGAGACATATTTGGTAAATTTGTCTCTTGGGCTTTTAATCAAGTGTAAACCTGAAATTCACTAAATCTCAATTTAATGTTCACAAAGTGCCATCCATTTTGGTAATTTACAACCTTATGGTACAAGGTAAATCCTGTATCTTTTCAAATTTAGGTATCAGACAAGCTCCAAAACAAGAACAAAACCTGAAAATATGATGCAGAATTCTTAACATACAAAATATATCTTCCAATACTTTTTTTTTCATCATATTGTGTTGAAATCTCATTCCTATGTTTTCTGTTGTGACCACCAAATTGTCAGTTACAGAGGAAAAAACAGCTAATTCTCTTAAACATATCAAATCCTTTACAGCTATACAAGACTAGAGCACGTATTAACTACTGCCAGATGTTTAGAGGGCATTTTTTATTCTGTTTATAAGAACTTCAATCTGTTAATAAACCAGCAGAGCAACAACCCATTTCCTGTAAGATACTGTCTAGTTTGTTCAGTAGCAACAGCAATTCTAACACTTATTTCCATAATTTCCATAAAAGCTGGGATTTAAGACGTGCAATATAGGAAAGATCAAGAATGCATATAGTATTGTGAAAATTAATAACACAGGATAGTTTCAGAAGGTAATGGTTGGGAGAAACCTATAATACATCCAACAGCCACACATAGTTCTACATCTGTAATCTGTTCCAGAGACCAGTGATGCATGAATTTATTACTCTCCTCACAAAGACTGGCAGAGCTTTTTTTGTTTTAACTCATGTACATATCCTCATACAAATATCTACTTAGAAATTTACTAGGTGTTTTTACCTGTGACGGTGACTTATCCAGACTATTTTACATGCTGCCTAATGAAATATTTTCATTCACTTGAAATGGAATATATTTATTGAAAAGTATCCTGTCTATAAAGTGTGAAAAAGGAGAGTTTCTTTGTGGAGTTTTTTTCAGTAATGCATGACCTTCTGAATCATGGCTATCTCTACTGAAACCCGCAGTATTTAATATTTTGGTAATAACTATAAAACTAAAATTTCCCTAATTTTAAAAGACAGCATTAAAAAACTAAAACAAAACCAAAAACCAAACAAAAAAAATCCCAAACAAAACCAAACAACAACAACAAAAGAGAGAGAAGACAATGACTCCATTGCCAAAATGGCCTTTGGGCAAGTACCTTTGTAACATACAAATGTAACTTCTAATATGTGAAACAAATTATAAGATCTTTTCATCTGCAAAGTCTAATCTTCTTGGGGGTGACTATGCCTCATTATTTCATGGCATTCAATGCTGACAAAACAAAATATCTCCTGGAAATCTGAAACTGTTTTGGCACATAGGGAAAAATGATTGAAAAATTTGGTTACACAACCTTCAATGATCAGTTATGTCTTTTATACTTCCCTGTATCGTGCAGTATAGAAATTCAGCAATTAACTGTAAGCAAATACTCATTCTAATTCTCCAGTAATGTATAGATGGAGCAATTTCTCACAAAGTTAAACATACCAGTTTGATACTTTAATTGTAAATATTTTGCATATTTTCTCCATGCTGTCACTGCTGTCTTGAAATTTTTCAGCTACATTTCATCATCAAATTGTCTCTAATATTTTGATATATTTTTTGGAAGCATCAGTGATGTGAAAGAAAAGTATGCTCCTTTTCAGCCAAACCTGTCTTTTTTTTTTTTTTTTTTTTTTAAGTAAGAAATGCTAACATGCTGCTGGTAATACACAAAGCCATTTCTCTCACGTTCAACACCACCAGAAGATATTTCTTTCATAGGTGAATGTCAGCAAACTAAACTAGTTGTTTTTTCGCCTTAATGCAAGAATCTGTTTCAGTGGATGTGGATCAGACTGTTATGAGGTTTAATCATGCAGAGGATATATTATTTTCTTCATTTCCACATTTCTTAGAATACAACTTTCACCATTTTTCATCTTTAAGGTCACATCAGAATTATTTTTATTACCTGACTGTGTCTTAGATTTCATAATGGTGACTTCTGGGCATAGCACAGAAAATCCTTACAGATGCTATCATCTTCTTAACTGATCCATGCACAGAATTTTTTCCACTTTTGTTATGGTTTGTTTTGGTTTGTTTTGGCTTCTCTTTTTTTAAAGCAATGTTTCACATTTCTACATTTTAGGAGATAAAAATAGATGAAAGAGAGGGAAAACAGATGGAAAGGAAGATGGGGGAGGAATGGTTCACATGAAAATGCAACGTAACCAACTAAATATGAATAAATTTCTGATTTAACTTTAGTTTAGGATCACAGTGATGAACATCTTTTATGTGGTAGGATAATACAAAGCATATTGTGTGTTTGTATTCCATCACACAAATATTTATCTGTGCAAAACATGCAATATAAAATAAAAATCCTGATCATAAAAACTAATCCTAATTACTATTCTCCTACTTGAAATAAATATACTGAAAAATGAACTTCCAATGAATTTTTCAAGTCATTTAAGGTTTGAAAACTCTTCTCTTTGAAGTTTATGATGACACAAAGGAATCTTTTGTTTTAAATCTACTTTGTAAACACTATTTCAGGTCTAGGACATAAGGTGATCTACACATCAACAAGTAATTCTTGGAAAAAGGCAAAGCAGCTCACACTCATTTATTCAAAAGTCCTTCAGAACTTTCGGTAAAAAAGTTATAGTACCTTCCTCCATTATACCTGGTTCTTTACATCATGACCTCGCTTTTTCAGTTTACAAGCAATGTGCCTGGTTTAGAGCATGAATCACTCTCCACCAATTTTGGAGAGAGTCCTTCAACTCACTCATTCTTTGACGCTTTCAACAAGTCTTAAGCTCAAAGGAATGTCACTTCTTTTTCCAGTTCTACTCTATGGCTTTAACCCTCTCTTACATAAAGAACCCAGAAAACATTCAGATCGTATAAGAGTGTCACAGAGTAGCATCTTTCTTCACTGATATGCTGCTGAACCTGAAAGAAATTTCTCAAAGAACTCTGGTAAGACATTCACCTAGAAAATTCCAGGGTCTGTAAAAGTTGGAAGAAGAGGAGTTGACTTACTATCCACATTTAAAACTCCACTCATGAACACATTATTACATTATTCACTGAGCATTGTCTCCTTATATAGAAAAGTATTTGTTGGTTATGTGTGTACTAATCTTTCAAAAGCTTATTTTTTTGGTTTTGTTTGTTTGTTTTTTTGTTTGTTTGGGTTTTTTGTGGGGGTGTGTGTTGTTTTTTTTTTTTGTTTTTTTGTGTTTTTTTTTTCCTAGCATGCCATGTACTTATGAGGCAAGATAAGGCACTCAGAGGAAAAAAATGCATGTTAAGAGACAAAAACTGAAACATGAAGCCACTGCCACAATTTTATTTGAGACGTAAAAATTGTTTGGTTTTGGGAATGCTAAATGAGAACATTCTCTCTCTTTTTTTTTTTTTTTCCTCTTTACACTTCATGAATTGCATATTTTGTTAAAAGGAAGTTGTTTCAGATATAATCACATGCAGAAAATCTGTTTCAATCAACAATTACTGTGTTCACTGTCAGATTTGAAAATCAATACAGCTTTCTCTTAGTTGTGTAATGGATGAAGGAATTAAGGACTAACTTAAAAAAAAAAAAAAAAAAGCTAACAGAACTGAAGAATTTAGTCACCATCTCAAATATCAGAAAGATAAGTATTGTTTCAGAGGATCTAAGATCTGGGATGAGAGGAAAATGTAAGAATGTATTCCTCAATTCACTAAGAGAAGAAAACAACAACAACAAAAAAAAAACACCTGGCACTTCAAATTTTCCATCTTCTCATATGTAAACTTAGACTTGCTCTCATTAAAAAAACCCTACTTAATGAGTTCTCACTTTTTCTTCTTTTCAACTCACACAGCATATTGATGGTATTTAGAGTTCTGTATCATTTCCAGATACCTCTGATACAAGTCCATTTTTTATGTCAGTCTTGTCCAATACAGATTATTTCTTCCTTTCCAAAGGCCAACAAAACAGATATTCTCACCTCGCTATGCCCATCTCATTTACGTCCATATTTTCTTGCTATTGATTTTGTATTCTTCTGTGTGAGCTGGGATTTGAATAGCTTCTTTCAGAATATTCTTGCTCCTGAACAAGAGCTGACAGCTAAATGAAATGCAGCTGTTGCAGGCTTGAAACTATGGAGAGAAATTTTTTATGCTGCTTGCTACAATGTTAAGAACTAGAAAAGCAAAACATGGCTTTTTTGTTTACATTAATTGCAAAGTGAAAAATATTTCAAAGTCAGCTTTATTACACTATACCAATATTGATACAGTCGTATATGACCTTAGTGCATACTGTGGATACAGGGCAAGTCTGTTACAGAGCTTTGTATGCAAAGTATCTCTTTCTGAATACAGTAGAGTGCAACGTTGGTTACATTAAGAAAATTAATTTTCTGTAACAGATGATGAGGTAATAAGACCAGATTTCTTGGTAACAGTTAATATACCTGTACTATTGACATTGACTTTTAAAGCAATAGAAGAATAAAAAAAGGAATTAACATTTTAAATATTCATTAAATCACATTTAAAGTAATCATAGAATTATCTCTTGTCCTTTACTACATGCCCTTGTCAAAAGTGCCTCTCCAGCTTTTTTGTAAGCCCCCTTTAGGTACTTGAAGGCTGCAGTTAGGTCTCCCTGGAGCCTTCTCTTCTCCAGGCTGAACAGCTCCAACTCTCTCTTCATAGGAGAGGTGCTCCAGTCCTCTGACCATCTTCACAGCCCTCCTCTGGACTCATTCCAACAGGTCCATGCCCTTCTTGTGTAGTGATATGATACATCTCAATGAACATGAACATCTTGCTTGCAAAATTCTACTAAAGTGTTTTTCAAAAAATGGGTATAAAAACACATAACAACAAGTCATTACTATTACCATATTCTTCTGTTTACTTAAAGAAGAATATTATCTCTGCTCTCATTTGTCACTGGTGATAAACTCATCACCTTTAGGATTAGCTTCTCTCCTCTGTGAAAGTTAGTTTGAATTAATTTCTACTCATGAGTATTAGTTAAGCCATATTACAGGTCATAATTGTTGCCTGTTGCTTCTTGTGTGAATAGTCTTTTGTTATGTATAAAAGCCATTTCTAATAGTAAATCCCCATGTATTTTCTTTCTCAATTGCAAAGCTACATAGATCATTTGGATAAATTAGAAAAGCCTGCAGACATCAGAAACTGGCAGCTGTCCTTAGGAGCAGCACTGCTTCACTCAGTAGACTTTCCAGTGGCTCTTGATGTGTTATTCACCGTACTTTCTTTAGAAAAAGCAATTTCTGAAGTCATGTGCTATTCCCAGACAACTACATTGTAAGAGGCTGAAGGACTTAATTTTCTCTGTCATCATTCATATTGGGAAGGATTTAACTGGCTGAGCTTTCAGAAGAAAAGGTAGCAGTGAATGGAAAAAAAACCTAAGAGATTAATTTTGCTTCCTTCAGATATTTAACAATGGAAACTTAACTCTGACTTTGATGGTCATTAGAGTTATCACAATGACTAACATTTCTGTTTCTCTTGAATACTTAGATTTATGCAATACATATTACTGAGTTTATTTATATTTCAAACTGTTGCCAAAGCTGTAAAAAAACCCAATCAGGTATTTTTCTATTTGATGACCCATGATGGGTTGACCTTGGCTGGCTTTGAGAAACTCATACAGACACTCTCTCACTACCCCTGCTCAACAGAACAGGGGGAGAAAATAACATGATAAAAGTTGTTTACACTAAAGATATGAATAGAGAGTGATTATTCTGACCCTTTGACATAATTTTGCTAGGCTGGATAACTTAAGACAGCTGAAAAGGAAGAAGTTCAATTCATCTGCTAATCATCTCTAGAACTGAATATAGAGACAGTAACATCTAACTTGGACAGGCAGGTAAACCTTGCCTTTCTTCACCTTTTCTGCTGATAAAGTTTCCTTTTTAAAAAATGTGATTGTTTCTAATATCAAAATTTCTAAACATTTAAGCAAATCACCAAAATCTCTCTGCTCAGTTGTGAAATGGCCTAGCAAAGCATCCAGAGCAAAAAACATTAAAACAATCAACTTAGCAAAAGATAACCTGTAAAACATTTCAAAAAGAACTTCTAGTTTTCTAATTGCTCTCTTTTTCAATGTGTACTGAAAGTAACATAGTGGGGTTAGATGGTGAGATATTTTTATCTGTTTTCATCTGATAGTCTCAGAAGTTAAGAAAATATCAGAAAATACCAGAGCCAGCAGACATACAGTACTGCCACTCAGAGAAAAGAGCAGTGACAGGACTGATGCAGGAGATCTAAGAACAGCATTATAAATATTTCAAAACAAAAACATACTCAATATTAAAACAAACAAACCAACCCTTGTTCATTAATAACCGCCCAGAGAAGAGGCACTCATACAGCACCTGACTGATTTCGGAAGATGTTTAAAATCAAACCAAGATCTAACTTACTTTCAATTCTGCCAAAATGAGCTCCAACCAACTATAATTAAAAAAAAAAAAAAAAAAAGAAAAAAGAAAAAAATTATCAATAATTAAGATGTGTAGCTAATCTCTGTCTTCTAGGGAAAGCCCAAACAAAATAAATTCAATGTGCATAATTCAAGTGCAAATGTTACTACTATTTGGAGTCATAAATCATTGTAAAATAACAAAAACAGACAAGAATTTTGAATAAGTGGAGACAAACACTTGATTTGAATAAAATGAAATATAATATTCACCGTTACTGAGTGCACACAGCTTGAAAGTGTGTACTGATGTCTTTATGATAATAGATTACCTTTCCAGTAGATAACTAAAAACCTAAAAAACCTTTTCATATAAATGAAAGGGGGAGCGGGGGGGAGGATCTCTGGTGTACAGAAATTCTATAATCTGAAGCAATGGAGACTATAATAATACACCAAAATTCATCTGTTTTTACTGACCACCTGTAGTATCTGCAAAATATGGCCTTCATGATAGAGAGATTTAACTACAAGAGAGACTTTAAAGACACCTTTTATTTCTGTCACTGACTTGGTATATCAAGAAAATATTCTAATCTCAGACAGCAACCCAGAAATCAGGGACATCATCTGAATTACCCTTAAAATGGATCTGAATATCTGTCACCAAATAATGCCTGGAGTCATGAAGACTGGAGTGATTGCAAAGGGTCTTGTTACTTCAAATATTTATGTCATGTGGTCATGAAAATCTTCCTTAATACTCTCAATGTGCAAAGGAACAGACAATAATACTTAACAAATAAAAGGTCCAAATCACTTTCTCCTAAATTTAGGGTCTACTACTGCTTCTATATAGCCACAGGTATTCTTATCCATTTGAAAAACATGTCAAATTGTGTCTTGATCTGATTTTACGACTCAGACAGTTTTAACAATTTTACAACTTTTGTAGAATCATTGGCCCATTACAGCCAATTGTCTTCTAGATGTTGCAATCACACATTGAAATTAAATGTTTGGAGTTGACCGTTTCTGGTTTTATTGCCTCTCATTCACTGTGTGAACAACATAATTTTCATTCCTTGTTTTCTTATGATAACATACAAGTCTCAATACTCACAAAAGGTCAATTGATATTTTTGGGAATGTGTCTACTGATAAAAGAGGAGTATCCTTAATCTTTGTTTTAAAGAAAAAGTAATAGGTTTTGCTATACACTTGTAGACTCTACATATTTAGTACAAATGAATGAATGTATATAATTTTAAATCACAAGAAACACTTTTTTTTTTTTTTAAATCTGCTTGACATTCCAAAATCAGATTGAAAAATATATATCTGACAGAAATAATCATATCTAGCAATGGACTAAAAGGAGAAATCACAGAAGAATGGAAAACCAAAAGTAAAGGAGGAAAGAATCCCTGAAAGCAGAGATGTACCCAAAGTACATTTTTTTTTATTTTCTTGATTTTTCTCATTATAATTCTTTATAGAGATAACTTCTTGATATTTAAACAAAACAAAATGAAACTAAACAACCAGCAAAATAGCGCTCTTAACAAAATTGCAATCTGCGCAATTTTATGATATGCACGTATTCGTATTTCCATTAGGTTTAGTAAATGTGGAATTTTTCCACTCCATCCACCTAATTCTCATCTATCATCTCTTCACATCATATTGGTGTTGTTGGCTAACAACACACAACAAAATCTGAATTATGGCTAAATTGTTTAATTTAAAATATAGAGAAAATTTTTAACTAGTGTTATGATTGGGCTTCAAGGATGGTGGTTGGTTTATGTGAGGTTTGTTTTGCTTTTAAAAAAATGTATTTCTTTCTGAGACAGATACATTGCCAATATCTGTAAGATATCAGTCAATGCCTTACTTCTGACTATCATCTTAGAGGATTTCTGAAGAAACAATCTCATTGTAATTTATTCAAGAACAAGCATAAAAGTAATAAATAATTTAAACACGCTTTCATATTATATATATCAATATACATACATTTCTCATTTTCTACCCAATTATTTTTATTTAAACTAGATGTTCCCATTTGTAGAAATAGATCCTTTGTATTTATCACAAGTGCTAGGAATGATCAGCTTTCATTTTTAGTCACAGAGCTGGATAAACACATCATGTGGTGGGTGAGCAATTGGCTCACAAGTCAAGCACAGAGGGTAATAGTGAATGGGGTGACATCAGACTGGTGACCTGTCACTAGTGGGTTCCACAGGGCTCCATCCTGAGCCCTGTACTCTTCAACATCTTCATAAATGACTTGGAGGTAGAACTGGAAGGGATACTAAGCAAGTTTGCAGATAATACGAAACTGGGAGGAACTGTAGACTCCCTCGAAGGCAGGGAGGTCCTGCAGAGAGACCTTGACAAATTATGAATGGCAAATAAATAAAAAGAGCTTGTCATTATTTTCATTACTGAAAATACCTTGCTAACTTTGAACACAGTAAAAAAAGTAAAAGGTCTACGATGTCTTCATTGTAGGCTACCTCAGCTCTTACCCAGTAGTGCCAAATTATAGAATCAGAGAATCGTTAAAGTTGGAAAGGCCTCTAGGATCATCAAGTCTAACCACTGAAAACCCCATTAAATTCATTATCAGCACACCTACATGGATAATCTGCATCTCTAGACACAAAATAACTTCTATCACAATAGCATTTTCTGAATAGTCAGGAATTATTTTTTCTTTGTTATTTTAATATTTTTCTTCAACATTTTCTTTAATATTTTCCAAAATCTACTTTTTCTTCATTGTGGCAGAAAGCTGAGTAAGAGGAGGGTTAGGTTAGATATCAGGAAAAGGTTTTTCATCCAGAGGGTGGCTAAACAGACTTCCTAGGGAAGTAGTCACAGCACCAAGCCCGACAGGCTTCAAGAAGTGTTTGGATGATACTCTCAGTCATACGGTGTGACTTCTGGGGATGGTCCTGTGCAGTCCTCAGAGCTGGAGGTGCTGATTTTTGTGGGTGCCTTTGAATTCTACAATTCTATGATCTTTTTGAGAGATGTTCTAGGTAACTTAAGATCATATTGCTTTATTTTGAGTACATTTTCATTATGTTATTACTACGTAAATATATATTTCATCTGTAATTGCTTTGTCAACAGTGGAGCATTACACAGTCATTTCATAGACTGTATGGAAATACTAGATTCTTTACTATTGTAGCACACAAGGGCTTGTTATAATAGCCTGAAATATATGCTTAAGTTCAACAAACTAATATTGCTTTAGTACTCCTCTTTGAGAGAGTACGTGGAGGGACTAAATAACCCAATAGGGCTGCTGCCCTATTCAAACAGAGTTTGAATTCAAAAGCAGCTTTGGAAGATAATATGAGAATTATTCATTGAAAGGGAGAGCTGTAATGATTAAAGTGCTGTTCTTATCCAAATAAAACTGAAACCAAACACCTTGAAAAAAATATATTTAATGAATAATCACAGACTAATTTCCACGGGGTGGGGCGGGTGGGGGGGGAGGAACTAGTCTACTGACTAATTGCTGAAAGGAAGAAGAATCATCCTTCCTTAAGCAATGGAGACTTTGGTGATCCACACATAGCCTAGAGTATGATGCAAGTTCCAAGAGATACAGGCCTTTGAGACTTAACATGTGCTATTAGTCAGAGTCAAACAGGTCCAGAAACAGTGGGAGGGAGTGCTTTTGGAAAGAAGGATCAGAAGTTACAGTGCTACGTGTGACTGTTCATCAACTGATACCAGTAAACTTTTATCAAATTGATGAAATTGAAATCCCGGTGTGTGCAAGATTTTTTCCCCATGATCTGTATATATTGGAAGACAGCCCATACGTCAATAGCAAAAATACTTAGCAGTTATATGTCTTTTATTAAAAAGTAAAGTGCTAAGAAATTCTGGCAGATAGTAGCATTTTCTCTTCATTTTTATGGGCCCCTCACTATTCTTGACTGTCCACTAAGAGGTTTTGTAAAAGGAAAAAGGTCCGTAAAGTAATGTACACAATTCATCATCTAAATGGGCAGTCATAAGGAAAATATGTAGACTAATATTAATATGATCCATGCTACAGAGTTTTATGTGTGACCTTGGCAATTAATAAAAATTAATTTGTCTAAAGAAGGAGTATTATACTTCCAGTGAACATTCAGCTATATAGAAGATAAATTATTTTATTAGAGATATGTAATTTTTATGATATTGCTACTACAATACTTGACTCCTGTTTTGCATGCAAACTGACTACATCTGAATGACATTTATTGTCCTCTGTATTAATTCTTCTAATTTTCAATGAATTACAAAACATGTTAATTAAAATTGTCTAATATTACTGAACAGACAACATAACATGTTTATCACGGTGCCAGAAAAATAACTGAATTGCAGCATCTGTTTCACTGGAAGTAATCATTGTTTTCAACAGGGACAAAATATGCAGGAAAAACAAAATGATCAATGTAGCATGTTTGTGATAAAATAGTGCAATTACTTTACTTAGCAAAACATTACAAGAGGAAGATTTACTTTTTCCTTCTGAATTAAATGTCCAAATGAAGTTATATTTTACTCTAAGCACTTCATTAATTTTGGTAATTATTTCCTTTATTGAATTCTTTCAATATTCTTATTTGATTGAAAATGTTCAGTAGTGTTTGCTACTTAAACATCACAGCAGTAATAAATCTCAAAGGCCAACTATGAACTAGGAAAAATTAAGACTCTTGAGTGCATTATGCTTGTCATAGACCATAGAGCTCAATATTATCTTATCGTAGTTATGCTCAGCTAAACATACCCACACTCTGATTGTTACTTCACAGCTTCCAACAACAAGCCTAGTCCAGATAATTAAGAAAGCACCATATAAAGGAAGAGCCCTTAATTTCCTCCTCTAGCATGGTGGACATTTGTAGATCAAATGTGCACCTTCCCTCAAATACTATTAATGAGGAAGTATCAAAAGGAGAAAAGCATATGCAAACTGATAGGAATTCTACATTCATTACAGTAGGCACAGAAGAAAAAGCATAGAGAAGGGCATGCTGTTATTTATATCTGAGATTATGCTCAACCACACGCTTCTTGATTGTTATAGAAAGATCCACAACTTCCATAGTGTTATAAAACCCCGAATTATTGATACAGTGCAAAATGTAAAAAAGTAATGTTTTGCTTTGAGTAGGTGAAATGAAGAAGGCTATAAGACTCTGGGCTGCCTGCATATAATTTTTCACATAGTTTTTGTGTTTCTCATATGCATTAAACATTGCTGTTTCCAATTTTCTCTTCTAGGAGCCAAGTGATTATAAATATGCACTAACTTTTGTCATGTGTAACCATGAATATACATTATTAAACTATGAGTAGTGAATTATATCATTTAACCACCAAGAGGTATGGTTGGTGTGGAATTAACCATGAAAAGAAATGTTGTATCAATCTATCCACCTTGATTTTCTAGTATTGCAATATGCAGAAGTACTAATGGTGTATTATAGGTTTTAGCAATAAAATACTTGCTGTTTCAGATTTGGGACATACTTCCTATTCCAGCAAAGAGATTATTCTCTCCTTTTTCAAGTTTAAAAAAAAATATGTGCTTTTCCCCTGTCCTCCTCCTCTCTTCTTCCCATCACATTTTCTTTCCTCTCCAGAAATTAAAAGATGTTCACCTTTCATTCAGGTAGGAAAATGGGACTCTGATACTCTTTCTCCTCTCTTTTTCCCCACCCCGCTCTGGTGTCAGCTCTGCTCTAATATTGTAATTCTCTAACTCCATCTCTTGATTCTTTAGATGCAGACCAGAACTGCACATCATAGTTATGATGTTAAACTACCAAAATCTGAAATAGATGCAAAAGTGTGGCAATAGACTTACAATATCAGAAGTGGAATAAATCATGCAAGAGATGGGTCTCTGAGGAAGATGAAGAAACTAGCCATAATGCCTTAAAAACTGAGGCTTTTACTGTATTGTAAAATGGATTCTTTGTTTTTTTTTTTTTTTTCCCATGACTCACTTTTCTTGTTCTCAAGACCCCGTGAGAAAACCCTTATCTCCCTAAATTAGTATGCAGGAATTCGTTCTGGCAGGACTATGTGACACCCTCCCTTATCAGTCCTTTGTTAACCCTTTCCCCATTTGTTATTAATCCTCGATTTTTATTGGTTGTGACCAACATCCCCCAAAGTCCTTTTAATACCATTGACCATGTGAATAAACTCTCTCTCTGCTTTCCCCTTCTGTGGTCTGTGTATGTCTCTTTCCTGGAACATCTCGGGGACCACATGGCCAGGAGGGAACGGGAAGGGGGAGCGTTCCACCCAGCTGTTGCATAAAAGGATGTTGTCTTGCTCCCAAACATGCTCCTTCCTCTCTTGATGATGTCCCATGTTTTGTTTCCTTAATTTCTACTTGATTTAGAATAATTTTTTAGATATATTTTCTCTGTTAGGTATTTCAAGCTATTCATAAAATCTAGTATGAAGGAGTTTTGGAGAAAACATGTGCTACATGACAACAGACTTGAAAAATTATTTAAGAAAATATTACATAATACTCTTATATTTTATCTTTATTTTTGTGGTGTTAACTTACAGCATCTAAAACTCTGAAAATATATGCTTTTCTTTATTTGCTACAAATTTAATCAAAAGGAGTTAAATATTTTCATGTTGCTGCTGGGATGAACGTAAATGCTTACCTGCTCTTTCCCATATGGAGAAAATATGGTGACTTTAATAATTCATAGCAGGTGAGATCCCATTGATTGCTTCCTTCCTTCCCTGAGTTTAAAAAAAAAAAAAAAAAAAAAGAAACTATGCTCTTAATTACTTCATAAATGTTTATGCTTTGCTTTCACCTCAGCATGGTGCAGTAGCATAGATGATATCAATAGATTTAAATGTTTTATTTTTAAACCCGTGCATTTTTAAAGGTAAAGTCAGCCTTCTCTGAACTGTTTGCCCATACATTTAACCTTGCAATGTCCACAATTTTAATCTTTAATCAAGTTCAAAGGAACAGTGTCTGACAGTAACCTTAATCTCATCCCAGCATCAAGCCTTTGATAACTCTATCCTCTTCTTGACTCATAGACAAGGTTGAAGCCATATTTAAAACCTCAAAATAAGCCCAAAAACCCCCACCACACAACCCTTTAGTTGTGGGAGCATTAGCTCTGCTGTGCTGAAAACTACTTCTCCTTACCACCCAAATTTTAAAGCTTTGACTGTGTGAATATTATTTTTCAGGCATATTTTAAAAGATGTTTTAGGATATGAAAGCAAAGCATGGATAGCCACCAGTTATTTCATTCTGCAGATGGTCTACAAACATGCCACCAGTGGTCTATTTCATGTATCCTAATATTTGTTTTATATTTAAATTATTTTAATTATTGAATATATTAATTAGTGCTCATTTGAGCATAAATATACTCATTTGCCACTGCCTATAGAATTTTTTTCCAGACTTCACTGGATACTCAAACTCTACATTTGCCAGATATTAATTTTCCCTTTCTCTACAGCTCCTACAAAAAAAAGCTACAAATTGTCAATGCAAAACTCAACTGCACAATAACAACTGAGAAGACTAATCTAAAAACAACTAAATATTAAAATAAAAACATTTTTAGTAGAATAGTCTTGGCATGTTTCTTTTAGCAAAAAAAGTAAAATCTAATTCTTAGTAAGCACAGAAGTTGATACTTTTTTTTTTTTTTTTGTAAGACAATTTACACATACACCTAAGTCCAGAGGTGATTCAAAACAGTATTAACATCACAGATTCAATCTGTGTTATTATACTATCAAGGCACTAAAATATTATGGCACTGAATAAAACCTGAAGTGAAAGTTCAGACATTTTTCTCTGACCTCTTCACACAGTGTTGCGTTGTTGGGTTTTGGTGGATTTTTTTTGTTTGGTTGGTTGGTTTTTTGTTTGTTTTTGTTTTTAAACAGAAGAAGCTTGAAAACAGTAATCACAGCCATTTTGTCTTCAAAAGCATTATTGTTAATGTGGAAAATTCCTGAGATGATCAGATGAAGAGTTTATGTATATGCATGTAGCTCTGTGTTGTACAGACAAGAATATTAACCAATCAGGAATCAGTAATGTCACTCTATTTGGTAATAGCATAGCCAGCAATATGACCTTTTCTACCAAATTCAGAAATTCCTCCAATAAATTATCATCAATGAACACATGAATAGTCAGCACATCACTGTACAATTCTTCCAGATCCTTGACCACATTTGTGGGCCCTGACTGCAGTTTGTCCTTCTGCCAGAATTGTACCTGGTATGCAAGTTTCTAAAGAGGATGGTGAACACTTGTCCCTTGCTTAAAATCCTGTATCACTGCCATATCTCTGTCATGAGACTTCAGAAGAGGGTGTGCTTCATGTTGTCATGATAAGTAGGTGGGTACACTTGATAGAGGAGAGGACATACTTCAGAATGACATATGACCTCGTAGTTACATACTTTGCAAGTCTGCTCTGTCATCTGCTTTCACAGTGGATCAGGGTATCCTTATGGGATCATCAAACAAAATTCTAAGTTTTGTCCATGTGCATCTTGTGCTTTTTGACACTCTAAGTTTTGACGATTTACAAGGTGTGAGGTAAAGATAGCACTTATTTTGTCATTTTCTCATAGTATTTTTTTTTTTTATGATACTAAGTGTAAGGGTTAAATTCACACAGCTACCCCAAAATAGCAGGCAGTGAAAGTTTTTAGGAGAATTTATTTCCAAAAGTTGAGAACACTTAACATTTCAATACAGACTGCACTGAAAGACACATCCTCTGTTCTCCTCCGAGCTCTTATAGTTCCCAGCCTCCCCACTGCAGGGTTTTCAAACATGTCTGTGAGAACTTATCTTCTCTCATACCCAGGTGTCAGCTTGTCTGGAATGCAGGAGGAAAAAACATCTAAAACTATCTCTGGGAAAGACTCCTCTTTCTAGGCAGGAAAGCTTTCTTAAGCAAAATAAAGCCTCATCTCCTTGTAATAGCTCTTCCAGAAGTGTCTTCTGCCCTTACAAAAAGGATCTGAAGAAACCATGAAATAAAATATGCTTTAATAAATAAAATATAAAATAAAATATATTTTAAACATATTTTAAAATAAAAAAAATATTTAAACTGCAAATAAATTAAGAAAATTACAAGGTTAAACTGTATTATTTCAATGTAGAAAAATATGTCTGAATTAGTCAATGGTGACTCCCTGAAGACCAAAGAATTGGACCTAGAATGACTGTGCACCTCATCTTTACTTTCACATCTTCATTTAATTAAATTTTTTAGAGAGTTTTCTTTAATATTTTCAGAATAATTTTTGAGAGAACATTTGAGAATACTTTTAAAATCTTTATGCATAATCCCCACACCTAAAAAAACCCCAACCAACAAACAAACAAGCAAAAAACCAAAAAAGATTACTTTAAAGTAAAAGGGTACTTTAAAATAAAAGGGTACTTCTGCAGATCTTTCATCACAGCTAATTGTTTTACTCCATAGAACATAAAATGTCAATTTTTTTTTCATTCCAATAGTCAATGTATTGGAAATTGTTATACTATGGACAGTGATGAGGATCATAACAGCACTTACGATAATCTATATTCTGACAGGAATCATTACTTGGAAGAAAAGGGTCAAAGAAACATTAAAAAAAAATAGTAAATAATTAGTAACTCCAAAAATACTATTGCAACAGAGTTTTGGTTCTACCCTAAGTAAGGCAGTTGCAAGATAGAAGACAATAACTAATTCAGATAAGATATCCACTAAAGAGTTTACTAATTTCCAAAGACTAAAAGGCATGCATCAAAATCTAGAATTGACAATGAAGTCAAATATATCAGAATCCTGAAGTAACTATTCTTGTAAAACTTGGATGCTTGGAGAAAGCTAGCCATAAAAAAAACCAAAAACAACAACAAAAAAAACCAATTAAAAAAACAAACAAAAAACACAAAAACAAACAAACAACAAACAAAAAACCAAAACACCAAACATGCTTACTCATCTATAGCATTTCCCGAAATACAGAGGGGTTAGCAATACTGCCAGAGGAAAAAATTTCAGTTGCGCATTGCACTCAAGGCTTGTTATTTTTTAGGCTAACAAAGATACTTTAGAATAAGCAACAAGAGCAAGATTCTTAATTTAAAACAAAACAATTTCCTACACTCAGTTTCCTGACTCCAGTTATATTCAAATCATAAACACTTTGAATTTCTCTAGTGACTGGCCTGCAAGTGGGTTCCTCACAAAAGTGTTGCAAAAATACATGGCAATGATAGCCAAAATATTTGTAATTTCATTTGACACTGATTGTGACAGTAATTAGTTTCATTCACACTCTGAAAACCAAAAAATGGTTTTGGTTTCTGACTTTTGTCTCTGTTACTAGAAAAAGAAATTAGCTCATACAGCCTCATGAAAAGCTACATTCCCTAATACCAGATCAAAGTTGCAATTCAATAGTAGTTTTTTTTATACAAATATACTTTCTAACACTATTTAAAACCCCATACTCTGACTAACATGACACATGCTCTTCACTTCAATATTTATCCTCCTCATGCCCTCCAACAACTGTGAATTGCTCATTTCTTTATATGAAGATTGTGTATATTAAAATGTTTAAAAGAAAAATTGCACAAAGAATGTAATTCCCTTCACATAAGCCATGCTGATTACTCATTTATGCTTATCAGAATATTTTACTATCCATAAACACTGTTTAAAAATACTTTGATTAGTTTTATTTTGTTACTTCACTGTCCATTAAACTGAAGCATCAATATAAGTGGTAAGACACTGAGAATAATCAAAAATACACATATTTGTTATCATGTTATGAAGAAAATAGAGCACTCATCAGTGTAGTTACATGGTAACATGTTATTTAAAATTAACACCAGAAGCCCTACTGTAGCCTATAAATAATCTTCATTGGTAAATGTCCTGGGAGGAAAAATACGAAGAATATTAAATATCTGATAGTCTTTTAGAAGAAACATCCTAACTTAAAAAAATAGTATGTATATATGTGTGTGTATGATAGTAAAGTATATACCAGCAATAAATACCTGACACAGGGAGAATAAAGAAGATAGAACCAGACTCCTCAGTGGCGCCAAAAGGCAATGAGCACAGATAGCAGAACTAGAGATATTCAAAACCTGATGGGACTGACTCCTGAACAGCCTGCTGCAGCTGAATCTACTTTAAGGAAGGAAGGTGAACTAGGGGACTGTCAGAGGTCCCTTCCAACCTCTGCAATTCTGTGATTCCATTCGACTTAGGGTAGTGAGTTGAAACAGGTTATCATTTGTTTACTGGCAGTAGTTTGCTGATTCCCTAGGCATTGAAGACAAATCCGTAAAAAAAGCATAAGAAAACATGATTAAGGGGTTGAAACAAAACAGAAGAAAAGAATGTGAAAGATACCTTAAGGAAATTCAATATAGGGGGTTATGATGATAGTATTTTAATTAAAAATAATATTAATCTAAATAAAAAAACAAACAAACAAAAAAAACAAAAACAAACAAACAAAAAGGCTTCCTGGATGACAGAAAAAAATCAATGATACATTTGTTTGCTATAGACATTAAAAAAGATACATTAGTCAAACACTATTACTAAGAATTTCATAGAGTGCCCCAAACATTTAAACAATTTTTATATATATATACACATCAATATTTCAGCAATCTACATAGGGCATACCTGATTTGTATGTGTGACAAATTATTACAGTTTGGAGAAGCTGAATTTAAGTAGCCAAGACTAAAGCAGAGTTTGAGACCCAGCGTTGCTAATCTACCTAATTCTTGAGCCAATAGGTAAGTGGATTATATTACTGTATTAATAGTCTTGATGAAAATGCTTCTGATTCATATTAAAGGATATTAAACTGTCAGCAGTAAAGCCTCTTTTTATTTCAATTGCAATGTTATCTGTTAATATTTCCTTAAAAACAAGCAAAAAAAAAACCAACCTGAAATTGCTGGTGAAGGCTAGTAGTTTATGACTTCCAATATAATGAATACCACAGGGACATTCATGTACAGTTTCCCAATGAGTATTTCATTTTTCTGGGAAACAAAAGAATGAGGAGTACTGCCCTATTAGGAATAGCAGGAAAATTTAACTCTTAGACTTTTAGAGGGAACCTGACTGCTTCTCTCTATCTTTTGGACTAGGAAGATCTCTACTGTCCCTAATGCAGAGGGCACTATGCAGCAGAAAGAAAAAAAAAACAAAACAAAACAAACAAACAAACAAACAAACAAAAAAAAACAACCCTTCTGAATAATAAAAACATATGAAAGTTCAAATCAAGTAAACAGCAACAAGGAAAACTTACTTGAAAGGATTTGAGTTCTTAAAAAAATGTTGCTGCAACACAAAAATCTATTGCTAGGGAAGATCAGCACACCCGATGTTATGGAGATCTCAAGCACACAGTGTGTCCATCGTACAGTCTCTCCATCGTACATATTTCTTTTCACATATTATGTATACAGGAGCCAATTGGGCACTTGGCAATTTTCTCTCAGAAATGTCAGGAAGTAAAATTGTTACAGCAGGTTCAGACACTAAAGCCCATGGACAAGTGGAACAAGAATTAGGGCACTGTTACCAGGCTATTTACATGTTGATGTTTTAGAGAAGCACAGCTCCTGCAAAGAGCACAATTTCTCTGAGTTGTTAAGTGTCAGATGCTGTTGAGCTAGTCTCTTTCTCCACCTCCTTCCACCAGTAGCAAAATAAAGGATCAGCATTCAGGAATGGCAGACCACTCATTCAGCTGTACAGTGACATTAGTGCTGGTCAATAAGGAGGTAGAAAAACAGTTGAGAGTGGTAAAAATCCCTTTTTAGTAGCAGCCTGTATTTATCTTGGCTTAAATTGCAACTAAACTTAGAAAGTAACTGAAGGCAATTTTTAGGCAGTTAAAAGGTATTCAAAATTCTGTTATATCTAGGATGTCATTACTGATTCTTCTTTGCTATTATTTTTACACTTGCCTGGTAAATGTCAGCATAGGAAACCTTAAAAGTTGTGTAAAATTTTGTCAAAGAGTGATAATGGAGCAGAATTAAAACAAATTTTAGATTTCCACTCTTCATTGATCCTTGTTGATTAATGGGAAACATGCATTTCAGAATGATTCAAAGTGATTTTAGAAGTAACCTTTGCAGGACATAGACGATTAATTTGCAGTTCTCCAGCAGATACATTGATTTCATAAAACTATCATGATCTATAACAAAAAAAAAAAAAATTGTTTTTTTGCAAATAACCTGCTACTGTTTTTGCTGTTTCTAATTGCAGTCATAATTTGATTCAGCATTCAATACTGAACAACACAAACTTTCAGAAACTACAGGACAAATCACAAGCTTTAATTTAAAATACGAGATTTTAAACAAAGGTCCCTTTTTTTCTCTTGGACTGTGGTTTCTTTTCTTAACTAGTATTAGTTCATATTTTCAGGCATCTAGAAACTGAGACCTTTAATCTTAAATACAAGTGAGATGAGCCTAGCATCTGAAATTTTGAAAATGTCTTATGAGTGACTCATGCTCTTGAATGTTGAATGAAATGTCAGATCTGCAGTACTAAGATGTGTATTTACTTTGCAAGGAACAGCAGAATTATCCAAAGGAGTAAAAATCGGCTTATAGTTATATAGGTACCACGATTAGATGATAAAACCCAAACCAAACATATGTACATAACTCTGAAGAATCAAAGTGAATAAAATTAACTGTAAAAAAAACCATGACCATCTCTATAGCAATTATTATTACCAAGTTCACTGACATTCTGCAGGTGACACAGAACAGGGCAAAAAATTAAGTTTCCTCCCCATAGGAACCAAGAACCAGTAAAATTTATCCACCATTCTATACCAATTGCATGTTCTTGAGAAAACCAAGAAATTCTGTGGAAGTTAAATGGCTGATAATCATGTTTCTGAATAACAAGTACTGTTGTATGATTAATTATTGTATTAAATGCCCACTGAACGCAAATGATGTAGCAAAGAAATGTTATCACATATAAAATTAGTGACTGACAACAGAAAAGTAATTATATGTTGCATGATACATAACCAGAATCACGAAGCACAGTGTCTTTCACCAGCCTTCCCTGTCTGAAACAAGGAATAGCCATTTGTGATAACAAAAGTTATTTTTATATCAAATTAATGGTTTTACATCTACACAGAAGAACAGATTTTAAAGTACTTGACACTACATTGTTCAACCCTCTACTAGTATAGATTTGACAAAGAAAAATATGTGGAAAAAAAAGGTGTTTTATTCATTGCAGAAAGATGTATTTTTCTTCACTTATGATTTGCCATATGTCATTGACAACAGTTGTGTACCATTCTAGCACTGAATTTGGGAATGCAAGGTCTGTTCAGGATTTATTTTATCTTAAAAAGAACACTTAGCATGTGTTCTTTAATAACATATTATTCTATGATACTGAAAATATGAACTATATCACTAAATTCCACAAATTAATAAACAAGACAGAAAAGAAGATGCACAGCACAGTGAGAAAGTCTGCTGAAACTAAGTTACTAACATAATTAGGACAACTACTGACTGCAGAGAAGTTCAGAAAGACTCTACAAAACCCCTGTGATTATTAGTAAAGCATCACCCAAAAGTGAATGAGGATAAATTTAAAATGCCAGAAGGAGAAATCAATCCCAGACTCACAAATAAAATAGTGGATCTTGAGTTAGTTACTAAAAATTTAAGACCAAGTTCATAATTTCTTCACAGAAAAATGCCCAGGAAAAGTCAGCTTTCTTTTTAACAGTAATCCACAATGCTAATCAAATATTAAGAAATACGAGGATGATTTACAGAAGAAAAAAAGAAACAACTATAATAATATGCTTCCTGGATTCATGGGAATTATCGATTTTGTAAAACTATGGGTTTCAGTTCTGTTCCCCATCTTAAAAAGAATTGTAGAATGTAGCAGAACAAGACAGAAAAATGAAAAATATTCTCAAAGTTATTTAAAACTTCACACAGAAAGAACAATCCTATGGAGAAAAGTCAAACAAGTTAAGACACATAGACTATGTAATAAATATGAGGCATGTAGAAGATAGATAATGACTCATTATTCACAGCTTTCAAGAACGAATGATTATGAAATGAGTATTGTAGGAACCATACTTCAAACAAATATAAGTAGATGCTACATGCAGTTGGCCTAAAAAGAACAATTAAAAAAATGCTATGGATACATAAGATGTACATGTATTCAACAGACACAATAGACAGATGAAAGAGGAGGGATCCACTGATGGTTACATAGATACAAGTAGTAGAATCTGATGAAGTCTAAACATACAATTATTACCATCTTTGGCTATATGCCAAAGGTCCAGCTTTGGAAAAAAAGACATTCCTCTTTTTTCCCTCTTTCATTCTGTTCTCTTCAGCAATTGTTAATAAAGTTTTTGAGTAGAATACATGAGAAACAAAAAGATAATACTGAAAAATTTCAGGAAAGACTGTGTCTACTGCAAAACATAAAATTAGTTTGATCTTAAATTGCATTGTTTCAAAGCATTTTCACTTGGTAGCTCTGCAAAAAGTCTTAGAGAGCAAGGAGCACGATGCCTTGCAGTCTTAACTTACTGAATGTAAGAAATGACTGATTTCTCAGCCTAGTTTTTATTTTATTTATGTTATTAAGCCCCTGGATTATCTGTTCTGAAGCCAATATACTGTAGAAATACAATGACGAAATCAATATATTTCCACAGAACAATTTCTCTTTGCAGAATTAGCTATTCATCATTATAAATAGCCAGAAATTTTCTACCTGACCTTTCTCAAGATATTACCTGGTGTGGCTGGATAAATATTTTTACAATACATAATGTAATTACTGTAAGAGAATACAGACTAGCATGATCAATGGAAAGTAAATACTGAAAATAAATATTTGCCTATTCTTGTTTTCTTCTCACCTTTTTGCACAGTACATTGGTCAACATATGAAAGGCCTTTATGCTGTTAAAAACAACACTCATACATACCTAATGGTTCTTAATCTTTGCTAAGTAAGATAAGAGTTCTTGTGGGTCTCCACTGTAAAAACTCATTCCAGGCCTTTTGTGTCAAAGCACAGACTTCCATCATTTACATCTGTATCTACTTGCTTTGGAAGAATAAGCCTTAATATCTTTAAGCAAGTCATTAATAATAATACATAAAAGGTAACAAAACCAAATGAATACAAACTAATCTCCAGTAAAACCAGTACTTTCCAGAAGAAAGTAGATTAGATGAAAAGTTGGTTTCCACTGGAATCACACATATTTTAACAGATGACACCTAGCCTCAAAATTCAATTCACACTTTCATCACGGTGCCATACTTTCCTTACCAAAAGTAAAATACTTCATAATCACAATTTTAGATTCAAGGTGCTCGTATGTGTTCTTTCTATAGAATGCCAATACTATATATTACATATACTGTATAGTTTGCAGTTTTAGCATAGAAGTGATTTGACTCATTCAAGGAACAATCACTGAGGAAAGAATATTTGAGAAAAAGTTAATATGAAGAACACAGTACTCCTCATTTATTATATTTTTCAACAAATAACATTTTGCCACTTTTAGCAACTCCACATTCACCACAACAGCCTTGAAAACATGGTAACCTTTACTAGAAAAATTATAAACATTATCATAGACAATGGTAACATCATATTTAAAAGTCCGCTGTGCCTGAAACAAAGCATACTAGGCCTCTTGGTTTTTATTTTCTTCTTTAATAAACAAAACAAACAACAATAACAAATAGCCCAAAACCAGCTTAACAAAAGCACACATCCCTTAATAATTATGGTAACTTTAAATGTGTCAATATTGACAGAGGAGATTTCAATTTCATTAATATTTTTAATTATACATGAGAATCTAACCAGCGCAATTCAAGTGTACACCTTCATGAGTTATTCTAGCATGGTCTCTTCTATAGCTACAAACAAACTCTCTCCTCATAACTTTTCTCAAACAAGACTGGTGGCCATAAAAACAAACAGGACTAAGTCTCTTCACGGGAATGGCTGATGAATCATGGTTTGGAAACTGCAGTTAAACCTCCCTCAATTTTGTGTTGACCTCTTTTATATGACATCTGTTATATATTAGGGAAGCAAATTGACTTTAATTCTAAGGAATTGAAATTTTAAGTATATAAGATGACAGGTATTGTGGCCTGGGCTTTGAAATTCTACCATATGGAAAGAAAAAAAGTGTTACAAACTGAGGCTCTGATCTATGCACAGCATACAATAAAAGATGGAAATAAATACATTTGTTCAGGTTTATATAATAAATTTTGTGCATTTATCTCATATTTTCCTGTGTTTTCCATTAGTTGCACACTAAATGACAAAGAGTCATATATTCTGAAAACAAAGCATATAACACCTGGTAAATTTATAAATTTTCTAATTCTAAAGCTATTAAGTGAAGTTAGAATTTATGTGCCAAGTTTGTATTTTCTACTGCCACAGAAGATTTTGTGCATTTGAAATACACAAAAGGAGTAATTTTTTATTTTTTTTTTTTCGTGAATGAAGTGGCAGCCTTGGCCAGGGCAGCTCCATTGTGAGAACTGACTCCTGTTTTGTCCTATTTACATGTTCTACTTAAAATTCTGGTTTAGGGTAGAGTAGAATTGTTTTGAGACTGAACGTCAAAAAAAAAATATAAGATAATATTAGAATATTAATACTCAGAACATAGAATTAACACTTGTATTACTGAGGCACAAGCACTGATATATCTAGAAATATTATTTCACTGTTATCAGGGAAAATTCTTTTCTTCATACTTGTTTGCAAATCCTATCTACTTTTCTCCATCTGCAGAGACTTACAGTTGTTCCCCAGAAAAAGCCACATTTTCAGTGTACTGGAGGCTGTCCCATTCTGTTACACTCACCAAGACATGTGCAGGTGGTCCATTTGATGCATCCCCAGCAATCATTCCTATCTCTCAGGCAAAGGATGCAGAACTGCCCTATGACTGAGATGGTTGTACTTGGCAGGACTCCTTCCCCTTCTGGAATACAAGTACACACATACACACACAATCTCCCCACGTGTCTCTCAACACAACAGTAAGAAGGTTTCTAGAAGCATATAATGCCAGTTCCTTGATAATATTTTACTTGCTCTTTATATCTTTTATCCCATGAACCAGTGCATGGGAACCTGTCCCAGGAAGAATGAAAATCAAAGATCTGAATCACACAGTTCAGAATCATTAAGAAAAAAACTTTCTGAACTCAATTATGCATCCCTATTTTGTCCACTGTGTGTCAATGCATTACATAACATGAGCCATTTTCTGATAGCTATGGGCATAAAATTTCTGTATTCAGGTTTCCACTAGCAGAATGCAATGATTGAACAATATTGGCTTGACTCTTCCTCTGCCTCAGTGGATATGTTAAAACATTACTATTAAAGATTTTCATTTTATCTTTTTTCCAAATAGGCATTTTCTGAACTATACACTTCAAAATCTTTTTCATACGTTAGACCAGTATAATACTCATTACTTTTTTTCTTCACCAAATAAAACCCTGCACTTGAGGTGTTCACAAAAAATGTGTCCATCTTTTACAGAGGAACTACAATGAATTATACTACTCAGATGAAATGATTCACAAACTTCAAAATACTTTTGCATTTGTAATATTTAAAGTTATTATGTGCAAAGCAAGCCTCCTTTCATTTGCTAATACTGCATTGAATTGGATGAAAGCCTTTTATTTTTGCTCCCCTCTTTTTTCAGGCATCCTTCTCTCCAAGGAAGTCTAAAACATAACAAAGGATGATCATACAGAGGTTTTAATAAATGAGAAATCAGAGAAAATTATAAGAGGTATTAGTGCTTATATTTATGTAAGACAGCACTGATTTTCATGGTTCACATTGAAGTGATAAACATAAATTCTACTTTGAAACTAACAGCCATTTATGTACAAAACTTTACTTACCATAGTAAGTGGAATATTTTGCTGGTTTTCATAGGCAAAAATATTTTTGCTAGATAAAGATATTTAGACTGAAAATCTGAATAGAAATACAAGTGTCTTTACTGTAAATTAATTATTAACGTTATTTTAAAATAGAGTAAAATATGGATCCTTGGCAGATATAGTTCATGCAAGAGGGACAGACAAAAACTAATTTATCTAATGTTTTAATCTACTCAAAACCCATCTTCAATCCATAGCTTTTTCTTCTTCTAAGACTTCTCACACATTATAACAACTGTTCCAAACTAATTTAGACACACAAGGTTTTAAATAATGTTGAATACTGTATAGTAAAGTAGTTCAGAGGAAAAAAGATGTTATTTTAGAAATTAATAAAACTTAATTTTCTACAAATTTGTGTTCCACGTCTCCACACTCATCACCCCTTCCCAGATGAGATCCTGCATCCCCAATACCTGGTTTTCTGGCTCCTTCAGTCTCTATTTTCTGCACCCACCATGGCTCCCCTGAGGAGGCAAACAGTGTAAGTGGTGGGGCAATGCAGC
This sequence comes from Xenops minutus, assembly GCA_035221455.1. Lineage (NCBI taxonomy): Eukaryota > Metazoa > Chordata > Aves > Passeriformes > Furnariidae > Xenops > Xenops minutus. The sequence goes on along the minus strand of JAWWEE010000074.1, from coordinate 73,527,434 downwards.
TGCTCTGTGTCAGCTAATCAGCTGGCTGATTAAATAAGTGACAGCCCGATCTGGCATCAGGCTGATCAAAAATGCTAAGTTACATTCTTACTGCACATCTTAGCTGATCTGGTCTCATGACAAAACTTCAAGTATTCATCAACATAAGAATCCCTGACTGCAGGTGCCTAAATAGTCTAAAGGACTTCACTATATTTTTCTGTCACGTTGGGTTTTTGAGTTCATTCTGGAAGGTAGAAGGGTGGGGAGAACAGTCTGAAAATCTGTATTGTTGCAATCCTGTAGGTATTTTTAGAAAATTCAGATAAAATGAGGCTCAACTATACAGGAAAAAACAAAAATTACAAAACACAATACACCTATGAAACCAAAATGATAATTTTTGTACCAGTAAATTTTGTTCATTGTATGAATAATTGCATATTTAAAACCGAAACAAAACACTTATTGGGAGGTAAATACACATGGGCAGCCATCTGAAATATTCACATATCGTTTCTTAGTGTCTGATATACATGCAATCTGTAGGAATTAGGGTTACAAATAAACATTGAAAACCTAAAGATATTTAGTTTATACTGTGGGGGTTGAGGGGGCCCTGTGCAAGAAATGGTCAAGGAGGTAAATGGTTTGAAAACTTCTCTTTGCTCAAGAAACCTGTTGTGGCTATCAGAAACATATGTTGAGAGAATGTATGAGAACAACCACTCTGTCTTTCCCTCAGAAGCTGGTTCTCGGCTAAGCTAAATATGAAACATTCCTTTGTTCACAAGTGGAGGAAGGGAAGAGGAGGAGGGAAATGGTACAGCTCCTAAAAGCAGCACTGTACAGGTCAGAAAGCATCTTGAAAGACCTGAAGACCTGCAGTCTGTGTGCATGTTTTTGCCACCCAGCTGTGAGTTCTGGCAGCAGTGTAGTGTTCCTGAAATAAACTTCTTTCATTGCTTAAAAGCCCATGGCTTAGTTCTCTGATTACCTGTGTGAACATTGAAGCTTGCAATACAGACAGTAATTTATCTATGTTTGCAGAGTAAATGACTGAATAATTTCAAGTAACAGGGCTCACTTATGTTAATGGACACTAAATCAGATGACAATTATGATACTTTAAATGTCAACATCATTAACCTTGTTAATTCTTTCATTGTTAAAGAAAGGGTAAATGAAAGTATGTATCATATTAAAAGAATAACATAAACTAGTCCTGCAGACTGCTTCTTAGGGACAGCTTATATAATAGATGATAGGGCTGAAGAAGGAGGGACAACATTTTAATCACCCTAATGCTTAATTTTCAAGCAGTTATAAAATATTACTCCTGGATTGAAAGTTAAAATAAATTGGCGTACAAAATTTTCTGCTCTCTGATTAGAAATCTTACTAACTGATCTTTCTATTAAGGCAACAAGTAGACTCATTCAAGAAAAAAATCCTGTTTGTCCCAAAGAGAACAGAGTGCCTCCCACAAGCAAAGATCAGGTTCATTACAACCTGAAGGACCTGAACACACATAAATCTATGCAATCTGACCAAACACATCTCAGAGTGCTGAGGGAATTGGCTTATGTAGTCAAGCCACTCTCCATGATATTTGAAAAGTCATGGCAGCCAGGTAAAGTCCCAGGTGACTGGAAGAAGGGAAACTTTGTACCCCTCTTGAAAAAGGGTAGAAAAGAGGACCCTGGGAACTACCAACCTGTCAGCCTCACCTCTGGGTCTGGAAAGATCATGACACAGATCCTCTTAAAAGTTATGCTAAGGCACATGGAGGACAGGGAGTGAGGCTCCCAATCAGTCTCAAAATTCAAGTCTGAAACCCCTAAATCCCAGGTAAAGCTCTTCTCTGGATGCTTGTCTGGAAAAAGGAATGTGATGCTCTGAGTTTATCAGCAGTAAGAGATCAGCTAGAGAGGTAATGTTGCAATTCTAACCCTAATAAAATCTTCAATAAATGTCCAAGACAGTGGCACTTTATGTACTTTATGTACATGTAAAAGCTATTTGCAAGTTTTTGAAAGTAACTGAGCCTGACAAGAGATACCTTTTATTTTGTGAAGAATGAAGAATGAGAATACAGAGCTTTTACAAGGGAGAGACAACACTATTCACAGTTATTAATTTTCGGGGGGGGGGGGGAGGGGGGGGAAGGTGTTTTGAAGTATTACAAAGTTGCTCACACTTACCCAATACATATCTAATGCCTCTCTACTCTGAGTCCACTCCTTATCACTGGGCTTCCCAGTAGGAAGAAGAGAAAGCAACTAACCTCTCAGGATTCTCAAATCCATTATTTTTAAACATAGGTTTAAAAACAAATAAACAAAAACCCCACGCCACCCAGTCAATCACAAATGCTCTGTCACAGTGCATTTTTTTCATTTTTTGTTAGGTAAGGGATTAATTTTGAGATCAGATTTATTATAGTCACAGATGTAAAAGTTTTTAAGGGTTCTGCAAAAACAAACTAGTAACTGTTTATCCACTATTGCAATCTGTTTGACTCTGTGTCGTTGTGCAGAACTTTTTGTCCATGAACAACCTTTAGTGTCAAGAAGAATCAATAGTCTGTCTATCTACCTATCTGTCTATGTATCTCAGGAAAAATTATTTCATGCATGAATTTCAGAATTACTAGCTAGAAATACTGTCATCTAAAATATATTGTGTAAAATTCTTATTCTGAGCAGATCCAGAAAGTATCTTGGAGTCCCACTAAACCACAATTAACTTACTTTCCAGAGAAAATAATGAAACAAAAAACCTACAACCCCCCCTAAAAAAACCACAAAAACAAACACACAAACAAAACAAAACAAACAAAACAATAAAACACAAACAAAACAGTAAAAACGCCATAAACAAACAACCCCCCCAACCCAACAAACAAACCTCCACCCCAAACTGAACAAAATGATAGAGAAATCAAACAAACCACCCCCACCCACAAAACAGTGGGTAGGTCAGATGTGATGTCAATTCTATACATTTCAAAAGAAACAAGCATGGCAATTGAACTGCGAGTAGTATATAGAGCAGTAAAATAAACAGAATTACAGAGAGATAACCTTACCAGATTCCTCTAAGTCTTAGATGGAATTCTACATCTACATATAGTTTAGGTTATCAGTCAGGAAAATTATGTATGAATATGCACAGGACATGTATTTGTGAGTTTGCTGTTTATAGTGCTCATTTCTCTATACAGCTCTATAGCACGTCCAAATAATAAAACAAACCTGAACGCACAGAAAAGGAGATACCATCCATTCATTACCCGTGTGTCATGATGGAGAACCTAAGTATCAAGCTGATGTTAAATCAAGGTGGAAAGGACTTGGATTAACAATCTTACAAAAAACCCCTGATTATTCATGATACTTAAACTAATGGCACATCGTGCTGTAAGAATCCTGCCTTCTTCCACATCCAGTGATAATAACTAGTAGGAGGCTTTCAAAACTGTAGTTGACACTGCATGAACTGTTTGTTAAAATGGTGCAGTAACTAAGCCATTTATTTCTCATCATTATTGAGGTGTCATTCAATTGTTACAAAATGCACAATTAGTCAAGTGTTTTTTAGTCACAACATTCAAAAGTACAAATCATAAAATGTGCTTCTGTATATTTTCTCTGAAAAAAATCACTATTAGCTGCAATCTAATCAGCATCACACTGAAGATGATCCATACAATTTACAAATGAAGCAGCTGCTGTAGCAGAAACTTTTGAGATAATGTGGTCTTATTTTGTAGGAATACAGAGTAATTAGTCTTAGAAATCCAAAGATTTAAATTAAACAAGACATTCTTTAACTTAATCGAGTATTACTTTGCTGTCACAGATAGCGCAGCTATAAAGAAAAAACAAATTGGAAAGAATCAACTGAAGAAAAGGAAAAGATCTTAATTTTCCTTTTACTGACATTAATATAATTCCAAGGCAATAATGTGTTCTACTCAATAAAAAACAAACCTTCCACTTACATCTTTGTTTTTTTAGACTCTTCCCATCACTGAAACATCCATCGGATCACCAGAACTTGACTATAAGAACACAGGAACTCATGCGAATAGGCAGAGGTTAATAATGTTTCTTGAAGAATGATATAGCCAACTGAAATAACTATGCCAAACATAATTCCTCATTGAGGAAAGAAGGAAAAAAATAAGGGGAAAGGAAATCCAAAACACCACAAAACAACAAAGCAAATGTTAGATGGCTGATCTTTACCTCAAACCATTTACCAGCTTTAAAAAAAGAATATGCCACCATTTACATTCTTCTTAATTACTTTTAGCTTGGCTATAGTTAGACAAGATTGAACTGAAAGATGATGGATTTTATTTACTTCCTTTTCAACACATATATATGCATCTTTATGGCATTTAATCAAAAGCCATTAAAAGTATGAAGCACTACTTTGTATAAATGGAATCATTGAAATAAAAAAAATGGAAACATGATCCAAGAATATTGACTTCACTGATTTTGGGAATGCTTACTTAATGTTTTGCTTGTTTTGTAACCAATATGCCTAGAAAATGGAAATGAATGTATAAAAAAATTATGTACCCTTACCAAAAAGTAAAATACTCATTTGAACAGACACTGAACAAGGTTACTTTTCCTCCCTCTGGAAAGAGATGAGTTAAAATAAGACTGACAGATAAAGTAGCAAGAATGGTATATAGAGAATATCTAAGAAATTTCTGTTCTCAGTGTCTCCTAACTCAAGGAAGAAAAGGCAATGAGGTTCAACTTAAAAAGAAAAAAAACAACAAAAGTTAATGGATAGCTTTTTTTTTTTTTTCCACTTTTGCATATGTATTCATATATATGTTTTGTCTTAATTACGACAACACAAAAGTGTTCATACACAAGAGTATTCTGCATTTTCATGTCATAAAAAGTTAGATTCTGTTGTGTAATTGCCATGTATATAGTAAAAAACCTTCCAGAAAATCTCAGTAAAGTCTATAACAATATAAAGAGGAGAGGAGAGGAGAGGGGAGGAGAGGAGAGGAGAGGAGAGGAGAGGAAAAGGAAGGAAAGGAAGGAAAGGAAGGAAAGGAAGGAAAGGAAGGAAAGAAGGTTTGTCTGAATATTTTTTATATCACAGAAATTCCCAAGATGCTCTACTTAAAGTTGTGACTAATTTTAAATGCTGAGTATTCGCCATTATATGCAACACCTGTTCTAATTTATAGATATTTCTTATCTGGATGAACCACTTAATTGTGATTACAATCAATGGAAAGGTAACTCAGAATTCTTATCTTTTTACAATATAGTTTGTTAGATCTCACTGGATCATTCTATATACAGATGACATAAAGGTAGAATGTCCAGTGGCACAAAAATAAGGTAAGACTTAAAAAAAAAAAAAAAAAAAAAAGTTTGTATTTTGGAAAAAATCATTTTGATTGGAGTTAATCAGCAAAATCTGTACTAATTAAGCCCTTAAAATCTGATTATCTAGTCTACTGGAATTTATTCAATAGTTTATTATTGAATATATATATTGCCTTAATAGTTTATGAAATTTTTATTAAATTTGCATTGTTTCAACTTTGGCAGTATACAGTCCTAACTTTATCTTTGCAGAGCCAACTGGTTTCACTAGTTTTTATGGCAGTATTCAGACCTATCTGGAAATTTTCAAGTGGTAGATAGCTTGCTCCTTCCTACATCAACACCCTCTTATGGAAGTTACTAATTTTAACTACACATTATAAATATAATACAATTATGAAAACATCAAAATCTTCTGCCTCCAAGTAAAATTAATTCTAGTGGTACATTCTTACTGTACTTGGCTGGCTGGGTGAAACTCCAACAAGGCAGGCAGCACCAGACACTACTGCTGTCATAACCCAGTGTAGAACTTACAGCCTTACGTAGGTTAAGTGCCTCATTTGTTACAGTTTAGTTAAATACAAATCTGTCTGTGAAATGATGATTTGTGGTACACATTACAGCTATTGACTGTGGAGCCTTTCAACTTAATCAGGAATTATTTGATCTTCCAGCTCTTCTTAGCACCATGTTCAAAATTCAAGAATCTTTTCAACCAAGATGAGAAAGGAAGGAATCTAAGCCCTCACAGTACTTCTGCTGAGCTTCATTGCTTCAGATACAGCATCAACTCTCTCTCTGTCTGGCAAAGTGGCAGGAAATTGCATGTTCTTCAGTGCCTTTCATGCTTCCACAGATGACACCTTATTCTGATGCTGCAGCATCCACCTGGAACCACCCATCATTTGCTAATCAATTTATGCAGCTACATGCAGGACAAGAGGGCATGGGCTTAAGCTCTTCCAGGGTAGGTTTACGTTGGATATTACGAAGAAAATTTTTACAGAGAGAGTAATCAGGCATTGGAATAGCCTGCCTAGAGAGGTGATGGATTCACTGTCCCTGGAGGATTTTAAGATGAGACTGGATGTGGCACTTGGTGCCATGATCTAGTAATCACAGTGGTATTGGATCAACGGTTGGACTTGAGGATCTTGGAGGTCTCTTCCAGCCCAGCTGATTCTATGATTCTTTCTGTACATTTCCTCTGTTATGACGGACTGGAAGCCACACTACATCCTGCTGCTGAGTATGATGCATGGATAACCTGAGGTAAGTCGAAGTATAAAAATGGAAGTTTCTGTAGTTGCTTGTAACCCAAAATGCATGTCATATATAGGCATATGCTGTTTCTGGTATCCTGGTACACCCCCATAACCAGAAGTTATGGTCCCACTCACTTTTACAAGATATTATTTCTGTGCCTGCAGAAAGAACAATGAATAAAAATTCCCCTAGTAAAATCTAGTTTGCATTACGAGTAAAGAGTGGGAGATCTAGTAAAAACAAAGCTGCTGAAGATGCATGGTTTGCAAACAAGCAAGCTGCTTTAGCAGGACAGTCTCTGCTAAAATGATTATTTACTATTTACAATGTAGAAAACAAAATAATATATGATATAAAATTCTTTGAAGAAAGATTTTGCTGCTAGACAATTCAAACTCTGGCACCTTATGTAATTTGTTACTTCTACTAGTATGTAGCCAAACAGGTATTGCTAATATAGCTTAGTTAGATAAAGTTCTTGACAGTGAAAGGCAGTTCTACCAGGGACTGCAAAAATTGAATCATGAAATTTCTTTTGCAAAGATGATAACAACACAAACATTTTCCACCAAGAAATAGAAGCAATCTAGTTGCAGTATTTTGGAGGCACAGAATGGTTGAGGTTGGAATGAACCTCTGGAGGTTATCTGGTTCAACTCCTTACTCAATCTGACTCCCCTAGAGCAGTTTGCCTAGCACCATGTCCAAGTCATCCTTAGATTCTTTCCAAGGACGGAAAGAATCCATCCAACTCACTGGTTGTAGACCAGTGAGTCTACAACCTCACTGGTCAAACTGTGCCAGTGCTTGGTTCCCTCACAGTAAAGAAGCTTTTCCCTATGTTCAGACAGAATCTCCAGCAAACAAAAAAGTAATGATATGATAAATAATTTGCTTAGATTGACAGGAATTATTTGCTAAAACAAAAACAAACAAAAAAAAAAAAAGAAAAAGAACAAATAAACACTGAAATTTAAATAATTTACAAATTACAAAGGCTTAAGGAATTTTTCGTGGGAGATCCAAGCATGATGGCCATAAGAGATAGTAATCTATGGTATTCACTAAAGCTTCCTTTAGCTGTGTTCAACAGTAATGAAATCTAATTAACTATACATAACCCAAGGTTTGCTTAACATTTAAACGAAACAGAATTAATCTTTTCTTCAGTAAAATTTATTCCTGTTAAAATCCAAAAATCAAGCTCAAATTACCACGGCATATCCAGACTTTGAATTGTAACATTTCATACCTGAAATAGCTTGAAAGGATTCACCTGGCACATGAGCAACTGAGTATCGGGCATTTTTTATGTGACTAATAGAGCCATGAAGAATGTAGTACACACTGTCCCATGATGGATCTTCCCTTCACTTTCACATTTGTTATATAGCCACAGCATCTATTTAAGTTTCATTCTAGCTTAAATGGAATGCTAAAAATAATACCCCCTTATTAATGGTATCTCCTTCTATGCCTTAACTTCACACAAGCAACAGAACAAGGCTTTCTTTCTGATCAGAAAAAGTCACTTCTTTTTTTCCTAGTTCTAGACATAACTGAAAAGATTGCTTTTACATTTCAAAAAAATGCAGATATGGGATATTATCTAAATTTATTACTCACATTTGAAAAGGAAAAAGAAGTATTGGTCTGCTACTGCAGCTGTTACAGTCAGGGCATATTTCTTTGACACAAAACAAAGCAGTGCAAAATAATGAAGTGTACCTCACATGTGCTCAGCAAAACCATAAGATGGAGAATAGTGAAGGTGAGATAAAGTGTGAACAGCGATAGCTGGCAGGTTTTGCAGACTGAAATATTTAATCCACTGAGAGCAGCAAGAGTGCATTAACTGCACCAGAGAAGGCTTCACTAACACTCATAATGTGAATAAACACTTTGAAATTTGTGTTACTTGCTAAAGAGTCAATATATCTCAAAGAGAAATGCCATCCACTAAAATATTCACACTAGTAAAATGCCATCAGCCTATGCTTAATATCTGCATGCCTGTATTTCACAGTATAATTTACATATCTCAAGGACACCCGTTCCATAGCCAATAACCCTGATTAGGTGAAATCAAGTTATTTGAAACTGTGTTAGAAAAGAAATCCCAACCTATTAATTACATCAAAAATGACCTTGGTAATACAGATATATTCACTATCCTCTGTGACATTCAGATAAAGTTGACTGCACTGTATATCAAACACCGTGATATTCTGAAGTGCAGAGTCATAAATCTACCTGTTTATGTATTTACCAACTCATGCTAAAAAAACCAAGTGCTTATTACTTCCAATACTGCTATGCATAAGCAGACTCTGTGAGAGTCTCTATGAGAATGCATTTATGGTGGACTGCGTGTAGTCAGTGAGAAGTCACAAAGGGGAAGTAAAAGACTGCAAGAAATCATCCTGACTGCTGTACAAGACATAAAGGTCATTTTTGTCATTTTCCTGTGGACACCACTTAACAGCATTTTATGCAGACATGTAATGCCCTATAACTTCTTTTACAGAGAAAAAGTAGTGTTTTATATGAAGATTTGGAAGTTGTTTTATAGGAAAAAAAACAACCAACACCACAAAACCCACACAGAATCATATTCTAACAATATAGTGGTAAAGGATGTTTGTAAATCTGTATTAGAAGGTTATCAGTCCCCTCTGAATTCTTCGAGAACAGAGGCAGAAACCACTCTGGAAAAGAAACAAGAATAAAGCATGGCACTGATCGATAGTTAAGACAATAGGAAAGGTAAAAGAAGACTATTACCTCACACAGACTGGGCAGAGACTGTGAAGTTCTGAAAAGGCAATATATTCGACAGAAAAACCATGTTCACCAAATAATATAACATTTAGAAGTTATGACACACATCTGCATGTATGAATTATTTCTTTGTATTAACTTACAATAGGGGCCAAGACATTGAATAAAAATATAATTACTGCACTAGTCTCAAAATATATCTTTTCTGACATTATTTGTTAATGAATATCAATGAATTTCACTGTGATCCCTTTATGATTCTCTTTAGCATACAAAACAGGAGGTACTCTCTCAGCACAACTTTCTGTCCGAAGACCTAAAAACTGAGAAATGTCACTACCTACACTAAATAGACCAAGTACATGAGAACTTTAAGTTCTACTGAAATTAGTGGAGATCAAGCATACAGCTATTGCACAGTTGTTGACATGAAACTTCGTATTCTTTTGAGCAATTGCCTATCTGTTAAAGATTCCCTATCAGGGATAGATTATAAATCTCAGAGCTATTAACTCATATTAACTACACATGTACATTCTGAGGGATGTTTGCCTACTTTCTCAAAGAAAACAGAGTAAAAATATCATGCCCATGTTTCTGCCAGTTTAATGTTAGAAAGAAGGCTGTGGGAACCAGTAGAGTCCTATGATGGAATTGAAGAAAAATCTAAGATTGGAAAAAGCTTTTTGATCTTCTGGGCAGCATCTCTATTTGTTTTAGCATGACATCACATAACTTCTTCAAAAGAATGATTTAAACTTCACCATAAACTTCACAGTTTTTGTGTCCCTCATTATGATAAGAACTTAAAGTAAGGAAACAACAAAGAGAAGCAAATGAATGAAGTAAAACCATGACAAATAAATGTGTACAATTTAAAGGACTATATATATACATATAAATAAAATGAACATTTGCAGCAGATTTGGATCCATATCCAACTTTCTATATGCATGTATGAATGCACATATCTGTGTGTATATATACCCATATATGTATACAAACACATAAACAAAAAGTTTATATATATAGTGATAATGTGGACCCATACTTTTCTAATATCCAAAACACCCTGAATGTAAGAAGTAACCTGGATGGTATCCCATATCTTCCTTCCCAAATGTAACCCATGCAGCTGTTTGCTGACTATGCTCTGCCACCATTCATCTTCTGAAAAAGAAACTTCTGTTCCATAAATTTGTACTTTTACTTATACAGGTCTGAATATTTTTTCTTGTGTTCTACTTCTGCCACTTGCCAGAAGCTCACTTTTCTATTCCTACATGCTAGTGGCTTCTCTGTCTCCCTTTTCCTTACTATTGTGATCATTCTTTTATCTCTTCTCTTCCAAGCTCTTCTCTTCCACATAGGTTCTTGGGTAAATTTAAGAAACAGTGAAGTTTTTTACAACTATTCACAATTAATTTTTCATTGTTTCCAGTCACTAACATATATTTCCTACTTTCTGCCTTTAAAATCATTAAGTGGTAAGCAGTAAGCCCTCTTTTAGCCTCTTGCCCTTCCTCTTTTATGGTCTCAAATGCAAATCCCCCATCTTTCTTATTTGGATTGAGAGCTGTTGTTGTTTACATTTTTAAGTCTTTTGCCCTGACACTTATGACATTAGTAAACATATGCCTTCAGCAAAAATACTTCTGCCTATATATGTATATTACAGAATTCCTGTAAAAGTCTCTAAACTTTAGGCTACAATCAAGCTAGTATGATCAAAGTCACTTCTAGAGGAACATGACTTGCTGCTAATTCCTCAAGGGCAAAGCTCTGAAACCTGCAGTTCAGATGTTACTGGGCTAATTAATAAAGACCATCTGCATATGCATGACCTTCAATGTTTTGATAGTGATAACATATAAAACTAATTAATAACAATAGCAATAACAACAAGACTATTACCAATAATAATAACATTAATAATGTTATTAACAATGTTATTAATAATATTAATATTAAAAATATTGAAAACAATAATGATTACCACCACCACCCCAAGAAATTGTTACAGCACTGCATGCTGGCTTGTAAACCCTTGATAACAACCATATGGGATATGGAGATAACTCTTCCTCCACTATTTTTGATGAGGATTTTTTTGACTGAGCAGCCTTGTTCTATTGGTGCATACTAAAGAGAAAACTGAGATTTGATCACTTCTGTAAGCAGGGAGATTCAAAGCTTAACTTAACTTTAGAGTTTTATTGATTTTATTAAGCTCTGGCACAAGATTATTTATATTTATAGTAATTTATTAGAATCATAGAATCATTTAGATTGGAAAAGACCCTTAAGATTGAGTCCCATCATTAAACCAACCCTACCAACTTATCATTACAGCTTGTTTTTTTTCTGCTTTGTAGACAAATTATACAAAAAGTAAACCAAGCCATGTTCTTTTCTTCTTGTGCTTGTAAGATATAACCTTAACAACTGTCAGATACTTTTGTTCCTTGCCTTACAGTAAATTATATCCTCCTCCTGTTGTTGATTTTCCTGATCCCTGCAGTGTGGATGATGATTTTCTGTTTGCTATTACAATGCACAATGTAGAGAAGCATTCAGACAAATCTTTGGAAGTACAAGTTCTTTTTCAACAAAGCTTATGTCATTTGTTAGTGTGTCTGAAAACAAACAAGTGGGATTTTGCCAGTGTTGAACAGACTGATGTAGGAAATCTCTGAGATGCCAACAATAACAAAAATTATAATTTACAGTAAACACACATGAGGAGATTGTCTGGGACTCTGGACCACTTAAAAATATGTGATTATTACACACTATTAGAAAAAAAATAATTCACTGGTGGATAAATTCACTCTTTCTTTACAGCAGACACAAGGCAGTATCACACATTTGCACAAGCAACCCTGAAAAGATAATGCATCAGCAAGATTGGGTTATTTCCCACAAAATTGTCATTAGTCAGCACAAGAAGAGAAGTAAAACTAGCTTTAGGTGTTTTTTTTATAACTAGAAACACCAATCTTTCCCAACACATGAAAACCAGCTCTCCTATGAATGTGTTTTTTTCCAACTAAATGTGAACTTAGGAAAAAAATACATGTGTAATATTATCTACACACATATTTTTGAAATTAAAACTAATGTGAGACAAAGGACGTGATGATTTTAAATTATCTCTGAAAGGAATGTCTAGGAGAATTTTTTTTGCACACTACTGTAAAAACGGGTAGTTCAGTTCTGATGTTAAAATTTGTGTGTTCATACAGAACAATGCACTTAAATGAGGCTAAGTTTACCATAAATACATTTAAATATTTAAATAAAACTGTACTAAAAAGTTTTCTTCTCTTTATTTCCCCAAAGCAACCCTGATGCAAATCTTGTGAGTCAAAACAGTAGCTAGAAAACACTACCACTAGTGTAACGCATCCCAGCAGCTGAAATGGTAGATTAGATAAAGCTCAGCTTCTAAGCCACGTCATGATCAAAGTTGGGTGGTTAAAGAAACTGATGGAGTATGAGAGACTACTTTTATCATAGAATAAAATCATGGAATAGTTTGGGCTAGGAGGAAGCTTTAAAGGTCATCTAGTCCAATTCCCCTGCTCAGATGTCCCTGAGCAGGGACATCTTCAAGTTGATCAAATTGTTCACAGCCTTGTTCAACTTGACGTGGAATGTTTCCAGGGATGGGGCATTTACTATCTCTACTACTTCTCTGGACAACCTGTTCCAGTGTTTCACCACCATCATAAAAAATTTCTTCCTTACAGTCTGAATCTACTCTTTTAGTTTAAAACAATTAGCCCTTGCTCTATCACTACTGACACTGCTAAAAAGTTTTTCACCATCTCTTGTAAGCCTCCTTTAAGCACTGAAAGGTTTTAATAAGGTCCTTCTGAAGTCTCTTCTCCAGGTTGAATAAACCCAATTCTCTCAGCCTGTTCTCACAGGAGAATTGCTACATCCTATCTGATCATGTTCATCGGCCTCCTGCAACAGGTCCATGTCTCCCTCCTGCTGGGCACCCCAGATCTGGAAGCAGTACCCCTGAGAGCAGAGTAGAGGGAAAGAATCACCTTCCTGGACCTCCTGGTCACACTTTGTTTTACACAGCCCAGGATACTGTTGGCTTTCTGGGCTGCAAGCGCATACTCCCAAGTCATGCTGAGTTTCTCATCAACCAAACACTCCAAATCCTTCTCCACAGGGCTGCTCTCAATCCATTCATCCCCCAGTCTCTATTAGTATTGTGGGTTGACATGAGCACCTTGTACTTGGCCTTGTTGAACCTCATGAGATTTATATGGGCCCACTTCTCAGTCTTGTTCAATGCCCTCTGGATGACATCCCATCCTCGAGGTGTGTCAGATGAACCTCTCAGCTTGGTGCCACTCAGTTTGGTTTTCTTCAGGTAAATAAATGTGCTAACTGTTTTTTGTCATTGTACATGGTATACAAGTATCTTCTTTTTCCATATGTTTTTACATTTTACTAACCTTTCGTCAAAGTATCATAGTCCAGTTTAAGTACATTGTTTTGAGAGATATTCTAGGTTTCTGTCTGGTCTTCATTTTCACCCCTCCCTCTCCCCTCCCGCTCAATTTATAATTATGGTTTGCTTTTTTTTTTTTCCTTTTCCTCCTCTGTTGAGTATTTTTTTTCTGAAGTTTTCATCATATTTCCAATGTGACTATGGCAGATTACCTAATTTTTGCCTTCTCCGAACTAAATATTTTATTATAATCCTTTCTAATCACAGCAGAAGTCAACAAAAGAAAATGAAAAAAAAAATTAGTAGATTGAAACTGCAATCCCTTGAACTAAACTCACAACATCTTCAATGGAAAGAAGAATTACTCTGTCATCTCTACACCTGCTTTCATCTGCTCTCTGGGGTTCTTCCTGCTGTGAACACCCTAAAGGCTATTTCTCCTCTGAGTACACAGATCTCTTTTTAAGCTTCCATCTTATACAGTTAACATTCTGTGCACTTGAGTGCACTTACCATTTGCTTTTTGCTGTAGCTATAAATAATGTTAAGAGAATGTCAGTGTCTAGATGCTTTATCCACATATATGCAATAGGATCAGCAGGTTTTACAAAACATTTATCAACATAACATTGGGAGTTTTCACTCTGCTTTCATTTGGAAAAGCAAGTGCTACTAACAAATGGTTTCTCTAGACAAAGCGGTATTCAATTATTCAAATTACTTTAGGGTATAATAGCATTGTTCATGTTATTAATGTTGAATGCTGTTAACATCTTAAACAATGATATTTTAATTCACTGTTTAGACAAAGATTTGCAAGTAAATATAATAAAGTAAAGAAGAAGTGGTGTCTAGTTTATTAGATCCAGTCAAAAACATACATAGCTTGCTAAACTGATAAATTTTTACTTGAAGTGTTACAGTCCAGACCACATATTGTATAATACAATCAGATACATTAATAGGGATTCACATGCTAAAAAAAAAAAAAAAAAAAAAAAAAAAAATATCGGCAAGATTCTTTCAAAACAAACATTTTCTGTAGGAGGAGGAGGATAGAATCAGTTCACAATGTATACATGCTGGAAGCAGAAGAAGGAAAGAAACTTGAAAACTAATTCCAAAGTCCTTGCTACTGTATCCTGCCTAAAACGGAATTTCTATGTGCCTGAAAAACACTATCTTAATGAAAACCATGTATTCCCTAAGATGGTCTAACTTATCTATGTTTTAGATTTTACCATATTTGGTCAGATGGTAGTCCCTCATGCCTGCTGACATGGCTTTTGAAGTCTACAAATCTCTGCTGAGTCTCCTTAACAGACCCCCCAAAACCAGTCTGTGATTTGAGTGGGGTTTTCAAAAAATGCCTCTCACAGATCACCTTAATTTATATAATAATGTCCTGGCAGGAACCAAGATTTTTTTTTTTTTTTTTTCTAAGTAGATTTAATATCTGTATTTACTTCAAATGAAACCTCAGCAACAGCAGCTAAGATATATGTGAGTCAAGATCAAGTGTCTAGAACCAATTATCCTGGAATTGTTTGCTGATTTGATCAACAGACACAGTGGTATGCTGAAATAAATGAAGCAACTGAGAAACAGACATCAATGAAGAAAAAACAACAATTACATTCTGCAAGTGTATCTATGTGAGCAAGATCCTCTGCAGTAATCTAATGATACAGATAAACATGATAGAATCGGATTATAAAATAGTCTTTCAACAGAAAAAAAAAAAAAATCTGGTAAAGCAATGAATTTCCTTTTCAGCTATTAACTCTATGACAATTTGGGAATAAAGAACTGTGTTAATTTTATGTAATAATTCATCTTCTATTCAGTGTTAATACATTTACTTATTTTTGGTCTTATTTAAAATTTTTATTTAGACTTTTAAAAAGAAAACTTAAAAATTGTTGTTAATCCCATATGAAAAAAAACCCCAACCAACCAACCAACCAAACAAACAAACAAAAAAAAAAACCCAACAAGCCCAAAAAACCCATAACCCTTTATCTCATAGAGGACTTCTTATGCAGATTTTTTATGCAGAAAAAATGTTATTATTTCTCAAAGTTAGACTTTAGAAGATGACTAATAGCAGCATATCCTCCTAATCACTGGCACAAAAGTTGCAGATACATGAAATTTTGGCCTGGGAAGTCTGCCCTTAGTAAATGTATTTAATGCATGGACATGGTCTTCTGTATGCCATCTGCCACCTGCTGTGTGGGCACCGTTCCCATTCACAGGTGGATTGGAAATTTTCCTCAGAGTATTCATGGCAAGCAACAGGAACAGTAAGCCAAGGTTTTAGCTTTCTACCAGAATCACTTTTTTTCTGCTTGTAGACACTGACATAAACACCTCAGTTAGCATACTGAGAAAGTATGTTTCAGAAAGCAATATATGAAAAGTAGAAAAACATGTAATGAAAAACAAAAGTCCTGCTACCAGTAAGTTTTGTTGCAGTAGCACTGTAGAGAATAAAAATAACCACAGAGATATAAATAAGAAAGTATCAGTCTGATAGAACACTCTCTACAAGTAAAATCCTATGGCAGAAAATAACAGAAAATAAACTTTATTCTAGAGATGAGCAACATTATTCAGAGAACACATTGGAGTATCTGTGTTTCCATAAAGGAATTTGCCATTCTGAATTTCTTCATATTTGCATATTTAGACAGAGATCAACAAATAAATTTCCAAACATCTTAGAAATGTAGGGTCTCAAAATAAGCAGAGTAAATGAAAACTATGGAAAACAAAATAAGAAGGAATCTGCTATTGAAGTTTTTGGTTACAATGTTCACAAACTCAGTGGTCTGAATTGACCACTGAAGTTACATTGAAGGGAGTTGCAGCTTCAGTGAGTTCATGGTAAAAACCAAAGTCTGTGGGGTGAGCAATGTACTTTTCTTCCAGATATATAAAATTGTTATGTTCATCAATGTGGACTGTTTGATTCTGTAGGAGTATGATGATGATAACTTTCCTGAACTATTTCCACTGCTTGTGTCTTGACATCTTCTAGGGAAAAACAGGGAATGAACTGAATTAGTGTAACTGTGGTTAACCTGAGGGGGAAAAAGGATACAAAAGAGACTAAACTACCTTTTGATAATGAAGCTGTACATTACTTAGGCAAAATGAAATTATCCGTCCACAGTGATGGATAGGAAAAAAAATAATAAGCCTACTAAAATAGTTTTGGCAGAATTTGTTCTCCAGCCTTTATCTGCTGACACACCATTTTCATTGCCTAAAAATACATACTGCAGTTCAACACTGTTTCTACTTCATTTTTTATTAAAAAGCCAAGCAACTTAATTCTCAGAGCACCAAAGAAAAAATCATTACTACTGTTAATACTGTGACAGCTTATTTAGATCAATTTCTGCTTCTGGAAGTCAAAACAGGGTCTCATCTGTGCTGAGAAGGTCTGTATTTCCCAAAAGACTCTACACCATATAGTACCTACATCCATACAAATGGGAAACAAAAGGTTATCTTTCTGATTTAGTACAGCTTTACCATGGTTTGCTTTGGAACAAATGTCCAAACAAGAGTAAGGTGGTACATATCCCAGTCTTTATAATTCACATTTGCTTTTTGACTAGTAGGAAAAATGAAAGTATGTAGAAGCATTTCATACAGAGTAAGGATGCACAAGCAGAGTGGGCTGCTTGCCTTACATTATTCACAGAAGAAAACTAAAAGGACCAGTGAGTTTACATGATAATCTTTTTAAAATAATTCTAATTAATAATTATAAAATTTAATAATAAAAAATGCCAAAAAGCCAAGATCATTTGTGATTATCTGTAGAAATCTAAAAGATAAGGGGCTAGTGCGCATGTCTCAAAAATGGATAGCTGGATAGCCTGAAGCCAACCAAATATTGTTGGTAAGAATATACTGCGTGAATGGACAAGAAAGAACAGGATATGGCAGGAGAAGGGGGCCATACGGAGGTAGGGCAGCATTTTTCTGGGACAAAGTTTCTTGTCCTGGAGAAAAGCACAACACAGTACAGAGCAAATGCAGGAATGAGGTTGAGAAGTGGGCACGGACTGTCAACCAAAGACCAACACAGTAGAGGGGAACAAGACCAAACAAGAGGGGAACAAGCAAATGCCTCTGACCCATTTCCAGAAAGGTCTGAAGGTCTAGAAGAATGAATGGTGCATGATGACTAATTTCCATAGAAAGCTGGAAACTTAGCTCGGGGGAAGGGGTAGAGGCTCCCCCAAAAAGTCTGGGTGGTGTTCCCCCGGGACCCTGGACACCCCATCACCTGCATCAACACTAAAGCCAGGACTGGCTTCCTTCTTCTTTCCTTTCCCTTTCCCTTTCCCTTTCCCTTTCCCTTTCCCTTTCCCTTTCCCTTTCCCTTTCCCTTTCCCTTTCC
>JAWWEE010000074.1:73495594-73508478 GCA_035221455.1 Xenops minutus | reverse complement strand
CTTTCCCTTTCCCTTTCCCTTTCCCTTTCCCTTTCCCTTTCCCTTTCCCTTTCCCTTTCCCTTTCCCTTTCCCTTTTGCCTTGTCCTCTCTTTTCTTTTACCATACCCCTTATTCTAAATCCATCACCCTGGGCTTATGTTATAAGAGACTAACTTGTACCAATTCCCATGGCGTATGTATAATTTACTAATAAAACTTGGTAGGTTTTTGTGGATCCTCTGACTTTTGTCATTCTTTTTTTCGACTGACTACAGGCATTCACAAATATTGGGTTTTCCCTTTTCCTTCAGGGAGAGATGCCACACAATCTCAAGTTCTACTGCTCAGAATCTACATCTTACCACAGAGTATTTCTTAAAACATACTTCTAAGAATATGGGAAGAAAAGCAATTTTAACATGCATTTGGGAGAAACTAAGTATAGAAGGCTAATGAAAATATACTATGTTTGAAATTAGGTCAGAGCCTGAAAGCTGAATGTTGATTTCAAAAGGCAATCTCTGCAGAGAAATAGGACTCTGAAGAAAAGCAGATATCCAATGAATTGTCCAAGAGGACTCTGGTTAGGATATATTCCTACACAAGCACTTGTACATGCAGCCTGTAGTAAGTGTCTCTCTTAGTAAATCTCATATTTTAAAAAATATTTTGCATGAGATGCACATCTTTAATTAAAAAGCATATCAATATAATGATATAATTCTGGTACTTCTGTCCATTTGTTCTGTGTCCCTCACTGTCTTGTAACTGTCTCTCACTTTCTGAGAACCAGAGTCCTTATCCTGAATCAGAGAAGTAATTTCACCAGACGTGTTGTAATTACTGTCCACAGAGCAAAGTCAGATTATTTCTTCAAATCTACATCCAGTATTTAAACATTGGATGGTGCCAATTTACTTTATGGAAGCATAACATACTTAATATGTACATGACTTAGGATTAATTATTTTCTTTTCACGATGTTTAGACAAGGCTAAGAACATATCACAGTGAGCTGAAACAATCTTGCAAAAATATTTTCAGCAATTATCTTAACTAGATACAGTTCAGGAGTCCATCAAGGGATACTTAATCATTTTTAAATAATGATCTAATCATAAAGACTGTACATAATTAATAATAAACAAAATCTGCAAATAGTCAGCTTTCTCATTAATCTCTACTGTCTGCAACTCATCTATATCATCTAGTTATGTAAAAATGGCATGAAAATCCTGAGAAAGTAACAGAATTTTACAATGATTTCTTATGTAAAGTACTCTTTTAGAAGCAGTAATCATGGAAAAAAAAAAAAATCCATGCTAATGTAATGATGGTAATGCGACAGACCTCATTCAATAGTAGTCAGTTAAAAATAGAGAAACATGGTTCAATTCCATTCTTCTAATCAGAGTGCCCCAGATGTTCCAAAAGATCTAGCAATGGATGAGCAGTTGCACCTTGTGTCAAGAAGGAAAATAGTGGCCCTTCTTTGCCTGAAACTGTTAAATTCTGCCTGGAACACAAAGACTGACAGGGCCAGAGATAGCATGAAAGGGCAAGGACATAATAAAAAAATATATTGAGGTAAAAGATTGAATTTAATCCTTCTATGATTTTTTTTAATGTTTCTCAAGTTATTAAGGGAAAGTGAGATCAAAAGGGAGAGATGTTCCTTAAAAACTTAAAAAAACTACAATAGCAGGTTTTGTACCTTATTCATCTACTTTGTTCTTTTTTTCTTTTTAAGTGCTGTCATTCCTTTTCTCTTGAATATGCATTCTAACATGAACATTAATTTTTTAATCTCAGACCAAACCAAACCAAACCAAACCAAACCAAACCAAACCAAACCAAACCAAACCAAAATGCCCACCCCCAAAAAAAAAACCCAAAAAACCCACAGAAGTCTGCTTGCTGCCCTCTAACTGCAAAGACAATACAATTATCATCCTTTAATAAGCACACAGATTCCTGCTAATACTTTTCTAACAATTTTTTAAAAATATAGAGTATTGTTCACATTCCTGTGTAGGAACACACTGTTCTAGACAGACCTTTTTTTTTTTTTTTTTTTGTCAGTAAAGCCAGAAAGAATGTTTTAAGTAATCAAAAGTGAGCTGCTTGTGAAATGCCTCATTCTGCCACTCCCCACACACAGTACAAATCAATATTCATTCTGTGTGTTTTTCGCAGCACATCCTCTGCACATTGTTCAAACAGTTTTTAATGAATCCTGCACTCTATACTTACATGCTATGTCTTTCTTTCTATATCCAGAAAGGGAACAGGAAAGAAAATTACAGTAGACAGAAATATAAGGTGTGTTAGAATGAGATAAGTTACTTTCAGAAAAGTAATTTCAATTATTACTAACAATCTGAGCCAGTGTTGCTCTGCAGGCTTCAAAGAGTACTTGTAAGAGCAAAGACAATGTTTTACCCAGTGTCAGCAACTGTAGTTATGCAGGAATTAGCTGATACGAACCACCACAGAGTTCAAAATAGCATTTATATTGGAGTGCAAAAGAAAATGAGATGCTATTACCTAAATTAGTTGAATTAAATTTTCATTGGCTTCTCTGAATATTAATCACCCACAGTCTGTCTTCCCATTGCAACCAAAATCTTCCCTAGTTCTGATAGCATGTGTACCTCCAATCCCTTTCCTTTTACATATATTTAGAATTGTATAACCTGAATCAAGATGTTAGCTGAGTATATTTCTTCAAATATTAAATACATTTCTATTAGCTACTTTTCTTCAAAAGTTCATTTTATGAATATACTTAGTAAAATCAACTGATGAGTTTTGGACTGTGCCTGGATCTTGCAGTGCATCATCAGAAAGAAGCAAACTAAATCTCCTCTTCCTGCATTCTTTTAAAGCTAACTGCGCAGTCTGAGTAGTAGTTAGTTTCTTCTATGACTGCTACATATATCAGTCAACTAAGTCTTCACACACCATGTTTTTGTGAAACTACTACATTTTTAAAGATGTATATTTATTTCTAGACATATGTCTCTTCACCCCATTTGTTTTTATATACAACGTGCCAGTCCCTAATCTAGTACCCTATGACATTCATGTGACACATTTAATTGAAAACTCCTGTTACGAGATCTTCCATCTATTCACAATTGACCCACACTTTTTTTTTTTTAGAATGTTTACATTTCTTCAGTATGCAACAGAGCAGCTGCACTACACACCAGTTCATAACAATACAACTTAGAGAATCTCAAACTATCCTGAATCAATATCATAAAGCCAATATAGCTGTCTCCAGACCAACTCACCCTCTCTGGACAGCAGAGATCCTTCAAACAGAGGTTATATAACATTTCTTAGAACCATAACAATTTTTCTGCTGTTAGTGGAAACCTACACCATAGAAACGTATCTTCAATTTTTTTTATGGCCTGTTTGTCTTCAAACTGAAATGAGTGAATGCTAGCCAACAGTTACTTTTATTTTGAGCTCAGGAACTTCAAGTTCTGCTGTAGTGTAGATGATGGTTTCTTTTCTCATATTTTATTATGATCTTTTACTTATATGCAAGAGCGCTTTTACTAAAACAGCAACAAATATTTGTTAGAGATGGACTATTTATTTTTTAAAGGTCTATGACAGGTATTTACTGAGCATGTACAGCCTATTCTCAGTTCACTGAGTACCAGATCTGTCAAATTCAGTCTTAAAACTAATAACGAATTTAAAATGAAATTTTAACACCAACTTGTATAATTTTGTTCCTTTTGCAACTGGTAATTCAAGGTCCCAAATCCAAATTTTCTTATTTTCATCTAAATAAAAAGAAAAGGAAATACAAACCAAGGATAAAACAGTATCAAGGAGATATTGAAAACCTATGTTAAGTGTTCAGGAACTCATATTTCAGAGAATTATAGATTAAAAAAACTGTTAAAACAATATGAAAACTTACACTGATTACTTATCATATGCTCCATTACTTAATTAATCTACTACTTGCCTTAACATACTTTCAGAATGCATAACATACCATAATAAAAGTGATGAACGTCTGTTTTGCTCAGTAACAAAGTATGTTAAAGGAAGTCAGCTAAATCTTATCACAGCAAAGCTTGTCTCCTGCTGACATAAAAGGGAACTGCACAGCTAAAGCTCTTCAAAGGCTTTGAACATGTACAGCATTGTAATATTAGTCAAAGAGATCACGAATTTGTGAGTGTGTCATCTGAAGAGTCCCATATAACTGAATGTCTTTATTCCACCTCTCTGTTACACTTTAACCTACTCAATGAGATCATGCCAGTGTCACACCACTGAAGCAGCAACATCTTTAACTATGACTCACTGACATCAATCATTCTTGCTTTTTTAGCACACCAGAAAGAAAACCTGGCTTTGTTCCCTATAAGAGCTTTTTCACTTTTATGTTAATATGATAAAAGAAAATACAGAAGCAACCCAAAATTTTTCAACGGTTGAAAGAGTGGAAAAAATTTCATGACATTCAATGACATTGAAAAAGCACCTGTAGCATTCCCATCCTTAAAATATTCTTCTCTAACTTGGTCATACACAACTGATCCAATGCACACTGCAGTTACTTATATGTAGTATGAACAAAATGATGAAATATAGCATGAAAAAAATTAATATATCTTATGTTAATTTTCTCAGCCTATGAACTGGTGTATGACTGAATATGTTACCTACTTGTATATGTTTAAAGATAGGGCACATGTAAGCATTTTTTGTAACCTTTTGAGTGACTCAGATGTGCACTCTAATGTAACATTTCTGCATTCTAAATTTTGTTTAACTTACAAACCTATACATTTAGGCTTCATTTAGAGTCTTAGAGGTATATAGAATCCCAAACATCCCAAATCAATCCAGAGGAAGAACAGCTGTACAAATTTGCTAGACAGCTCATCTGATTAAAAATTTGACTCTTATTTCTCTGATTTCTAATACTTCATTTGTGTTTCATTTTTCCCCAAGTTTGAACTTAATTTTGCTTCCCAACTTTAAGTTAGATATTGTCTTCTTCTATGAGAACTAACTGAATTAAACACTTGAATGTCATCATTTTCCCTGACAATTCAACCAGTTCAATCAACATCACTTTTTTTTTTTTTTTTAGGCTTAAATTCATAAAACAGCATTAAAAAGAAAACACAATGGTTACTCTGTTGTTTTATAAGTTAAACAGTAATAAATGGCATGATGATCAGTTTGACCTATCAAATTCTAGAATAAATTATCTTGGTACTTGTTCCCTACAGAAAAATACATTTTTTTTTTTTTTTAATATTGCTAAGTGGTGAAATAAGATTATATTGTTGGACTGGATAATTAGAAATTATTTCCATCACTAAAATTGTATTTTCTATTTCATCAAATTACAAATAGAGAAATAAGAATTGCTAGTTTTCATGAAATGTGATTGTTTAAAGACACAATTTGTAAACAGATCCAAATACATTTTTTTGAGATCAGTTCAAATATTGTTACTCAGACTGACGCAACTTTTTTATCTGAAAATTAAAATAACATTTATGTATTCTCCGAGGAAAAAAAAAAAATCAGGATTACTATATTTTGATGAAAAGTGACCTAGACAATGCATCAATTCTCTAGTCTCCACCAGCAAAACTTTCAAAAGGTTAAGTCTGTTATCTGAGCAGAATCTGTAACATTTAAATGTAACAGCTAGCTTCCCCTCATTTTGCAGTTTTATGTTTTTTCCGTATAATTTCCCTATGTCAAATGTTTTCTTGTCAGCACAATTTTCATCCTTAGGATTAGGAACAAAGTAAAAGAATAAGAATGAAAAAAATTATTATGCCAGACAAAAGGTATAACAAGACCTCAAGAGAATCTGTTTTAAATGAGTGGCTTGCTAAAAAAAAATTAAGTGGTATGAAGAACAAAGTATTTGAAATAGTAAGAAAAATCAGGTAACCTTAGAATCAAACAGGTGGATGATAGTAGTAGAACCTAGCTGTTAACTATTTAGCCATTTCCTAATTTACCTATCTGACACCATTCTTGATCACCTTTACCAGGTTAATGGAGCAATATACTTAGAGGATCTGCTCAATTCTTATTCCTACTTATGTTTCATAGTTTGAGAGTAATAACGGTCACTGAATGCCTGAAAGAGAATATTAAGAAAATATATTTTTTTTTCTTAAAATACTTATAAACTAACTTACATGTGTTATAGACTTTAAAGGAACACTAGACTTTAGAGAAAAACATTTTTTTATATACAAGAAAGTCAAAATAATGCAAAAGTAGTTTTTTTTAAAAAAAACTATTTACCTAAGAAAACAGAAACACTTCATTGGAGGTGAATGAAAACAACACAAATCATGAGAAGCTACTTACTTGATGACTAACCAAGAGCTCAGAAATATGTTTTCTGTCAAACAGTCTTGTGAGCCTCCACTGAAGATACCACAAGCCTGACAATCCAGCAGCTTTCACTGAAACAGAACAACAAAACTTTGAACATGATCAGAAAATAATGGTTATTGTGGCATGACATTTATGTAAACAGACAACAGCATAGGCATTGGATTGTCCCTTGCACCAGGATATGTAGATGTTAAGACGGTTTTTTACCCTGGTAAATCTATAGAGTCAGTACTACAGTAATACACAGATTTTTCTTTTTAAGCAGCTGTTCAAAATTGGAAATCTGATTGAAATAAGTAAATGCACAGTATGGTATTTTCAAGGTTTGTAAGTAGTTTGGGAGTAATATGTGAATTCATATCTCATCAAATTTAGGACAAGGAGCTAATTTGAAAACCTTGTGATTCAAATCAAATGAATTGCTGTCATAGAGAAATAAGGAAGTATTGATTATGAAACTGTTCAGAAACCACAAAAATACACAACAAAAATAATGTAGTCTCAATTTTCCACAAATTTAGAACTGAATCTGTTTTAAAGAATACTCCATTTATATACATTACTTATCAGCTCTTCTCAAATATGCACTATATTGACACAAACTCATTAAAAACTGACTTTGCTGTTATCACCTAACTAATCTCATAGTGTATGATAGTATTAAAATGAATAAACCAATGAAGAAAATATTAAAGATATATTAAATCACCAAAATATTATTTTTGCGTTATTCCTGTAAGCACCCTATCAGAAAAATCAGTGACATCTGTAGATTCTTAATCAATGTGAAAGCATAAACAGAATCTAGATATAGCATGTAAAAACTGAAATAAGCTTAGCAGTTTTTGTTTGTTTTGTTTTTTTGTTTTTTTTTTTTTTACTTGATCAGCTTTAAGGTCTATAGATCTATGACAATGAAAGAGTATGCCTTAAATGGAAGATGAATTAGTTTTAGAAAAGCATAAGTGATAGAACATTACTCAGTGTACTATCAATTCTACAGGTAAAATATCTGAACTTCATTTACATAGAAGCTTTGTTAGCTTTCTTAAAACGCACTGCTTGCTTTAAAATACTCATGAATCATTCATGATAAGAAACAGGGTAACTACAGACAAGCCTATACCTCTGTTCCACATGCAGGTGGTTTTTTGAGTTTTTGTCCAACAACAATATATCATCTTTCAAATCAAGAAACCTTGCTACTGAAAAACAAGTCCTCAAATATACCTCAAAGTCCTTCAACAAGTGTTTGGGTCAAGGTATCAGCAGAAGTTGCAGAAATAGCTCAACAATTACATAATTTTTAATGCCATTCATTTGCCTCCTTGTACAACAATTGCTAAGTATCAGAGATCCCTAGTCACCCCACAGAAACTACAAATAGTAACAGCTAGACAACCAGCAGTACCTATGTTGCACAGCATTAAGCCAGTTACAAATAAAGTGCCAATTGCCCCAGAACTAGGCTGCTGATTCTTGGTTACATCTGAGATATGTCATCAGGGACATGACTTATTGCACATAGACCTGTAACTCTTTCATATAACAGAAAAAGTATTTGTTTTGCTGAGTTTTCCCTCTTATAAGATTTACAGTCCTATCCGTTCTTTTACCACGCTCTCTTCTTCATAATTAGGAATTTTTTTCATTGCTAAATTGTCAGATTTCGTATTTGTCAACTTTTCTCTGGTTCACTTCCACTGATCTCCCCTTTAACAATTCTCCTGCAGTCACAGAGCAAGAGGGTAGGTTTGCTTTTAATATTCCACTGGGATAATTTGTCTCTAGCTAGTCTTACTGAAACTGTTATTGAGAGCTTTATGAATTATAGTTTTGATAGGAATGACAGCAGTGTTGTTCTTTGTACACATGATACTGATGTGTTTCCTCCTAGTATTAAAGTTCTGTTTTTACAGTTAGATATGTTGTTGTTGTTATCAATTATTATTATTATTATTGCCATACTAATCCTCAATTGCTGTTGTCATTAATTCATTTCAGAACTTGTTTCCTCTAAACTACAGGATTCACAATGATATAGTAAAAAATGGCCAGTAAGCCAAGGTCATAAGAAAATTATACTGCTTGTAGCAAATTGTAATTACACACTTTAGTCCATAAAGTTTATTTACCCTCTGTGAGTTTCACCTTTAACCACGTGTCCCTGTAATGCAGTGCTGCCATTGCCATTAGGCAAATAACAGGCCATTACAGAGGCTGTGAAGTCTCCATCCCTAAAATATTTCAAGACCCAAGTCTTGAAAGACAAAGCGCTCAGGCATCTGCTCTCAACCAAATAATTTGAGAAAGAAGTTGGACTACCTGACCTCCAAACTTCATTTATATTAATACAAATAAAATGTATATATACCAGAACACATATAGACTCTTTGTTCTTATTTCCTCATTAGGGATAATTATAAAGCTGTAAATATATTCTTTTTATTTGTTTTATGAAATATTATGGGTGAATTTTCGATTTCATGAAACTGGATGGGAAAACTGCCAGTGACTTTCAAGTGGAGAGGTTTTTTTCTGCTCATATTAGATGAAGTCTAGTGGATACTAAGCAGAAGTGGAAGTCAGGACTCTTGAGTTTTGATCTCATAAGTTCATGTGAATGCTGTGATTTTAAGCAAATGCCTCCATATGCACTAAAACATGTAAAGGCACTGATGTATGCTGTCTATCTGAACTTTTGTAAAGTCTTTGACTTTATCATCCACAGCATTCTCCTTTGAAACAAAGCTGGGAGGAGCAGCCTATACCTCAGAGAGTTACAGTCCTTCAGAAGGACCTCAGCAGGTTGGAGAGATGAGCAGAGAAGAAATGTCTGAAATTCAACAAAGGCAAATGCCGGGGAAAACCTGTGGTACAATAACCCCTTGCACCAGGACAACCTGTTCAAAAGTAGCTCTGAGAAGGACCTGGGGATCCTGGTGGTTCATAAGCTATCCATGAGCAAGCAGTGTGCCCTTGTGGCCAAGAAGGCCAATAGTATCTTGTGGTACATCAGGAAAAGCATATCCAGCAGGTCAAGGAAGGTAGTCTTGCCCCTCTACACAGCCCTGGTGAGGCCATATCTGGAGTGCTGTGTCCAGTTCTGAGACCCTCAGTACAAGCCAGGCATGGAGCTCCTCAAGCAGGTCTAGTGGACAGCTACAAAGATGATTAAAGGACTGGAATACCTCTCTTATGAGGTCACACCTCAAATCCTGTGTTCAGTATTGGGCCCCTCACTGCAAGAATGACATTGAGGTGCTGCAACACGTCCAGGAAAGGGCAACAGAGCTGGTGAAGGGTCTGGAGCATAAGTCTTATGAGGAGTAGCTGAGAGAACTGGAGTTGTTTAACCTAGAGAAAAGGAGGCTGGGAGAAGACCTTATTTCTCTCTACAATCATCTGAAACGAGGGTATCATGAGGTAGTCAGTTTCGGCTCCCAGGTAACAAGGCACAGGACCAAAGGAAATGCCTCAAGTTGAATCAGGGGAGGTTTAGATTAGATATTAAGGAAAATTTATTCACTGAAAGGTTGGTCAGGCATTGGAATAGGCTGCTCAGAGAAGGAGTGGAATCACCAACCCTGTAGGTGTTCAAAAGATGTGTGGATGTGGCACTTCTGGAGATGGTTTAATGGTGAACATAGTGGTGCTAGGTTATCGATTCAACTCAGTAGTCTCAGAGGTCTTTTCTAGCCTTAACGATTCTGTGATGATGTGTGGGTGCCTAACACAAGAGAAAATGTTAGCATGCTTGACAATAGATATGTGGTGAACTTTGTTTCAATAACAGATGATTCAGAAGTTTGATGTTTAAATATAAGTTCATATTAGAGGATTTGACTAGAAAGCAGGTGTCAACTTCTGAGAAATATCATGAAGCATTTACAAAAGCTTCTGGTCTCAATTCTATATAATGTTATATTTCATATCACTATGAAAAAGTCAGTAAGGACAAAAATAAAAGAATTTATTGACAGCTACATCTACTAATGCTTAGCTAGAACTTTTGTTTCTACTGTTTTAAAAGTGAATCACGTATTTTTAGTCAACATTAGAACTTAGATCTCATTTGTAGGTCTTCCTTTCAGAGCTGAGATCTGAACAAGTGAGAATAAGCTCCTCTATCTGCAGGGCATATGAAGGAATTCTCAGTACCTATCTGGTATTAACACTATAAACTCTGTAATGGATTTATACATGAATTACCTTTTAACTCTTCTTCAAGGTAATTCTTTTATGTGGGCAATACTCCCTGTTTAACTTCTTAAATAGTTAAGAAATGGTGTGATTGAGAGCATTTGACAACAATCACAACTGGACAAAGCAGCAGTGGTCAGAAAGCTTGCTGGGATACCTGGAGTTTTTGTTCGTTTCTTTTTATTGTTGTTTCTAAAAGTCTTATAAGAACAGAGAAAGAATATTGAATGAGATAAAAAGTGGCCCTAAAAATGGAGAAAATAGCAAAAGTTGAAGCAGACTTTGTGTATGTCTACAGTACATGGATTCTCCTTCAGTGGATACCTGATGGAAATTATTTAGGAATGGAATTGAATCTAACTGAAGCTACATACCAGATATGATTACAACAATCTTATCATAACATTATTTCAGATAGGGATCTCAGAACTGAGGAGAAGAGGGGAAAGAATTATCCCAAAAAGGTCAGAAAAAAATACTTCAACACAGGACAAAAATCCTGTAAAAGCATAGTCCATATGATATGTATGCAGACTCAGAAGAGAGATATCCACAGATTCACAGCAGTTCTCAAAAAAATAAGTCATGTTTAGAAGGTAGCAATGGGACAAACTGCACAGTAAAACCAGAGAATGGGACACGTGCTGTACTAGCAATGTGTAAAAATAATTTACAAAGAAGGAAAAAAAAAAGGTCTAGGACCTTTAAGTTGTTCTATAAATTGTAAATGTATTAAGCAAGAAAAAAAAATAATAAAAGAGTGCCTTAAACTGGAATATAGACATAATAAAATGGTAAAATCAACCACAGTGTACTAATGTTCTGTAAGACTGTGAAAGACTGGGGTAGCATAGTCATAAAATGAGCAAGAATTTTTCCCTAAGTGGCTTCAGGTGTGGAGCAGCTGAGAGAGCTGGGGTTTTCTAGCCTGGAGAAAAGGCGGCTATGGGGTGATCTTATTGCTCTCTTCAATTACTTGAAAGGAGGCTGTAACAAGATGGGAGTTGCCACTTCTCCCAGACAACCAGCATCAGGATGAGAAGATATAGCCATATAGCCTCAACTGTGCCAGGAGGAGGAGAGGTTCAGCTTGGACATCAGGAGACATTTCTTGGGCTGTTAAGTATGGAAATGGATTTCCCAGAGAGGTGGTGGCGTCACCACTCTGAAATTGTTCAAGAAATGACTGCACATGACACTTAGTGCCATGATCTCATTGACAAGGTGGTGATCAAAGGTTGAACTCAATGATCTTGGCAGTGTTTTCCAACCTTAACAATTCTCTGATTCTATACAATACAGAAACCTAAGATCAATATGCTTACCTAAAGAAGGAGCTAAAGAAGTGAAAGTGAACTTTGGTGGAATTCTAGTACTTCCTATAAAAATGAGGCACAGAATTTAATAAAAAAAGAAGTGAAATATCATCAATAGGACAATATCTAAAATTCATCTAACAACAGAATGCAATCACCAAAAGAGGACTTTTTCAAACACAGATTCCACCAGATTGATGCAGTAAGTAGTAAAATAAGTATTAAGAACATTAATTCATAAAATAAATATAAAAATTTTCTCAGGATCTGAAATTATCTGAATATCAGGTTTTAATCACCAGAAGAATAAGGGCAGTTTAACAGGCTTAATGGGAAAAGTAGTGGGTCTAGATGTGAATTAATTTCCAGCAGTGATGAAGAAAGTACTAGTAATGAAGGAAGGATTTAGGTCACTGGTACACTTAGAGAAGGTATTGAAGCTAATCTCTAAGAAAAAAGATATTGTCAAGAGAAATAACTGAAGAGTTGTGTATGCCAGCAGCTTAGGCAATATAATATAGAAGCTTTAAATATTAGTGCAAGATACAGATGGAGGGGAAAAAAAAAAAAAAAAAGAGGAATGGAAAAAACCCCAAAAGAATAGCAATTCAAAAAGATGGTGCAATGGCAATGTTACTACAGCATAGTTACTGAATAATAAATACCTTAAGAAAAAGATGAAAAAAATGTAAATAATTATTATAAAATAAGAAGAGATCATGTGGATATACAGATTCCAAACATGAGAACATTTCATATGCACAGAAGAGTCAAGTGAATCAAAGTAACTTCATAGTTTAAAAAAAAAAAGGTGGGTGAAGAAAAAAAAAATGCATTTTACTGGCAGCTGAATTGCTAAAACCCTCCCCAGCACACTTCTGCATTGGATGATTGTTGTAGGAGGGGAGTCCAGCAAATACAAGGACTTTCACGAGTGGATGGAGTTGTCATCAAAATGAGAAGGACACTTA
>JAWWEE010000074.1:73467183-73485247 GCA_035221455.1 Xenops minutus | reverse complement strand
CCCGAACCCTATAAAAGTCTCATGTTCCCTTAATAAAGTGTTCCACTCCTGTTTCACCTTCCGTGAGTGTGGACCGTGTCCCTGTATCCCGACGGATCGCGTGGCACTGATATGACATCAAAGTCTAAGTTTCAATAAAATGCCTGTTTCTAAACAGCATACTAAAAGGTCTATGTCCTGAATGTGCAATTTCTTATTATGTAGGGGCTGTGAAATTGCCAATTCTACACTTCTCTTTCAAGTAGGCTTGAAGTCACCTCACAGTAAGCTACTGAACACCAATATTAATGTTTGGATTAAAAATCTCTTTGGAACAAAATAATTAAACTTTTAATTAGACATGAAAATCATAATCAGCTCCTGAAGTATTATCTATTACTGTACAGTACTTGATAATTTAACAAATTACATCATTATATTTTCCCTCTGCTTCTCTGCATTTTATTACAGGGAGCACATAAAGTAACACCTTTATGTGAGATTTTTGGGATCCTTTGGTATGAAAGGTAGGTACTACATAAAAACATGAAATATCCTGAAATTCATTTATTGTGATGCATTTTATCACAATTATCTGATCATTTTAAACTGATGTTAACCAGCCTAACTGCCCTTCCTTTCTCTGTCTCAATTTGAACTTTATAGTGCTGCCCATAGAGATCTCCCATCTAAGCTGATGTAAGCATGTGTGATACACATGATAAACTAGACTGGGCAGGTTTTAGGCAAAAGTTACTGTAAAATTAATATGGCAACCTTTTCTTTAATTTCTCCATCAAGTGAAGGGGAAAACCCATTCATCCTAAATGCCATCAGTTAATCCCAATTTAGTTCACTGAGTGGTAATGTGAATAAATATATTGGCCCACAAAACATAGAGATAAAGGCACAAACCATAAGGACAGGTTAGAGAATAGGAGTGTCTCACAGTATCACTACTGAATTAAATGTAGAGTTAAATAATGGCATCACAAACAACAGTTGAGAGTTGAATATAAAATGGAAAATTTCAAAGATTCATAATGAGCAAATTTATCCCAATTTTCCCCTGAAAATGCAAGAATGAAAAATTAATTGAAGAGTCAGATCAATTTCTTGGTTTAATACCATAATACATTACTTGACTGAAAAAAAAAAAAAAAGTAACAAATCTTTAAAACTTTTAAAGCTTAGGTAAAATCTTAGTACAGAAGGGAAAATACTAACCCCTGCTCACAGATAAAAAAGAGATAATTAGTGGTCATAAAAACTAATTTTAATTATAATTTGAACATGCATAGAAGAAAAAAAAATAAAAAAAACCTCTGCAATTAGTTTGTGAAATAAAACCCAAAAATCTAGAGTAAAAGTTACTATAGAGGTTTGTCAGTAACATATTTTTAAGATAAGCATATCAGAGACTGCATTATATTGATATTAGATCATCACAAAAAAAGTTTCAAAACTCAAAACTTGAGCACTGAAGTCCTATTTGTTATAAAAGCTTCTTGTGTAACACTTAGGTTTAATAATATGCTAATAGTCACAGAGTTTTGAGCAACATCAGCCAACAACATCAACTAAACCGTGTCAAGCACTTACTGGAGACCTTTCCACTTTTGCCAACATACAAATCTGTGCAATCTTCTGGACCTGACAGACTGTTGATGACTTATTAGTAGAAAATTAAATCAAACCAAAAAAACCAACCCAAACCAAATCAAGACACCTACACAAAAACATAAATATCAGGAAGGAACACAGCACAAGTCATCAAATCAAATAAACCTCCTTTTCTCTTAAGCTTACTACTTACACAAGACTGATTCTAGTTACATTAGAAAAAATGCAAAGCTTATTCTTTCATGCCCAGATAATTTTGGCTTGTCTTACAAATGAGGAGATGCCTTCAGCAAGCAGAACAAAGAGAACTGGAAATACTCCTGCAATTACAGATTATGAGGTGCGCAAGTCTCTGAAAAGAGATTACATTTCACTGTGATCCCTAGTGCTCCCAAATCTGAGTATGTTCCCCACCAATAAAACCTGAGCCCACAGGATATCAGCAGTTCATCTTGGTAATCTGTGATTTTGTCATCTACAGCTAACTTGGCATGAAATCCATAATAAAGATAATGAGAAACTATTTTGGGAACAAACTATAGGTATATCCAGTGGACAGCTATTCTATTATAAACACCAAATAAAACAAATCTCAAAGAGGTACCCATGACTCCATTCACTGTTCTTGCAAAACCAAAAGATAATTCTGTAAGTTACATTTATTAATGGCTGCAGTGAAAACCAGCACCTCCCCAACAGACCTATATACTACCAGAAGCATGCAATGATATTCTTCTTCAAAAACCCAAAGCGTCTGTATTTACAACACAACGAACAATAAAAACTGTGAGACTGATTAACCATGTGAACAGTGTCCTTTCCTTTCCCTGTAGCATCCTTTCGTGGTCATCATTTGAGCCAAGAAGACCTTCTGGGAATACCTTGTGCCTGTCTGAAACTCTATTTCCTTAGCTTTTCTTGGCAATGAGACCAGCTAAACAGTTCATAATCTAGAGTGTCAAGTTTGAAATATTACAGGGCTTTTACACTGTAAAGATCTTAACTACGTTTCTTCTTGGAGGCATGGATTAGTCCAAATCACTATCTTTTTTTCCATTTCTTTCCTTTTATTCTGCAGCATGTAGATAATCCTGACATAATAATTCTTGCTGAGATTTGAAATAAGACATGAGGTACAAGAAAGCCACATTTAATTGCAGGTGTAGTGAAAAATTTGAATTGGGACCAAAAAGAAGCATCATGTAAATCTCTGGATGAATAAGAAGGACCAAACAGAGTAGAAAATAATAGACAGTTTATGAAAGCAGTTGGAGCAGTAATATAAATAAGACAATAAAATTATTGTGAGGACAAGTTAGCTTACAAATAATTATCTCTTGCTGTGAAACACTTACAAGAAAGTTAAAACTAGGCAAGGTGAAGTAAAAGATAGAAGAAGATCAATTTCATTTCACTTCCACAAACTGAAATAAGATTTCAAATTGTCATAAAACACTGTTAATTGCCATTATTGATCACTTCAGTTGTGTGGCTGTATTCCAGATAGCCTCTGTTATTCAGCTGTGCTGCAAAATGAGACATGTTCTGATTCATGCATTCTTAAATTGAAACTGAACCCCAAATTTTCAATGTCTATGTACTGTGTCTACCCAAGAGTTAAGGTCTTCTTAGTCCAGCTACTTAGCTTCTCTTCACCCATCCTGAAAAAATGTTGTCATCTATATTTAGAATAACTCACCAGTGAAAACAAAAAAATGCATTTGGTTCTCCCTTTCTCCAGGACATTCTGAAACACCCCAAAGATTGATGCCTACAGCAAACCAAGCTGACAAGTCAGTAATGGCATTCATTTAAGAATGTGTTTTCTTCATGGAAAATTACTTTGAATGTTTTGAATGATTTCACTTATTAATAAACAGTGACTGAACTGGAAGACTGTAATACAATTTTTTCTACTTGATTTCTAGAAACAAAATAGACTCACATGCTAGAAGTGCTGCATACTCAGGGTCTTTCTGAATACATTAACACAAAACTGAGGCAAAGCCTGAGTTTCAAGATCTTTAAGAGACAAACAAGAACGAACTTAGTTGAAATTTTGATATGTATTCAAAGCCAAAACCTCCAATGTATAGCTGGTAAAGCAAACATAGGGCTCTTATAATTGCAGCAAAATTCACAGTAAGTATGGTATCATTATACAGAACACGTTTGTGCAAACAGAGCACAGTGCAGTGCCAGTTATGAAGCCATTTAAATGTATGTTGAGCTACCTGGACAGAAATCCTGTCTTGGATTGCAGACAAAAAGCAGAGCAAAACCTATAAAAAGAGGCACTGACACATGAGTAAAGGAACAGTGCCTAGGTGAGGTGCACATCTAAATGTTAGCCCACAGTAGTTACAGAGAAAATGCATTACATTTATATCTGATCATACAAAACAAGAAAATGTCACTTGAGTTAACACCCGACTGCAAACACTGAATATTTTTTTAACTACACAAAAGTAAAAAATAAGTGTAATTTTAAGTGATAAGACTGAAAGTACAAAGAAAAGAGTAAATATATATTTAATATATCTTATTAGAAATACTGAGAATTCAGTTGCTCTCCAATTCTAGTATTCCAGAGTATCTGAAAAGTAAATTACAAATACTGATCCAAATATTGGTTTGGGAAGTTATAATCATTTTTGACAGTGAAAAAAGTATTTACTCTTTGCATATTTGTGTAAAAATTGTTTAGTATTTCTCAAAAGTACATGAAAACATGTACCTGTCACATAAATCTAAGTGTATAAGACACTAATGGTCTTTAGTTTGGGATGGGTTGGGTTTAGGCCAAAGTTAGGTAAGTTTGGTATAACTTTCCAGAATAATTAAAAGCATTATTAACCCTGAACATCTTCTCTTGTAAAATTTCTCACGAACTGAGTCACATGGCTGTTGCACACTGAAGTCTATCTCCACTAGCAGGTGAAGAAAAACTCTACTTTGTGGCTCTACTCAATGGCAAAAGGCTCATCAAGATGAGGTAGAAGTAAGTTTAATTTGGACATTTGATGTTAAAATCACCAAAGTTCTTTTGCCACAGACACCTCTACATATCTGAGAGCCCAATGTCTCATCTCCAACCTAATCTGTAACAGATCAGTACTAGAGAATTTCAGTTTATGGTCCCAGAAATAACAAGAAATGAAAGGCTCTGTGAAGCATGAAACCTGACACACTGGAATGCCAACTCTTCAGTAAAGTTATGATTTCATGCAAATGATTTACCAGGACTAGATTAACCTACCTGATTTTTGTTAAATTATCTTACTGTCATGCATGGAAAGAATACCATTCCATAAAGTTTATTAGTCTTCATCAATTTTACCTCAGCATCAAAAAAATACGCCTAAAAATCAAGTGTGGGCTTATAAAGATGTGAGTCCCAATTTAAACAATTATACTCAAGTAATACAGTGAAGTATTTCTTTGTCTATTTTATCCCTTTAACATCAAGGATAGTGTGAGTATGTGTTCAGGTTTTCTTCATCAGGAATTAGAACATGCAGACATACCTTCTTAACACCAGTCTTTGTTATTTAATAACTTGACCTCAGACTAGCATTCCCTCTTCTGCTTTCACTGTGTCACATAGAAAACTATGTATGCAGTGCACAGGCACACAGCAAATCCAGCATCTTTAAAGCAGAACAGTATTTTCATTCAGAAACATACTCCATAGACTGATTGACTGCAGATGTCCTCTCAATGCTTTCACTTTTTGTTGATGTCTAATGCAAAAATAATTTAATTTTAACAAGAACAAAATGTCATTGCTCCATTTGCTTTTCCAGAGTAGCATTTGATTTTCCAGAGTAAAGTGAAATGTTGCCATACTACCAGTATAACTGAGTAGATACCTTCAGGACTTCCAAATAGCTGCAGAGATAAGAGAAGTCATTGTGACACCACTATGAGAACAAAATTTGCATGCAAGGGAAAAAGCAGTTTTCAAGCTAGTCAGTGCCAAACTGGCTTTTAAATTTAGTCATCTAAATCCAATGTTCCTTTAGTGTGTGGGTATGTAGGAAATCTATCTTTTACTGGCAGCACTGAATTTCAAAGCTTGCTTTACAAAGTCTGTTTTTTTTTTTTTATATAAATAAAAATAACCATGTGTCCTATTTTAAGAGGAAAATAAATTTTCATTCATGCTTCATGGGTAAGAATTTTTTTTTAATTATTTTTAATGGGGACATATCAATTACTAGACATAAATCCATGTGCTGAACTGTTCTCTAGCTTTTCAAAGGAATGAGAAATACAAATTTTCCCTAGTTTCCTGCTGTATTGCAAGTTCTCTTAAGAACTGTTCCATAACAAGGAAGAACAAGGTTAAATTTCTCATTAAACATTGATTCAAGATTTAGCTCCTGAATAAAATAATTCTTGATTCTTTAGCAAATTTGTGCAGTGCCCCTGAGGTACCACAACCCCTTTAAATTAAAACTAGCACTAATAGCTTTATGTGCATATCTGCATATCTATATTAATATATTAAGGTCAAATTACAGTATATCAAGTGCTGTTAGTAATCAACTGTGGTCCTGAAACAGCTCTCTCTGAGGCAAATGCAAGTCTTTGCTGATTTAAACAGGAAGAAGAGTGAAATAACAAGTGTAAAATAGATGTGCACCATATATGCAAATATAAAAATGTTTATGATTGAATGAATATAGGGATAGATTGTCATAGTAGTTACTCACTTTGCAGACACTGTATCAGTTTTTTTCCTAAAATGTTGTCTTACTCACATGCAAAAGACTCTAATTTTTATTTTCAAATTAAGAGACAGAACTATTAAGCCAGAAATAACAAATATATTACAATTTTAAG
Organism: Xenops minutus; assembly: GCA_035221455.1. NCBI lineage: Eukaryota > Metazoa > Chordata > Aves > Passeriformes > Furnariidae > Xenops > Xenops minutus. Next base: position 73,478,797 of record JAWWEE010000074.1, on the reverse strand, counting down.
TTCTTATTTCGTTTTATACCTGTTTACTCAGCTTTAGTTGCACAACACAATATAAAGCCACTCTTCATATACATCCTCATTTAAGCTGCCTTTTTCTCTGTGGTTTCTAGACTGTTCAAATTATGTGACCTGTATGGTGCATTGTTCACACTGGATTTAAGAGCTAAAGAAGGGAATGGAGAGAAGTGGAAGAATAATGTATGCATGCATCTGTTTCCTGTCTAGAGAGAGAACTGGTGTAATTTATGTGTACTTCTTTCAATCAGGGTGACCTTAAATGTTCTGAAGTTATGCTATGCCCCAAAATATCAACTTACAAGAAAAAAACATCAGTCTGGTGTTTAAAAACACCTTCCAGTATGTACATACTCTACACCCACACCACTAAGTGAGGATAAGAAGGAGAAAGCAATGTTGATAGGATGAAGAAAACGTAAGCCTTTATTGAAAAGGCGCAGACAACCCTTGCTTGTTATGCACAAAAAAATAAATAAATCACAACAAATTTATATATGAGAAAAAATTTTGCTCATTTTCCCAGTTATCTGGTTTTCCCTTTTATTCTTCGGGTCCTGTAGAACTGACACACAGTGTCTCTTCAGACAGGAGTGAAAGAGAGAGAGCTGCACTGTAATTCTTACAAGACAGCATAAAACCTTATTGTTAAACATACATAACTTCAAGACAATGATTACTCACCTATTTCAGCTTAAACAGGTCACAGTAAATTCTGAAAATACATTTGCATAAATACTACCCATGGCCTTTTTAGCAGTCATACTTTCTAAGGTCTAGCAAACTGTCTAATATGGATTGCAATATATTCAGACTCAGTCTATGGGTGTACTAAATGCAGGGTCGTGCTGTAATTGTACTAGTCATTGTCTCACTAAATCATGAACGATAGCAGAGAAGTGTGAATGCAGCCAGGCAGTAGTTCTGTCCTTGTATCAGCTATTGGCAATTCTTACTTTTCTTTTGACACTGAAGATGATGTTGGGCCAAAAAGATGCCTTGAGCATTCACCTAAAGACTTTGCAAAATTAGTAGTCTGGTCCACTCAAACATTTATTCACATAGACCGATTGTAATGTAATGAACTGATAATAGAGAATTTTGCTTCTCCATTGCCTCAGGTAAGAATTTGCAGAACTGTTGCAAAGCTCAGCTGCTTGCAGGAGCTCCAGAAGACCTCCTGCATACCACCAAAGGCATACAAATGAGCCATAATTGTTACAGTCCAAGATGTGGCAGGAAACTCAGCTCACCATATAAGGAACGCTGAACAAACCCTACCTGGATACTGAAGGGCCAGCCATTGGGTGCCAGGAAAAACTTTGCCTTGATACCAGAGAACTGGCCACTGAGCACCCAGGGCTAGGGTATTTAAGGCAGTGCCCAGGGTTGCCAGATGTCCAGTCCTGACTCCTGCTCTTGGTCCTGCTTCTGCTGTTCCTGCGTTGCTGCTGCTCCCTGGACTCCTGCCCAGCCTCTTCTGTGGCCCCTTCGACTGCTGCCAGTGAGGAGACATCCTGCCCACCTGCCCTGCTTCTTCAGCCTGCAAGCAGCTTCTCATGGGGTCGGCTATCTTTCATGTGCTTCTGACCATAGCCTTTTGCCTTTTCCAGCTTTCTTCTCTCCCTGCTTTTTCCTTTGCTTTTGTTTGTTATTAGAATAAAAGTTAATTATCTGTTTGGACCCCAACATTTGGTATTGTGCACCTTAATCTCACTTCTGGATACCATTTAAAGAACGATATTGCCCTCTGTATTTAAGCAGACCATGACACACAGCTCTTTTTACATCTCTCAGAACACAATACCATTGCGGCACACAAAGAGGGGAATCATGTCAGGCAGCCTCACAGGCATTCTAGAAAAAAAATTGTCTAGCACACCTAGCATTGTTTTCTAATCTCGATATCACCAGTGTCTCAGGTCTTCACTGACTTGGCATGAATTCAACCTCTGTAACAGTTACAAGAGTGTTCATTTTCATATTTTTCTAACCAAACCGAGCAATTGTGTATTTCCAGGGCATGCACGTTTCCAGAACTGCAAAGATTCATGTTATTAATATAAAAAGATTTCAGGTTCAATTACTAATTTTAGTATGATTATATCAAATATAGTTTATTTTGAGGTCATTCTGTGCAGTTTGATGAACATGCAGCAAATCAACTTTCCAACCCCAAAGCCTTTTCCAGCAGACCTTAATGTTTGGGGGCTTGTGGGGCTTTTTTGTTTGCTTTTGGGGTGTGTGTGGGTGGGGGTGGGGGTGGGTGTGTGTGTGTGTATGTGATGCAAGCAGGTTTAAAAAGGGGAAAATAAAAAGGAAAAGGTGACAGATACATTGGTAGCAGTCCACTTGCCAAACAGTGATTCACTACTAACGTTACACTTTGTTACTGTAGAGGACCAGACCTAAGCATGTGTTGTCTCAAACCCGCTGAGTATTGCTACCGGAAAGGTGTGATGGGAGGAGGGGCCCCACCAGAGGTGGGACAGCATTGTGCTGAGTCATCTTACTGCTCCACTTGAAGACTTATGCTTAGTCCTGCTGCACCTCACTTCCTGGAGAAGGGCTGGCTGTGCATGTGCAAGCAAAACAATGCGAAAAAGCCACTTTACCTAAGGGTGTGCACCAGGTTAACTATAAAAAGGAGTGGATCAGGCCCTTACACTCTTTTTTTTCTCTGGCTCTTTGGCTCTTTTTTCTCCTCTCTTTCTCTTTCATTTTCTTTGTCTTGCAATCTCAGCTCCGGATCATTGACATGGCAGCACCAATGCTGGATCTAAGGACTGGTGATATTCTCTGTTTTCTTCCCTTGCTTTGCCTGGGCAAAGCACAGCTATCATATTCCACCCCCTACACTGTTTTGAAGTTTATTGTGGGAGGAGGGAGTTTGTGGAGGTGTTTGTGGCTCATGAATCAGCACCTTTATGTAGTGGTGTCATGGCTTGTGAGCCAGCACCTTTGCTTGTGTGCTGTGGGAGATGAGAACTTATTGCAGTGTATTGTATAAATTCAAGGGTTTGTTAGCCAACACCTTGCAAGTCTAAAGCAGTGGGCTGGTTGCCAGAGTTAAAGCAACTGTACAACAAAAGCATAAGTGTTCCCTGACATGTGTCCAATCTTTGCTCGGCCTGATAAGAATGTACATCTCACTCCCTATCAGTGGGTCATGAGAATTACTAATAAATCACATATGCCTTTTCAATTCCTTAAGGGGAACCAAATTTACATCTCAGGTTAATATGCTCTAACCAATTTATTATGAGTAATTTCAGGGTCATCAGCTTAAAAGATTCCATATGGAAACTCTTCTTGCTTTGCCTTTTATCTTTATATACCAAAAGGGAAGAATATAGAAGTATTTGTATGCCTGTAAATACAAAAACATAATTACTTGCAACAAGAAATACTGTATTATTTTGTAGTTCAGATTATGCACAATGCCACAGAGAGAGAGAGATGACCAAATGTTAGACCAGTGGCAGTGAGGTGCAGATCATAATCTAACTCCTTGTCTTGGTCCTAAGGTACCAAGGGACCAGGACACAGAGAACAACCACTCAGAGCATCCAAATTGGGGATGAGGGTCGGGTGTGTGTTTAAAGTCCATTAAGGAGGAAAAATAAATGGTTTTAAGTTTGCCGAGATTTTAAATCCTAAAATTAAATAAAAAGTGACCAAAAACCCTCACAAAAACCTTCATTCCCAGTCTCATGGGTAGTATGCAAACATAACTCTTCATTCTTTTTCTTTCAATAAAATGCCTGAATTGGAAATGGAAAAAATTAATTCAGCTTGCTTTTGTTTCAATTCAGTGAACATGACAAACAAGAAGAGTAACTGGCTTGCACTGAGTTGAAAGCTAAATTCTTAAAAGAGGCTTAGTTACTACTAGCATTGAGTAAAGAAGTATAATTAAACTCATATTAATACAAGAGGCTAAAAATTAATAAGTATATATATATTATGGAATAAATCTTTCTTTTTATCTGCTAGCAAATTAGTTACAGCCATAATTTTTATTAGTATCTTCTCTCTGCAATAATTCCTTGACTAAAACTCATTTTGAACACTGACTTTCTAATCCAAGGAGGTTTTGTCTGCATAGAAGTCCACATGGGAAGTCTGTTCTCTGAATGAATGCTAGTTAACTCTGAGAATTTCAATCCCAGTGTGATTACTCCAATTTAAAAATGAGAAATTCATTTATACGAAAAGGCTAAATATTTTTTCTATACTCACTGTGTTTAAAAACAAAACAAACCAAAGAAAAAACTCCAAAACAAACAAATGAGCAAGTCCAAAATAAATTAATGAGCAAGGCACATTCTAAATTTAAAACACGTACCTGGAACATACAGTGTTTCCTATTCTGTTTCTTTACTTTTTCCTGTTGTCTACACCTACAGAATACCTTGGGAAAAAGTTCAGTTGGATATAAACAGTCAATAATTTATTAAGGTACCTCAGCAGTACATTGTAAATGCTTCAAATCCAAAGCAGTGTAAAAAAAAAAAACAAAACAAAAAAAAAAAACAAAAAAAAAAACCAAACCAAACCAAACCAAACCAAAAGAACAAAAAAAAGCCAAAAAAACCAAACCCAAAACAAACAAAAAACAACCTCTTGGGAAAATTACACTTTTTATGTCCATCCACTGTCTGCAGAAAAACTGTAGTTTTCTAAGATATATTGTTCATCCCTGGACTGCATGTTGCTCTCAAAATACAGTTAAAGTTCATGTTGAACTTTGTGATCACCCACATCTGTATACCCCATTAAAACTACAGTGGAATTGATGCTACAAAACATTTATTGCTAACAATCACTTAATACATTGAGCTAAAACAATCTAATAAGACAAAAGCAGGTGAATATGGGTAGACTGGAGTGGTGGGCAGGATCCCTTGGCCAACAGACAGGGTCCACAGCCAATTAGAGGTCTTAACCCAGAGAAGTTTCTTGACCATGACCGTGTATGATCACAAGCTCTGTCTCAAGCAGATTAAATATATGGCCCCCACAGGAAACCCCTGTGTGCAATGTTCCTCAGAGCAGCAGGTCTGTGATGGGAAGCCTAAACTTGGGTTTGCGAAGGTACCCAAGAAGACTTCCTGGAACTGAGTGTTCTCACCCTTCCATTGGGGAAGTGACTGTTTTTCTACTGGATATCCATGAGTGACCCTTTGATCCTTTGGGTGAAACAAAGCCACCGTTGGGCACCCAAGTGAGAAGCCTCCACTGTGTGTGTGTGTGTGTGTGAGATAGAGAGAGAGAGAGAGAGAGAGGCAGAGACAGAGAGAGAAAGGGATAGAGAGGTAGAAAGAGTGCATGCACATTTTTGGTCATCATTCTTGTCCATGTATTAACAATATCCCTAACTGATAACACTGAACGTACAATCTGTTAATGTCTTTAGAGTGTCATTGTGGTTACCCCACTGTTTTTTAGTTTTTGGGCATTGGTTGCATACTACAGCTATTCTGAATTAGTAAACTGCTTTCAGTTGTTTTTGTGTACCTCCACGGCAAATTTAAATTAATTTTCAAAGACTAATGAGTTCATAAATAGTCTTCATATTATATATATAGATCAGCTATACAGTTTATATCAGGTATATTACTTTGATCCTTAGTTCTTAATTGAATTAACAGATTGCACAGATTTTCTTACATATTTCTTAGTTATAGGTGGGGGATACTACACAACTGTGCTGCTTATCATCATTGCAATTGGTCCATTTCTAAGTAATTCCTTATTCAAAACACAATGAAAGAAAACTATTCAATAAATTAGAGTTCTTCTAGGTGCTAATATCGATTTTGCCTGGCAAGGTTTTGGCAGCAGGATGGGTCAGGCTACAGGGTTGTCTAGGAGCTTCTCTCATGTTCGGCAGACCCAATGCCAACTGGCTCCAGGATAGACATGCTGTTGATCAAGGCTGAGCTCATTAGCAACAGTGGTAGCACTTCCGGGATAATATGTTAAGGAAAGGGAAAGAAGTTACAGGACAGAAGCAACTGCAGCCAGAGAAGAGTGAGAACATATGAAAGAAGCAACTCTGCAGACACAAAGGTCAGACAGGAAGGAGGGGAAGGAGGTGCTCCAGGCACAGGAGCAGATTCCTCTGCTACTTGTGGGGAAGACTGTGGTAAGGCAGGCTGTACTCTTGCAATCCATAGAGGTCCACAGTGGAGCAGATTTCCACATGCAGACCCTGGAGGAACCCCACACTGGAAAAGGTGGATGCCTGAAGGAGGCTGTGACCCTGTGGGAAACCTACACTGGAGCAGGCTCCTGGCAAGATCTGTTGACCAATGGAAAGAGGACCCCATGCAGGTTTGGTGGCACAACTTTTAACTCCATGAGGGATCCACGGTGGAGCAGTGTGTTCCTGAAGGACTGTACCTTGTGGAAAGGACCTGTGCTGGAGCAGTTAAGGAGGAATTGCCTCCCATGGGAAGGACCCACACTGAGGAAGTTCACTGTCTCACATGGGAGGGACCCCATGCTGGAATAGGGGAACAGTGTGAGAAGTCCTCCTTCTGAAAAGGAAGGAGTGGCAGAAAGAACATGTGATGCACTGACCACAACTGCCATTCCCCATCCTCCTTGAGACACTGAGGGACATAAAGAGTCATGTACCAAGAAAAGCCTGTGAAGAAGACAGGCATAGGTGTTAGGTGTTTTCAAGACTGAGTTTTACTTATTATCCTACTCTAATTTGATTAGTAATAAACTCAGTTATTTTCACCAAGTTGGATCTGTTTTGCCCATGGTGGTAATGGGTGAGTGATCTCTCCCTCCCCTTATCTCAACCCATAAGCCTTTTGATATATTTTCTCTTCCCTGACCAGATGAAGAGGGGAGTGATAGAGCAGCTTTGGTGAGCACCTGGTATCCAGCCAGAGGCAAATGACCCCAGTGCTACATAAGAGAGCCTTTCTTTTACAACATGGCAGAGGATGGGATCACAATGGATTTGTACTGTTTGAATCATAGAACAATAGAATGTTTGGGGTTGGAAGGGATCTTAAAGAGTGTTTCATTTGACGCCCACCATCATGAATAGGGACACCTTTCACTAGACTAGATTGCTCAGATATGTCTGCTGTTCCTCTTAAATCACTGGGTCTCAATTCTCCAAAATGCTCAGAAAGTTTTCTGAATGACTTAGTATAAAATAAGATGAATTATTGATTCCCTTTTCTTCTTTCCCAGGAAAAAGAAAAATCAGGTACAGTCTTTTTGATTGTTCCTGTACTGCTGAACTTTCTCTGCATTGTTCTACTTGTCAGGTGTTCACATGATAGTACTACCTACATATTACTTTTCAGCTTCAGTAAGTACAAACCAAACTCATACAAAATGGGTATTCTACCTCAGAGCATTACTCCTGAAAAATTAGAAGTATTGGCCTGAGGTACTACCAGCTAAACTTTTTGTAATTAGAGTTGGCTTATGCTGTGTAAAGTACTACAGCAGAACATTTTTACTAAAAAAATTAATTGATCAGGCACTCACAATGGAAAAAAGAAATCTTATTTTCAATTTGTAAGAGAACATGTGTAACAAATTGGACATGTTTCCATATGATTTTTTTTTTTTTGTTTGCTTCCTAAGTACAGTGAGTTCTTTACACAGTCAAAGGTAAGCTATAGGCATTGTTGTTGCTATTGTTGTTGTAGTTATTTTTTTGGTTTTGTTTTTTTGGGGGTTTTTTTTTGCTTGCAAACATGTTGATTCTCTTATTTTGGGAAAAATTGCGTGGTATTGTTTGTTTGAAACATTTAAAGCAGATATCACTTGGAAAGCACGTTTGTTTAGCTGAGACTTTTCAGTCAGATCAAGTCATCAATACTGAAAAATGAGAATGGCATTAGAATGCTTTGATAATCATTATCATATATTATCATTGCCAGTAATGGCCAGTAATTTTCCAGTGCTAAGTTAGAGGACAATGATACCATGATATTTAACATCAGGGTAAGATGTACTTCTATAAAAGAACTGGACATCTATTGTACACAGACTAATCTTTTATACATTAGTAGAGAAAAGAGAATATACTGGGTAACAGAAAATTGCATGAAGACTTGAAAATGTCTTATCATTAACAGTGTTTCATGGGGAGATATCAGAGCTCTACTTTTAAGGAATGAAATTCAAAGGGGAATTTTATTTTACCCCTCTTACTGCACCTTGCACTGTGCTTAATTACATTTGTCTGTATTGCTTTGATAATCATGGTAGTCACAGTCACAGTGTAGCATAAAAAGATTATGCTTACAAATAAATGTAATTATTAGAGATCTAATGAAATACTAGTGCTCATGTAAACGGAAAATACTGTAGAATGAACTTTGATAAAGATGGGAAGAGTAGTGGTGCCAAAAGGCCCCATTCGTATGAATATCTTATGAGTTCCTATATATTTGAATGGGAAAGTCTTCCTAGGAAAAATACATTCTGAAGAGTTAGTTGACCAAGGACTGATAAATTCTGCAGTGTAACAGAACTGTTGATTCTGCATGTACAAATAATCTGGCACTGAGAACCTGCTAAATCCCTAGAGCCACACTGCACACCCAGTGTACCAAAAACAGACTGAGTAGCTCAGATCACATTCAGGAGGCTGGTAGCCTCTATTTGCATATAAAGACTAGTGGATTACGATGACAAAGGACTGAGTTAGGACCTTCATGAATATCTACCTCAGAAGCCACTGGTGGCTTCTAGGTCCAAGCTAGTCTACTTCGGTCCAACGGTTTTCTTCAGAGTATGCAGCTGTGGTTCGTCTTCCAGCTGTTGTCCCATCAGTGAATGTGTGAGCAAACATTTTAAGTGACTGTGGTGTGACTAGTTATAATGTTTATGACAGCATGACTCCACTGCTAGAAGCAACTTTGTAAATAAAAAATGTTAACAGAATTATGGGTTGTAATCTGACCTCCCCCAGATCCCACTCCCTACCTCATTAAAGAAATATAGAAAAAAGGACAAACATTATATATATTTATACATACACACATAAATACATAAAAATACATACGTATTTTTATACCTTGACATGAGTTCTGTAAAGAACTATGAGTGTCCTAACCCACATATGGAATGTTCAGAGGGCACATCCAGTCTTGTTATCACTGCTCAAAATAGCAGCCAGTGCTGCTCCCACTGGCTGCTACTAGAGTACTTAAATAGTTTTACAGAATAGGAGATGTGGTTTTTAACTCCATCCTGGGACTGAACTATCTGCCACAATAATTAACAACACATACCTGTTTGAGAAGGAATTATTCATTGACTGTGGATTGGGGAATAAAGTCTAGACTAATCTCAGGAACACAGAGTTGATAATCTCATTATTTTTACTAATGGCTTAAGGTGATATCCTTTTGTTTAAATTTCTAATATATTTTAATTGTCGTTTTATTTAATAATAACCTACCATGCTGAGTTCCACATACGAACTAGAACTGGACTGTTTCAGACACTTTTTTTGTAATGTAACTGTGTAAAGACTAATTTAATCCCTGTCAGGCCAGTTTAAAACAGGGGAAGGCAGCCATTTCACTAATGGGAAGAAGTGAGTGGTGGAAGATGGGGTGAAAGGGGAGTAGGGATAAGACAAGGTAGCTTTTCTAAATTTTCCAGTTATAGCCACAGGCTAAATAAAATGTGTAATAGCAGTATATTCCATAAAATAAGCAGGAATAATGCACTCATTCCCTGTTTTAAGGGATAAACTAGAGACCAAATGGGACCAAATCTGTTTGTTGTCTAGTTTATTTCTGTACTTTAAGCAGGATCATCTGGTTTTATGCATTTTAGCCTTTTACATGAGCCCTTCTATGGGACTTGAGCACCTCACAGCAATAAATAAGTCTCTGCAAAAGTGACCTAAAATGTGGAAGTACTAATGACTGTATTTTACAATTTGAAAATGTATTTTATAAAATTTTTTTTACAGAGAGTGCAAGCAGAACAGAGAACTGACTTTCAAATGCCAGATAACAGGCTAATCAGCATCTGATTTAGACACATCACTAAATGAATAAATATTCAAAAGCTAGCCTAAAGTGTCAATGAACTATAGTCATTATCAATCTGATCTCATGCTTCTCACCTACTTGAAAAGGCCTTAACACAGTCACAGCCCCCTGAAAAAAACCCGTATCTTGAATCCCTTTACTCCACTTGGCAGAGAGGTTAAAGATGTATATACCAAGCATACACAGTGTGAGCCTTCAAGCATGGAACAATGGAATGTGTATTTCACTCACAGCCAATTTAATTGTATTACATGCATTTAAACATCTGTTTCCTTCTAATTAGAAGTAAAGGAAATTGCATCAAGAATGAAAATATCCACAACATTTCATTAGATCTGAAAGGGTTGCTAACCTCCATCAAGCATGTCAGAGATAGTTTCCATTTATCTTTTGTGCAAAATGATTTGCAGGTAATTGCACTCTCTTCAACTAATATAAAAGTATTTTCGCTAGAACTACTGATTGTGACAAGGGTGTCATAATGACAAATTATGTTTGACAGGAATTCAACATCACTATGAGAAAGCAAATTTAAAATAAACCAGAGACACTGGTAGAAAGGCAGTTAGAAATATCTAGTTTGAAGCAACCGAACATTCAACTATGAAGCATATGCTCAGGAAAGCTTAATGTGAAACAGATATACATTTACTGTTTAAAGCTAGTGACAATTTCATATTAACTTCAATGAAAGAAAAGTGAGACTGAAACCAGAGTCTTCAGCAGCAATTTATCAGTATTCTGAAAAAAGCAGTCCCACAGAATCAGAGGCTGATACAGAATCAAAAAGAAAGCAACATCTCATTGCCAAGAAAGAGATGATACAGTATTCTGGTCATGAACCAATGGAATCAATGGATTCTGATACACCAACTCACCCTAACTGAGGGTACTTGCAGTAGGACAGTGGGACACAAGAGATTACTTGAGAATCAGTGATGAAAATTCACTCTTGGCTTTATTTTTTGGAAGGTAAATAATATGATAACTGCATATCAATAAATTTTAACATCGGCCAAAGACATTTAATAAATTCATCTTGTAGTTTTGAAGGTCAGTGAAGCTATATCTAGTTTGAAAGTCTCTCCAGGTACTGGGAAAGAGGAAAAAAGCTGGGAAGATAACTTCCACAGATCTGTTCCGGTTTTGCTGCTCCTATCTTGCTACTACAGATTCTCAGTTTATTAACCCACATTCTCAAGGGCTTTTTGGCCCATTTCCCTACTTCAGCTTCTCAGTTTTATAATCCTCACTCTCGACTTCCTACAAGAGCATGACAATGATGCATTTTTTTCTGGTACTCCTGAGAAGGAGCTGCCTCACATAGTGGAAAAGGAAAAAAAGGTTCACATGGAGTGGGAGAGACAGAACTGGCTAGCACTCTGTGTTCTTTAATAACGGCTCCAGTGCAGATTTTTGAAAAAAAACCAACCTTCTAACAAAAGCTGTAATTTAGTTAATAAACTCTGTCTTAGTTCGAGGGGAGAACTAAGATATTTATGTTGGCCAATAAACAATTCCTCTCCTTTAAATTTAGAAACAAA
>JAWWEE010000074.1:73447250-73464451 GCA_035221455.1 Xenops minutus | reverse complement strand
AATTTTTGTTTTTTTTTCCTGTTACAATAAAAAATAAAAAAAAAAAAAAAAAAAAAAAAAAAAAACACCAAAAAAACCACAAAACAAAAACAAACAACAACAACAACAACAAAAACAACCAACCAACAACAACAACAACAAAACAACAAAAAAACCCAAACACCACACCAAAACCCCCCCCAACAAAATAAAAATTCCTTCTCTTATAGATAACTGTTTAATTTTATATTTGGTATTTTACTTACAGTGGTTGTATCTCAGCCTGAATGTTGGGGTTTTTTTTCATTCATTTATTCAGTGACCATAAAGCTTTGCAGAAGTATATTCAAAAATTTGACTTTTCCCTTTCATCCAAAAAGACTTGTAACTTTAAGAATTCCTGCTTACATGGCTATTAAGTTAGTATCACATAAGATAGTTGGACATTGTCAGTATAATATTAATACAATGGAAGTATAACTTTGGAATCCTGCTGAATTCATCTCTTTATAAGAGACTTCTTGAACTGAGTCAGCAGAAGCCTGTTAATTGTAATAATTAATAAGCTGTGACCCTTCAGTTCACAGCATAGACTCTAGCTGGATCTCTAGAGAAGGCAAGGAATGAGGAGAAAGAAAAAGTAAATGACTATCACTCTGACCTCACATTACTGAAAATGGCGCTTGTTCAGAAACTAGCACTTCTTGCTGAAGTGCCAACTGTATAGCAACAGGGACTTGTAAGAATGAATACTTTTATCTGTCAATAAGCATAAGTATCTTTTGAAGTTTTGATAAGAAATCAGCATTCACCTTATCAGGTCTACTTCATTATTAATTTAGATTCTCCTCCCAACTTTTAAAAAGTACCTATAATAGATAATTTGGCATAACATTCAAGACACCACCATCACTTGTTCTTCTTATAGCTAGAGTATGTAATAATTAATCTGTTTTAATTATCTTTATTTAGACAAGGTGGTTGAGAAGAAATCTCATTTTCTTATTTCTTATTACATTAATTGTGCCTTCATTCTTTCCTGAAACAATAGCTTCTAGGGAACTGGGAAAGCTATGGTCTCCTTGAGTGCCTTTCTTTTTGACCAACATAGTGACCCTGGCTGGAAGACCATTGTAAACCAAGAAATTGGTGATCAACATAACATTTTAGTCTTCCCTGGCTCATGCTGTGCTACATGCACAGCCTGGCATTGAGACCAGTGCTGCACATATTCCATGATTGCAGTATAAACTTCATGTTTGATGATAATAGAGGAGCCTGTTGGCAGTTCCCTGGCAGTACCAGTAATTCTGTTTCCTAATGGAAAGCCCATTTAAGATGGCATAAGTTAGAGTTACCAGCATCTTAAGGGATGTAAGATTTTTGACAGTCCTGCCATTATAGTTTTGTCTCTAATAAAAGACATTTTAAGCAATACTCTACAGAGAATGCCTTTTTCATTTGGGTGATACTGAACCAGCCCCTCCAGATGCAAAACAACCAGGTAACATATTTATTCACAAAGGCTGTAACAACCATAGGGCACAGGCAGTACCAGCAGGATACAGAGGAATATGCACAAACAACAGTTCTATTTAATTGTCTCAGAATAGTTAGGGTTGGAAGGGACCTTTCAAGATCATCTAGTCCAACTTCCCCTGCCAAGGCAGGGTCACTAGAAGTGGGTTACACAAAAAAGCATATAGGTGGGTTTTAGTTGTGTGCTAATGATATCAGGCAGTGGTATGAAGGAGGGAGAAGAAGGGCTATCAGTCTTTTTTTTATTTCTACCCTTCATTTCATGCTAGAAAACCCTAAGCATAACAGTTTCAAATACGGACCATTTCCCTTCTATTTTTGGAGGCATATGGGGAAAAAACCTAGCACATAAGGAAAGTGGTAATATTCAAGTCTGAACCGTAAAAGATGTCCTCATACTAACAATATAATGTGGCTTTTAAAAAAAAAAAAAAAAAAAAAAAAGGAAAGAAGTCACGTGGAACTATCAAACTATTGATTGATGGGACAGTGAAGCCAAATATGATAATAACAGGAAAACAAAGAAACAAATCCCAAGGACAACAAAAAAAATCAGAAAACAAAACAAAAAAGCCCACCCCAAAAGACCAAATAGCAAAACAAACAAAAAAACAACAAACAAAACCCCAAAACCAAAGAAAAATCCCACCCCCAAAAATACCAAAAAGCAAAGAAACAAAACCCACAGAAACAATACCCTGAACTTTGAAATAAAAGATTGATCTTGTCAGCAAAATTCCCATTACTGTTTACCTCACAAAAACTCCCTTTTCCCCACTGGGAATACAATATTCGATTTCTCATTACCACTTCTCAGGCAGAAAGCCTAATCTAAGCCTTTCCCAGGGGTTCGAATGAGAGCTGCTCCTTTCTCTGCAATGTAGTGTGACATCAGGCTGTTACAGTCAGCCCCTGAGAGCAGACCTCATTGCCCCCAGGCATTCACCATGTAGCCTAACTGCTAAGAATTGATTTTTAGTGACTAACACCAATGACCTCTGACACAGTGTTATTCATAAGTCTCAAATACTACAGTTCATATACTGAATGACAGGTTTGGATTAAAATGCAAAATAAACCCCAAAACTCAGTGTGGACATCTCTTAAGCAAGTGTTATCTACAAGATTCCAATGTGCATTTTGAACATTAGTGTTCCCAGGGATTTACTATTATATTGCCATAAAATATTATAAATTATAAATGTCTTTTTTTTTCTGGCATTTGGTAAAGCTGACAACATTTTATCATCAGTTTTGGAAAACTACATACATATCTTTTCTCTTTTACAAAACTCAGCAAACATTTGCAAATAAGTATTGGCAAGTACAAAACTTTACTTTTTTTTTTTTTATTCAAGAGCATAAATACCTGAATAAAAATTAATTGTTATAAATATGTTTAAATTCAAGATGAATGTAAATACTTGTACCAAAGCCTATTTAGCAGGATGCACACTTTCACCTCATAAGCACACTTATATTCATAGATGCGTTGGATATTAACATGGGCTAACTTAGTCAAATATCCCTGTCTGGATCCAACATGCCTTATCCAGTCACCGTTTCAGATCTTGGGTCTTTGAAGATTCCACACTGCCCTCCTCCTCTCTAACTAGCCTGGATTGCAATTTGTTAGTGAGTCCTGTCTCTGCTAGATACAGAATGAAGAACAAGGTCACACAGAAATTAGGAAGAAAACAGTAAGAAGGGAGGACAGACTGTAGTAATCAGGCACAGAACTTGGCCCCACAAGTATACTGATCAATTTCTTACATGCTGCTGGCACTTTTTATCTCATCTCCTCTCTGATCCAACTCAGTCTCCTCCTTCCACCACCTTTGGCTCTTGTCCTAAAGATCCAAAAATAGTTCTACATGTGCACACAATACCCTCAGAATATCTCTAGAGGTTTTATGAAATCTCACAAACACCATAAAAATTCCAATAAAAATTCTTTCCCAGGAGGCCAAATAATAGTCTTGTTTCCCTAGTTTCTTCTCAACTTTGAAGTTTTGGTTGAACTTTTTCAAAGCTTCAAATGGTTATTTCACTTGTCCATTTATCAGTGACCAGAGAGATATGATCTTTGTTACTTTCCCTGTTATCTCCTCCCCTTATGGTTTACCTATCTAGGTATCTAATTTATTTCTTATCCTGTCTCTTGTCTCTGCCTCTTACACAACAAGACCTATCAACTATGCACTATTCAAACCCCATATCCTTATGTAATTTTTAACAGATTGTTAGTCAGCTTCATGGAGTTAGACTTGCACTATAAATACCACTATAAGATTAAAGTGTGTTACAAAGATTTTCTGACAAGGGAAAAAGCAATAATAAATACATCAGTAAAGCACAAATCTCTAAGAATCAATTAAGTTTCACTTATGTGAGTATAATATAATACTTCTGCTGCACATTGAACAGCAAATGAAAGCTGAAGTCTACGGCTTTACCAAACCTTCTTTTACTTGCATGAAAAATTATTGTCAGTGCCAGGACAGGTGTAATTAAAGATGAAAAAAATCAGATATGATTGTTATTTCTAATGCTCAACAGTGCAAAAGGCAGAGTTTTATCTTGCTCTTAGTCTAGATTCTCTAGTAAATGAAATATACAAGATTGTTCAGTTACTTAATAGTTTTGGATCCTTCAGGCTATTATCAGTCACCTTTAAGGGTGGGTAGATAATTCAAATCCCACAATTTGTTTCAAAAAACTCTTAGTAGTTACATATAGAAAAGAGATACAAACTACTGTCTCTACTGAGGAAAGTTAGGAAAACCACGACTGTTTTATGCTCTTAGTATCTGGCTAATAAGTTAGGCTCTTAATAACAGTCAGTCTGTCATAAAGTACACACTTAGCTTCCCAAAAATCTCAGTATTGTATCTTTTCCCCAGTGAGAACATCACAAGACACATGGGTGATTATGGAGTCGATGCATCATAGGATTAGGGTGAAATGAAGCCAATCTGTACTGTAAGGGTAGAAGACCCTTCCAGAAGATATATTACAAGGAGATCAGAGCTTATTTCCCTTGGGGAGACTTTCCTGCCTGAAAGAGGCATCTTTCCCAGAGACATGTTTTCTCCTCCTGCATTCCAGAGAAACTCTTCCTGGTATGAGAAAAAGATAAGTCCTTGCAGACAGGTTTGAAGGCCCCCACAGAGGCAGGGGAGGGACAGGGATGATAAAAGCCCTGAGAAGAGCAGGGTGGCATGTCTTTCCCTAGGCCTGGTGTTTGCAATGCCATTAAGATTAATGTTCTTTAAGAATAGTGTTCTCAATTTTGCAAATAAATATTCCTACAATCTTTCCTCTGCCTGGCCTTTAGGGGGTACCTGTGCATTACCTTACTACACATGTACAAAAAGAGGTTCAATTAGTTTTGCAAATTGCAGAGTTACACTTCAGTTAACAGTCACATTAAGGGAAGGAAAAAAAAAAAAAGAAAAACAAACAAAAAACAAAGCTATTACTAAGAAAAAAAAAAAAAACCTCAACCAAACAACAGCAAAAAAACCCAAACCCAAACAAAAAAATAAATCTCCCCCTCCTACAAAAATACTTCTTGTCCTTTGCACATTTAGGTGGAGGGTTTGTTTGCTTTAGCTTGGGAGATGGGAGGGTGTTTGTTTGTAAATGGTTAAATCACTGCTTATCAACAACAAAATAATAAAAGACAATATAAGTTCCATTTTCATCCATTTCACTATCACTCAGCCTCCTGCATTCTGATACGCAAATCCAACCACATAACCCATCTGTATACATCTACAAAGGCATTTTTTCTGTTGCAGCATTATTGCCTCTTTACCTTCAACTACAGAAGGGGTAGAGGATAATAAAGTAACCATGACTTCTCACCATTACAATTACAGCTGTTTCTTCCCTGTATTTGTACTGAGATATGGCACAGGTGACACAAAAAATCACTTATTATGTAGCTGGCACAATAAAATGCATTGTCTAGAATCTTTAAGCACTAAAGTAATCAAACTTTAATTTTCTGTTTATCATCTGGAAAAAGAAAAAAAAAAAAAAAGATCTGCTGTCATGAAGAATAAAATTCATTGTCTGATATGATCTAGGTTTTAAAAATCCAAACAACACATTTCACAGATACGGCTCTTGGTTTATTCAGGAAAATGAGGATTAGACTATGTAATATTTGTTTAAGTACATGCCCTGTCTTTTCTGCTTACAATGATGAAATGAGATCTAGATCTCTTCAGCAAATTTCCTTTTCCTATTTAAACTGCTGATCTATAATGAAATGTAGGAGACTTGAGAAGAAAGGAAGTTTGTTATAAAGATACAAATCTGTAATTTCTCTAAGTATTCCAACTGACATGACCCCACTGAATTTTTCAGTAAAACAAAGACATTTGAAATACAATTTATTGCATTTCTGCGGTCACATGTCTTGAAGCTGTATGAGACCAAGTTGTGTTTTAAAAAGTACTTGCTTAAGGAGCATTTGACGACATGCCAACAAAATCATATTTTGCAAGATTTTGAGATACCTAAAAAGGAATGTTCTTCTAGCTAATGAGAAATTTTTGGTAATGCTCCCATACTTTGAAACTTTTCGTTATATATATGTACTAAAATATAATTAAGTACAGAAATAAAAATAAATTATTAGTTTTTCAGCAGACATTTATTAGGCGATTGATATTAAGTGATTGCAACTGTTGTCTCAAAGAGCTGAACCAACCTACATGAACTCCAAATTACCTCAGAAGTTATTTTGCTCAGTACAGAGTTATAGAATACAATTCTAGGAATGCAAGTTGTAGACATGTCTCCCTCTATGCTTATCCCTCTCTCAAGAGGACTGAGACATGATCCACACTACATCCTACATGCTCCATTTCTCTAGCTAGCCTTTTCTAGATAAGCCCTTGATACTAACAGTGTCTGCCCATCTTAAAGAGCAGTCTCATCAGGACATATAACAAGTCAGTGGTATCTGTCCTATGTATTGACACAAACTTAACCACATTATGCTCTTCTGTAATTAATCAGAGATGCGGTCTGAGTAGAAAGCTGAAATGAAAGTGCACAATAGAAGAAAAATAGCATTACTTAGTAGTTTGTAGCATTAAAGAGAAAATTTAACCAGGCAGTATAGAAAAATTTCCGTCAAAGCCACAACTTACAGTAAAGCTCAGAATAGAAGGAACAATTTGTCCTCACACAGCCAGAAATTTGTAAGTTACACCTTTCATCATATTCAATGATCCGCTTCTGAAAATATTAATATATAACCAGTGAAGTATACAATAATAGAAATGGTAAAATGTGTCCTAAAACTGCTACATTGATAAGTCAGAGGAAATCAGACCAGATCTTGAAAACAAACATTCTTATTTTCAATTTTCTAGGAGTTCCATTTGTACATTGCTTTTTGGTCTGATCTCAGTCCCTTGGAGTCTCCTTGTAATCCAAAACTGTTTCACGAACACTCAACAATAGTGGGGCCTGTTGACACCATAATAATTCATGTGGGGGACTCTCCCAGTATTAAAAAAAAACAACAAAAAAAACCAAACAAACAAACAAAAAAAACCCAAACAACAACAACAAAAAAGGAATGCATCTGCAATTTTATGTATATATAAAGGAGGCTGACAGCACCAAGAAAACAGAGGCCCACTGTGCTGTCACCCACAAAAGAATTCCGCTTGCTCACCTGTTATTTCCTATATTTTTCTTAAGTGAAACAGTCTTAAATGAGGTTGGACTGATCTTGCAAATTACCTCTATGTAGGCTTAGGACTGCCTGTTGTATTGTATTTTTTTCTCATGGGTCTTGTAGCACAGAAAGACAACAATCAATTACAAGTCAGTATCAAAGAAATCTAAGTGATATGGTTCGTGGGCAGGGACAGAAGCAACATAACTGAAATTTAAATTGTAAAGTAACTGAGCACCTGAACACCATGTGCTGGGCATACCACTCCCAGAGTAGACTGAGAGGGCCTCCTCAAAAACAGCATCTTTGCGGGGACATACTGGAAACCAGATCCTGTAGCAGCAACAGCAGATTTGCAGTTCAGGCCCAGCAGCATGTAGGTGCTGCAGGCAGCAAGGGAGGAAATCTGTACATGAGGAAGAAGAGAATAGCAGCACAGTGACCTGCAACAGAGCACTTTGGCAAACGTCACGGTGAAGTTTCAGCAAGGTAGCACATGATTTGGCTCAGCAAAGAGGAAAAAATATGTGGCACATGGAGGACCACAAGCAAGGCACCCTGTCAAGTGGTGGCATGTTATATTTAAATGAGTACAGTAACAGAAGATCATGCTATGTAAAGAAGACTCAGTTCTGATGTGCCTGTAAGAAAACCTTGTTTAATTTCCAGAGAGAACACAGCTTACTGTTTCACACACTTTGATGAAATGCATTTAAATGGCATATCTTATACAAGACAAATCTGGGGAGACAAGAGGGAGAATTTTTTCTAATTTTCTCTCTTTCTCCAGGCACCTATCACAACAAGAAAGTTACCTTCTTCTGTTTAATTATTTCATATTTTATCAATTAAAGTTAATGAGATTAAACAAATGTGGAGATAGAAATGTCCCAGCTCATCAAACTGAGCAGTAAGAATTGTATTTGGGCATCTGAGCTGGTTTGGAATAAATCCTAAATATTTACAAAATAAAAAACTATGAGTAAAATTCTCTTGCTATTAAGAGGCTACTGTATGTAAAGTATCCTACTGTTCTCTATATTATATTTCGCTCTGTGTTTTACAGCCATTGTCTGCAAACCCTAGTGGTTTTGAAGTTCTTTTTCATAATATATGCTATAGTTCATATCCAAAGCACTTAAAGCTCACAAATCCAGCCATCTGCAGTTTTGCTTTTCAAAGCATTGCAAATATTTTTAAATATATGCACCAGCATTTCTGTATTTATAAAACTGATAAACATACTACATTCAAAATAAAATTTAAAAAAGAAACCCCAACAATCATCAAAAAAACAGTAAGACATGCATACACACTTTCTTGTTCTATAAATTACCTGTAGTATGTATTCAAGTAATTTCTGCTCTTATTTCCTCTTTGTACCAGCAACTAAACAAAAGCTAGAAAAGTTATTAATCATTTATTAATTCAAACATGTGTACATTTAAAAATATATACTTGTTAATGTATAGTAAATGCATTATATAACTAAAAGTATAGATATTCTTATTTAAACTGCATTAAATAAATATTGTAATAAAAGTGAAAAGGATTTTGTCACTCATAAAAATATGAAAACGTTGCAGTAAGCTGGCAGAACCCAAGAAATTTGCCTAACTGTACAATTATCAAATGAACAAGAAATAAGTCAACTAAAAGAACTCTCTATGTTTTATATAGGAACAAAATTCTTTGTGGAGCACACATGACCTCTTGTTGAGGAAGACACATGTTGCAGGTAGCTCGGTGTGCCCAGAAAAATTGTGGAATCTTCATAATTGACAGTGAAAGTTTGACTGAACAAGTCCTGAGAAACCTGACCAAAATTTTGAAGTGAACCCTGCTGTGAATAGACTAGCTAACTTTTTGAGGTTCCTTCCCACTTAGATTATTCTGTTATTGGAAACTTCTATCACTGTGATACAGAGGGTTCTAAAGTATATACCCGAACTGTTAAACAAAATCTGTAACAACAGTGGTAACTGTATGTACATCTTCTGTTATAAATGACCATGGTATAAAGTGTTGTAGTATTATGAATTAGAGATCATCCTTAGTGAAAGAGCTGAGCTTTCATTAACGTTGGTCTGACATTTGCAAAATTGATTTGTTTTGACATTTAGAGCACTTCTGTTGTAGTGTGGGCTCATGTCTGACATTAAGCAAACTAAATTACGACAGCTTTTGCTTAAAAGCTTCCCATAAAACATTGTTATTTTACAATTAATATGACATCTGTTCTAGCAGAAGCAGTCATGTTTAAAAAAAAATATAGGAGGCATACTGACTTATGTGGAAACAAAATCCTTAAATGAAGAATATCCAAAGCATTAAATGTTGGCCATGAAAAAGAAATACTCGCACAACCAGTAGGTTTAGTCACAAAACTTGGAATGCAATTAAAAGTTTGAACTAATGCATCAGGAAACTTATCTGCATTTTTACCTTAAGAGAAAAAAATTGTTTATATTTTACAAAGAAATAGGAATAATCTAAAAGAGCATAGGAGAGACTAGCTCAGACATCAGACCTCTTATTTTAGCAGTACTGCAGGTCTTTTACTCATACTGGTTTATATTTGAAATTCATAAATAGATCAAGTTAAAAAGAGACAGTTGTTTTCCTTTTGATGGAATAATATATAAATGTTCATTGATTATTAAATTTAATTGTTTTCTTCTGATGCATTAGAGTGATTCAGATGTTATTTTGGATTCAGTTTTCTACCACAAAACCACAAATCGCAGGTTCTTCTGGGGTTTGTATCTGAAAGGTGTACGACCCAGGATCTAAAATTGTAATCCACGGTATTATATGCTTTTTCTTACAGATTATATCTCCAGAAACTAGGTTCAAGTAAGCTTTATCATTAATCATACATGCACTGAATATACCAACAAAGAACTTATTTTTTACCCGTTTTTATCCTCCCTTGAAAAAGGTGGAAAATGGAATAGAAGCACCACTGCACCTGACAGCAACCCCTTGGGAAATTCCCACCCATATTAGCCATGGCAGGTTTCTCTTTACTGAGTACCTCCACAGGTAACACCCTCTATCTATATTAAGCAACATACTCCATCCTACCTTTCTGTCAGGTGAGGAGTGACAACAAAACTAGATTGAGCCTTTTATTCCCTTTGCTTTCCATATTGTCTTCCACGTTATTTTACCTTGGCTTGCTTGTCATTTTCCTGGGATTTCCAGATGGTCTCCCCAGACTATGCTAGACAGATCCAAATCTCTTTAATTTCTAATATCAATTAAAATCAAACCAATGTGGTCAACATGGATAGTACACATGCAAAAGTTAAATGTCTTATTCATTTCCTTAAGTTTTCGCTCAACAATGTCAACACCACAATTAGAAATTATGCCAAGCTGGAAATGCACTTTGGTCTATTTCTTTCTTTTTCAAGTTAAACAGAGCAAGTGACTGTGTGCATGGTATTCTTTCATAGGATTATCTTTTCCATGTCTTATAATTTATCTCTGTTACATAGTGCATTCATATCTTAAAATGGATTTTGACATAAACATGTTATTCAAGGTGAATTTCTGTCACCAGCTCCATGATGTTTACTTTCACAGCTGCTTTCCAAAATATGTCCACTCTAGTATTTCCTCTCTGTGTCTTCACTAAAATGTCTACTTTGACATACAGCTCTTTTGCATACTCATTACAATTAAATTTAAGAAATTACTTGAACATAAATATAATTAACTGATTCTTTTTTTTCTGAATCAAACTGTACTCTACCTGTCAACCCTACAGACAACCACCAACCTATTCTCATTCCTGCATCATCCTTCTCCCTAATCTTTTCCAGACTAACAAAATTAATATTTCTTTCGAGAGCTATGACTTCTTCCCTCTTAGGATATTCTCTTTTTGTTTGCTATTTCATAAAAGGATATACAATATTAAGCTTGTGAGAACTCAAATATCATGCATTTTATTCTGAGGGAGAGCTCTAGAACCTACATTATCTATAGTCTTGTAGCTTTACATCTCTTGCTACATGTATTTTTGTGTCAGTTCATTTGCAGGAATGTACATATATCACAATAGTGTCCATACCAAACAAACAAACAAACAAACAAACAAAACAAACAAACAAAAAAGAGACCTGTCCTATTAAAAATTCGGTTTCAACCAACAACTAAATTATTTTTCCCATTAACTTGACTTAAATAAAACTATGTTCTAAGCTTTAAAATATACGTTAAATAAACTATATTCTAAGTACTGCCAAATGTGAAAATCAAACAAGCTCCATCTGATTATTCTTAAATGACAGTATTGGTTTTCATACCTGGTAGACTATTAAGTTTTACTTTCATTTTTGATTTTAGGAGTGGAATGAAACAGCTCAAGGGCTGAAATACATGAATTTGCATTCTAATGCATTTCTGCAGATTGATATGTCAAGTCAAGGACATGGTAAGTTTACTCAGGCAGAGTGAGCCAACATTTCTTCATGAAATTTCAATTTTAGAGGAAAAGAACTTGTATCAAAGCTGTTTTATATACTGCTATTATTTGACACTTTTCACTACCAGCGACATGACAATAACTGAAGATCAGGGACAGTTAAACCTAAAACATTATAAAATATCATTAGACAACTATTAAACTGACAATTAACTGTGTCATGAGGACCTTAATAAAAAACAACCAAACAAAAAAAGCAACAAAACAAACAACTAATTAACTAGTATTTTTCTTTCTTTTCAACCTGCAGTTTTCATTTCACTCTAATGAAGATGTAAGAAATCAGTAGTCTCAACATCACCTCCAACAGTGTCAAATCATTGTCCTCAAGAAGGCAATTATTGTAGTACTTAATATGTACCTCTACTGATCGGAAAGAGCAGTACCATTTATATTTTCTAATCATGCTAAGAAATCCATAAACATTTAAAATGTTTCAGATTATGCACTGTTGGTTTCCTTGCCATTTTCATTTCCAGTGACTAATGAACATCAAAAGCTAAGCAATAATTTGAAAATCTATAGGTAATTACTGGAAAGTAAACTGAATTATAAGTCTATCACTTTTACACTTTTACACCATTCAGTATATGATTGTCATTGTTATTCAACACTTGTATTTGCTTTATCACAGAATCAATAATAATATGCAGTCTATCAAAACAGACAAATTTCAGTACTGTGATACCATATAAAATGCATATCAGTAATCTAGCAACTACATATAATTGTGTCTGTAGTGAAATAACACTTTTACATGCTGTTTAATATCACAATAGCACAGTATCTTCAGGTTACTGAAACTAATATGCTGGATTGTAGTGTTTAATTTTGGTGTCTATTGTTAACAGATGCATTTGCACTTTGTTCTTAAAATTTATGTTAAGAATGAAATGTTAATGCTTCTAGATCTTTAAATACCTTTTGTTGTCATTGGGTATTTTTATGTACTTACTACTCCCTAACCTCAAACACTTTTAGGAAACATCTCAAATCTAGTGATGTAAATACATCTGAAGTGAGCTTCATGTTAGCAGACTTTATAGCAAAGTTTACTACAAATGAACATCTGAGGTGCTTTTTAGGAAAAAAAAAACAAACAAAAAAACCCCCCAAAAAAACAATAAAGCTCTGCAAAGCCTTTGCTTATATTTGTCTTTACACTGGTGCTGCTTTACAAAGCAATCCTCAAAAATACAAAAGCCTGACATACATCAAGCACACGTATACACTTTCTACATCAAAACCCCAACTATCGGTTTAGGCTCATGTACATTATAAGGAATTGAGTTTCAGAAATAAGTACTAGCATTATAGTGTATACCAAACTCTCCAGATCAACATCATAAGCTGTTAAATGTTTTCATATTCAGCATGGTTATTGCACTAATTGTAGAAGGCTTTGCCAAATTCTCGAGGACAATTGATCTCCATAAGCACTAACAAAGCAAAAAGGAACAGCAACAGACTGAGAACTTCAGTAACCCAATCACAGCAACAAGTTGCACCTTACCGGGCTCCTTCAGGGCTGTCAAACAAAGATCCATTGTCTAGCTATCTTGGAGCAACAGCACTCACAATGGAAGAAGCTCCTCTCAGACCAAGCAGGGCTCCTGCTTACCACTTCTCACATAAAGGACAGATTTGCTAGAATATTTTTTTTCTTTCAGATGTTAATGATGCCAATATTAATTCATGAAAAACTGCAAATCCACTGACAGACTGGATACTCACAACAAAATTCCATTTGAAAATGTGTTTCTGTTGAAAAGCAGAAGTTTGATAAAATAAATTTACCAAATCCAGAGTTTGGGAAAATTTCAATTAGCTTTAACACAAAGAAAAGTCTGTTATTATTCCATATCATATGATCATTGTAGTAAAATACATTGTCATTTATTTATTTTCCCATTACCCTTTCCAAAAGGTATACTTGACTGTAATGCAATAATTTCTAAACTTCTATAGCTGCTAGTTTTTCAGTTATACCATCTCTGTAACCAGATGCCATAATAAATACTATCTTAGACAGATTACTACAAACTAGTAATCTTCCTCAGAAGAATACACTCATCAGAGACACACACAGATCCACAACCTGTTTGAGTTTCTGAACTCCTTTTCGATTTATTTAGAAAAGGAAAGGTAAACTGCAGTATCTCTAACTGAAGAATCTGATAAGAAAACAAGCTCCCCTAAGTCACTATCAATGGTACTAGTCCCAATATTGTCTCTGGAAAATGCTAATAGATCTCTCAGCTCTCCACATCCACTGTCATGATTCATACTAAGTTACTTCCTATCAAAATATTTACTTATTCATCAAATGCCAGCTGGGTATCTAAAAGATCATATAGTCAATAGAGCTAACTTAATATCATAAAGAAGCTCCAAAAATATGATACACTTTAATAAAGTGGGGGAAAGAGAGGTAAGTTTCACATTCTCAGCATGTGAATGGGTCATTCACTAAATATAAGTATGGATAAAGCAAGATTTTTCAGTACAATAGAAGCTGAATGCAAATGATGATAGAATGCAGAAACACTAGCTCTCTCTTTACATAGTTTCAAAAAATGTTATTTTTTCCTAATGCTTATTCTAAATGCATAATCAGTAACATCTTAAGTACAATGGGAGCATTTAAATGCAAAATAGGTAGGAAGATAAGAGGAGACATGATGAATCAGTAACCAGCTGTAGTTGACAATGACCTACCTTGCTCTGTAGTATAAAACCCAGAGTTAGGGATTCTGCACATTCCAATGGAAAAAAAAAATCTAATTAAAAAACACTTCTTGAACAATACAAAATTCTATTCCATTCTGATTATTTCTTACAAGAAACAAAGACATGTTTCATTTACAACAAAAGTTAGAATGAAATCACAAGCCTTGATTCTCACATACTTTCCTTTGACAGCTGTGTAAACCACTAGACCTATCATTCAAAAATTAGCAAGAAAAGCTTCCAATTCTGATTGCTGTGCTTTATACAAACATTAGGCATGTATAAATGAAATTGCATGGAGTAAAAAAAAAAAGTAGATAGAAAAGTCTTCTGGGTTGTCCAAATTAAAAGCAGCAGAAGCAGCTATTTCCAAGAGGACCACTAGTATAAAATATAGCAAGTCCTTCAATGAAAGTAACAAATAACACATGGTAGGCACCATGGGTAGGCACCAAGGTTTGTGCCCACTGTCAGCTTTACAGGACATGCAGTCCTAAGAGAGTGGAGGTATGGCTCCTCACAACGAATAGCTTCTTTCTTTCCCACTGATGGGCATCAACAACTTAAAAAACAAGAAAACAAACAAACGCCCCAATACCAACCAAAACCAAGTAAACAAAGAAGCTAAAACAAACCCACAAAAAAAACCCATCACCTTGAATCTACTGACAATCTAGGAGGAATCAGTTAGTAACCTGCTGAATGTTTAGATACTCACAAGTCTAGGGGACCAGGCGGGATCCATTCTATGGTGATGAGAGAGCTGGCGAAAGAGCTTGCCAAGATGGTTTCCATCATTTATCACCAGTACTGGCTCACAAGGGAGGTTCCAGATGACTGGAAGTTGGCCAGTGTGATGGCCATCCATAAGAAGGGCTGGAAGGAGAATCCCAGAAACTACAAGCTTGTCAGCCTGACCTTGGTGCCTGGCAAAGTTATGGAGCAGATCATGCTGAGTGAGATCACATGACACCTACAGGATTTAGGAGGGGGAGGTCCTGCCTGACCAACCTGATTTCCTTTTATGACTGAGTGACCAACCTGGTGGATGAGGGGAAGGCTGTGAATGTGGTCTATTTGGACTTCAGCAAAGCCTTTAACACTGTCTTCCATAACATACTCCTGAAAAAAGCTGGCAGCCCACGGCTTGGACAGAAGCACTCTCTGCTGGGTTAGGAACTGGTTGGATGGTGGGGCCCAGAGTGGTGGTGAATGGGGCTGCATACAGCTAGAAGCCAGTTAATAGTGGCATCCCCTAAGGATCAGTGTTGGTCCTAGTCCTGCTTAATATCTTTACTGATGATCAGGATGAGGGGATTGAGTCCACCATTAGCAAATTTGCAGATAACACCAAGGTTGAGGGGGTGGAGTGTTGATCTGCTGGAGGTAGGACCATCCTTGTAGAGGGACCTGGACAGGCTGAATAGACAGGTCAAATCCAATAGCATGAGCCTCAACAAGGCTAAGTGCCAGGTCCTGCACTTTGGCCACAACAGTCCCCCACAGGTTCGGGACAGAGTGGCTGAACATTAGCCAGGCAGAAAGAGACCAGGAGGTGCTGATTGACAGGAGGCTGAACATGAGCCAGGTGGCCCAAGAAGGCGAATAGCATCCTGGCCTCTATCAGGAATAGTGTGGCCAGCAGGGGAAGTGATTCTTTCCCTGTACTTGGCACTGGTTAGGCCACATGTAGAGTACTGTGTCTAGTTTGGGGCCCCACAGTTTAGGAAGGATATTGAGGTGCTGGTGCAGGTCTAAAGAAGATCAACCAGGTTGGTGAAGGGAATGAAGCACAAATCCTATGAGGAATGGCTGTAGTTGTTTAGCCTGGAGAAAAGGAGGCTCAGGGGAGACCTCTCTACAATTGCCTGAAAGAAGACTGCAACCAGATGAGTATGGATCTCTTCTCCCAAGAAACAAGTGAAAGGACAAGAGGACATAGTCTTAAGCTGTCCCAGGAGAGGTTTAGGTTAGACATTAGAAAGAAGTACTTCACTGAAAAAGTGATTGGGCATTGGAATGGGTTGCCCAGGGAGGTGGTGCAGTCCCTGATCTTAAAAAAAACTGGGTGTGGCAATTAGTTCCATGGGCTAGTTGACACCATGGTGTTAGGTCATAGGTTGAACTCGATGATCTCAGAGGTCTTCTACAACCTAGTTGATTCTGTGATATTACATTACTATTGTGTTTCTAGGAACAAGCCAGAATGATTCTTTTGCATTTTGACACCATCAGATCATTTTTGCTTCCTCTTTGTGTCAGGTTTACTGACAAACGACTTTCAAAATAGCTGACAATGGCACAAGAATGGCAGCAAAATTAAATAAGCCTATCAACCCCATATGACCAAAGTTCTCCTACTCTGGTGTTGACAACATCACTGTTGGCAAAATTAAGGCAACAAATACATGCCCATTTAAATCCTCATATCCATTTTGTACTTATTTTCTTCCTGAAAATGTCGGTTAAGATACCAGCTAATAAGTATCTCATACTGAATTTTACCATAAAGATGTCTTTTTTCTAGAGGCTTGTGGTGGTTTGACCCTGAATAAATGCCTGGTGTCCAGTAAAACTCCTTCAAGGCCTTTTCCACCCCCTGCCCCCCCACTCCCCACCCCCTTTCCAGAGGGAAGGGGAAAAAAAAAAAACAGCTCGACATTTACCGCTAGAGATCACCGAAAGAGGAGCTTTGATTAATACCAGGGGCAAAGCAGAACTTAGAATAATGCTTAAATTTATTACTAACAAACT
>JAWWEE010000074.1:73410833-73447150 GCA_035221455.1 Xenops minutus | reverse complement strand
GTTCTGTTCTTAGTTCCTAGTGTATCCTCCCTACATTCCAGGGACATCCTGACCTTAATTCTGTCTCTAACTAAACACCTTCATAGACAGTTCTCAGTGTCTTAAGCCAATTTTTAACCCTTGGAGCTTTTGCTCGGTTTCAGTCATTCAAAGAACCAAAGAGCCTCTAGTCTTGTCTCATTGAAAGTGAAAGTCTGAGTGACAACTGAGTAAGACAACAACCAAAAAAAGAGAGTCCATCTCTCGCAGACATTTCAGGGAGGGCTATAGAGCTGTCTTCTCAGACTCAGGAAGATTTGTTTGTTGTCCTCTGCTCTCATGCCAAGCTAGTAGGAAGGACAGCAGCAAACCCTCCCCTAAAATCATATATGCAAAACTACTCAGACATCATGGAACAGTAAAGGTTTCTCTTTCAAATGCTGTGGCATAGCTCCAGTAATCCTTCACATCAGATACATCTAAGCAAACATGATAGCTCCTTCCATTAAGCCAATGGGCACAGATTCCAACATACATGAACAGAGACTCTGATACAACTGATATGTTATCAAGTATCCCTTTCCTAAGCCAGTATGAATTCTTTATTGTTAAGTAGGACAGACTGGGATTTGAAAATTCAGTTGATTATAAAGTCAAAATTCCACATCACAGAAGTCAAGCACACTCTATACAAAAGGAGACTCCATAGTCTGCTAATAACTAAACACAAATCTGCTGAACTTTTCATCATGCAAGGAAGTCTGACAACATTTCTGAAGCTCATTAAAGTGAAACTCCTACAGAGAAGAACCTATGGGTATGTTGGCTAAACTGTACAGATTTTAACTGTAGCTCTTCCTGAAGTGCTCAAAATTAACGACTAAACACTCTTACTGTATAAAAAACCGCATAAAATAAACCAACAAAAATCACAACCACAAATAAGCAAACAAAACACAAAAGCTGTAATACAAACAAAACAAAGCCACTGTATCCACAGCAGATCAGCTAGTTTCCTTTGTCTTCCCTGTATGAATCATGCATCCTCACACAATAATGGATGCACTCAGAGCTGCTGGTGTGAGGGCATGTTGTTAACTATTGCCAATTATCTTCATTTCCACTAGAAGGAATGGGAGTTGAAAGCAGCTGACAGTGCAAAAGACTGAAACTTTAAATTAGGCATGAATTGCGATGCCGTAGACAGAAATTGCAGTCCTAACAGTCTTAATAAATACTGGCATGTATTGAAGTGAATGCTACTCACTGCCTTACACAACACAAACAAGCCTGGCACTCCCTGGTTGCCATGGCAATCACAGGATGCTCCCATTTTAAATTCTGCTGCAGTGCTGAGGCATCATTTCCACTGCACAAATGCACATTTATTATCCAAGAATTGCGCTACTACATCATCATATTGCAAGGTCACAAAAATAAATTTACAACACACAAAAATTCTGTTCAAATTTCAAGTCTCTGCCTTACAGACACTAGCATAGACACAAAGTCCTGACAATATAAAAAGTTCCACCAACAGTCTAGGTGGAAAAGCCACACATACCACTCCTTCTTTTCTGTGAGGAAAAGAATTTTCAGTTAATACGTAAGATTTTATGAACTTCAGTGTTCTAGACTGCAATTCTTGCACTCTTAGAAAAAAAGTCCAAGCTAATTTACAAAATACATTGCAGTTATTAAAACAGGTATTACACAAAACTGACATATGTTTACTCTCTAACACCCATAAAGCCTAGATATGTTACAGCCAGGTTTTCACATATTCTATGATCATGAACTGCTGTGCCTGTGAGTGGTCTGATGTAAAGGTTGAGCAGTAAGCGTAATATAATCTTAGCAGAGCAAAAAGAGAGAACTGCGGTCAGTGTACACCTTTTTGCTATTCATTTGTCAGCCATCTGAGAATTTAAATGGTTATCTATAGCAAGTTCAGGCCACACCTAATTACAATAATGCAATTAGATGCAATGAAAAACATGCTCATCTCTAGAAGTATTGCTAAAGTGTCATCCATGTTTGTTTTTAGGCTTACACAACCTTAAAAAAACCACTTTTGTTACTCAGGATTAAAGCCTCCCTTGGTCTTTCAGACTGAAATATAAATATATGTGAGGACATGACTATAGCTGTATCAGGGCTTTAGTTGCTCCAATGAATAGACTGCAAGAAGTAACTTGAATACAACCTTGGAAACAAAAGCACTGCAACCATTCTAAGTCCTCCTCAACACTTTTTTCCTCCCAACATTAACATATTTAGCATTTCAGCACATTTACTAGATGCATATAATATTTATTTACTAACTGTTCTCTGCTCTAGTTAGATTTTAATCCCCCAAAACAAGATAATTTATCTCAGAACTGCAAAATTACTAATTTTTATTGATTTGATATGTTTTAGCTTTCCTGTAACTTTCAGAATACCTCATGTGTTTGCTGCTTCTCTTGAGTTCCTGTGATGTCCCAGGTTAGAAGCCACTTTATATTCTAACTCTTTGATGATATACCTCAGAGGGCAAAATCTTCTTAAACCGCCTCACTGAAAAAATCCAACATTGATCTTTTATACCAAAAATACAGTACAATTAAAAAAAAAATCAAGAAATAAATTGTCTAATTTTAATTACTTTCTTGGCACATGAAAAGAGTTAAATTTCTCACTCAGAACACCAGCCCAACAACAAAAAAAACTAAATAAGGGGAAATGTTGCCTTCACAATGCTAATAGAACATGAAGCAAATGGATGCAAGTCCTAAACCAGTCCAATTTTCAGAAGCTTGTTGCCTCCAAACAGGCTTAAATCCCCCTTTCTTAAAAGCTGTTTTAAAATTAATTCAGAAGCAGTTATACAGAGGTTTATACTCATACTCATGTTAAAAATTCTGGATTCAAATTTATTCCTCAAACAGATTTTAACTGAGGACATATTCTACCCTCTCATCTAAGGGAAAAGTTTTAACTTGCATAACATTAGTTATGGTGAGAATTTCTTTTACTCTGAGATTCATTTTAGTGTGACAGAATTTTTGAACAGTACTCACTAAACAGAGGCCTTCTTATTCCTTGTACTGTTACTCTTCATTTGCACAATATTAGCTGAAAATTGTGACATAATCCAAAGATAACCATCTTTACAGAATCAATAATTCCAACCAAGCTTTTTAAAAAGTTCAGTCTTACCTATCCCCCTTCTAAATAGGCATAAATGGAGAAGGAAAGGAAAAAATCTCCTGTGGAGGTGGCCGATAGGACACAACACTCTACTACAAGTTGAAATATTGGATTTGTTGCTAATCCCTGCAACACACAAGGATTGCTCCAGCTCAATCAAATACAGTTTGAAATATCATTGACACCACGTTCCCCTCAGAGAATGACCAGATGCCAAGGCTTTGAAAACCAATCAGTAATCACCAACAGATTAAGTACAAAGATTCACCTATTACATATACAAAGGGGGTGGAAGGGATCCCAAGGATAACAACTCCATTCTTCTTTGCTGTCTTCTTCCCACTACAATCACCCACACCAAAGCATTCTGGCCATTTTCCAGGCAAGTTTTAAGAAAAACCTGATTTTTGGAGTAGAAAATCCTTACTTATTTCTTCAATGTAGAAGACTGAAAGTTGTGTTGAAAAATTTTCCATGCTTATCACTGTGAGACTGAATAGTGAATATATAAGAAACATAAAGAATTTCTAGTAAACAATTGCTTAAATAAAAATGGAGCCTTCTAATGCTCTACAGCATTGCTTTTTGATGAATTATTATATCCTTAGTCTACTATGTCACTGATTATTATTAACAAACAAGCTAGAACCTGAAAAATATGTCCCAGTAATAATTGTATTCTGATATCAAAGAAGAAGTATTTTCCCTGTCACATTCTAGAGCAAAACCAATAGCAGTCATTCCATTGTCACTGCTCATGGGATAATTTTTATTAAAAGAAATACTAAAAAGTTATTTTCTTCTATGACTGTAAATGTATTTGGTTAAGTATGCTCTAATTATTTTAAAAATGCTGCATAGACATATGGTCACATTTTTTAACAGGGGGAAAAACCTCCAAAACTTACTATGGTACACATGCATTCAATATTGGCTGTTCACTAAACAAGATGGTGTCCTTACTAATCTCAAACTTCAAGTCAAATCTTCCTGGATGCTTTTTGATATGTTAAGCAAAACATTCACTAGTACAAAACTAACTTACCAAGTTATGGCCCAATTAATCACTGTCTTTGTTGAGACATTTCAAGTGTAAGTAACTCACTTGAAGACTAAATAGAGGTTGCCTTTTTCTACTCGTTTTTGTCTATAAGAACAAAATACAAACAAATTGAAAAGAGTCCATTTCAGGGTGCCTTCTGAAGGCCTTTATTTTCAATTAACCCATAGTAATGCAAAGGACCAAAAATGGACATATATATGCAAATGAAAATGTCCCACTGAATTTCTCTTTCAATGTATATATGGTTCCAAGAGTTAGAAACCGGTTATCTAATTAGGTAATCACCAGTGCAGCAGTTTAGTTTAAGATACCTTAATTTAGAGATGTTCTTTGTCAGCCTCTTAAATTTACATACCTTCAAGAACTTCCACAGGTAAAGCACATAATACTTGCTGAGACTCTGCAAGTAGCGGCCTGCTAGCAAGATATCAAGAAAAAACATTTTGCATGTATTTCAGACTACTTGAGAAACAGCACAATGATTTCAAGAGTTGAATGTCAGAATATATATACAGTATTTTTTCCTGAGACAATAGCATTGTCAGGAATTTGTAGGTTTTATTCCTTTCTTTACGAAAGCCTCATCATCACACTAGGGTTTCTATAGCAGCATTATTATCAGATAATATAGAGAAAGTATACTCTGTTCCTTCAATCATTCCTCCATACATTCTTCTGTAAGACAGTGTGAAAGAAGCAGGTAAACTGTAGCTGTTCAGTTTACCCTCAGCTTCCTTTTCAAAGGAAAGGAGTGTTTCTTTAAGTGTGATAGTTACACAGTAGAAGTGTTGCACATCAACAGTCCTCATACAAACATGGGTCAGTGTGGGAGATGTCAAGAGGAACAGAGTAAAACTGTTTTTAATTACCCTGACTATTTGCCCTCAGAGCTACATCAAAACTTGACAGGCATGTTCACAGACAGAGAGCTAATCTGAAGTAAACTTAAGACCTTATCATATCTCAGTTTCTCAATTTAAATTCAACAAAACCTTGCATGAGCCACCAAAAGGCTATCTAGGTTGTAAAGTTAGCCTGTGGCTGGTCAGTCTCACAGATCCCTTCTGCCTTTGGAACCTGTGCACACCCTCCATCTCCATTGGCTAGCTATAACTCCTTAATACTATTTCTGCCTTTCTCACTTGCGCTGCCTCTACTGTCCAGAAAAAGAGAGGAAATCTAAAAATGTATCCAAAGCCCTTTCCAGAAGGTATTGAAGCTGGAAATCTAGATGTGAGCTGTGATGATAATCATAGCAAAGAGCTAAGTTTCATTAGGCAGAATCCCATGCAGAATTTACAAGCCTCTATTGATCAACTACTACTGTGTCACAGGAGCTGTACAAAAATTTCCTCTCACAAAGAAAGAAGTAATCATTCAGTACCTCCTTTTTCCCAGATGAAAGATTTCTTCCCTCAACTGTGTATACCTTCTCAAAATCAACAACACATGCCAAATAATACCACAAGGTCTTAACCATATAAAGTCACTTCACACCTGAAGAACTAGCTTAATTTATCCAACAGAAATAAATTCAGTAATCAATTTTCAAATGAGACTTAAGGATTAGGCACATATATTGTACACTAATGAGCATTAGTGTGCCCAAAATAAATATTTAAATATAGTGAAAATTACTACATGGAATCAATGGTATATTATATCCTATATAAGGAGCTAGTACTAATTCATTTTCCTATGTGACTTAAATATTGTCCCCTCATAAATCTAAAGTCTTCTTTCAAATTGTAGCTAGTGTGAATCTGTATGTCACTCAAGCCAAAGTTGGACAAAAACATCCATTGCTTTATTCTTCTTACTCCTTTTTAAAACAATATTTAACTATAAAATGATTATACAATGTAAAAAAAAAAAAAATTGCCAACTACATATTTAACTCTCCTTCATTCTTTTCTAAAAAATCACTGTGAAGTAAAAAAAAAACTATTTAAAAGATTTTAATGATTTAGCTGCTATAAAAAACCCAAACATCCTATACTTTGACAGATCTGCATGTAGACATATATAATTATTAAATAACAACTGATATATTTTTCCATTACATATGTACAATGACTGAATAATCCCACAAAATAATCACATAGGTCAGTTTGGATAACATCACAACAAAAGTTGTAATATGTATAGGAAAAATAATCCCTAGAGTCATAAATATTTGAAGCATTACCAGTGACTTTCAAGTAAATAAGAAACAATGCAATATTTCTTAATTAAGAAATTTTCTTAATTAAGAAAATTGTCTTATTTTCATAAGAAAATTAATGTCATAGAGTTTAAATGTCATAGGAAATGGTAGTTATTAACACATACCAAGGCAAAAATATTGAGAACTGTGCCTTGAAATTATAACAGCATGAATTTTTTCAGAATTAAGATTTGTAAGACACAAATACAACAAGTTACACACAAAAAAACCCTCCCAACAAAACAAATCAAGCCAACAAAAAAAAAAAAAAAAAAAAAAAGTAGGCTCTCTAATTTCAAATACCAGGCTGCTGATGAGACTAGATTTGGATGCTGTCAACAAGAAACTACACTTCTTTTTGAAAATTGCTTCCATGCTGCATGATCTGCTGCACAATAATGGGCTGAGTTGTAGGTGAGAATGCAGGGATATAGAAACAGCTTGAAGTTCTTCTTCTAACCACAGAAAATGTGATTACTATTACTAAGGAAGCAAACAATAGAGTGGCAGAATTCAGTATTTCCCAGCATTGAGGTGTGTTGCACAGTATATTGCTACTGTTCAGAATATTTTAAACTACATATGCAAAGGGAAAAATTGAATATT
This sequence comes from Xenops minutus, assembly GCA_035221455.1. Taxonomy (NCBI): domain Eukaryota; kingdom Metazoa; phylum Chordata; class Aves; order Passeriformes; family Furnariidae; genus Xenops; species Xenops minutus. The sequence continues at coordinate 73,440,104 of JAWWEE010000074.1, read as the reverse complement.
TAATAATTTATAAAAATATAATTATTGTTTCAGTCACATCGTTTTCCATCTATCTCAGTAAAAAGAGGGAATATTTGATTTGCAATTCTGCACTACATTCCTTACTTGGAGTTTGTCTTAAAGTAAAACTGTCCTCAAGGAGCCCTTTCTGCTTCTAGTTATGGTGACTTAAAAGAGATATGACTTCCAAAATCAGCAATGAATGAACTACTGACAAACATATCGTGCACAGATGGAAGTATTGTAGCTTGCACAGAGTAAAGGCCTTTTCTGCCTCTCACCCCACCCCACCAAGCATGCTGGAGGAACACAAGAAGTTGGGAGGGAACACAGCCTGGATATTTGATGCTAGCTGACCCATACTATATGGCGTCATGCTTATCATATAAAGCAGGAGGAGAAGGAAGGGGGGTACCTTTAGAGTGATGGTATTTGTCTTGCTAAGAAACCCTTACATGTGATGGTGCCCTGCTTTCCTGGGGATGGCTGAACACCTGCCTGACCATGGGAAACAGTGAATGAATTCCTTGTTTTGCTTGTGTGTGAGGTTTTTACTTTACCTATTAAACTGTCTTTAGAAGTGAAAAAACTTGTGGGTTGAGATACCTTCCAATTCTCTCTTTGATCCTGCTTCTCAGGTGAGTGGCTGCGTGGCACCTGTTTGCCATCTGGGGTTAAACCATGACACCTGATCAAGTGCTTCATTATCTCTTAAAGCTCCCAGATGATCTCAGTGTAGTATTTAGCCTGAGTTTGATAAGGCCGTTTTCCCCTGAAAGTCATGCACAAAAGTTACACACATAAGATTTGAGAATAGGAAATGTAAATCCAATTTATATTTGAACCTAATAAGCTATGACCCTACATTTTGGTATATAACCTTTTTTGCAAATTTGTAGCCCTGCACAAGAAGAAGCCTTTTGTTTCCCCTTTTTACTAGCCCTGTGAATCCTCAACTAACACTTTTTTTAAAACAAAAGATACGAGTTTGCTGGATCAGCCACTTGTAACAGAAAACAACATAATGACAAACTGCATCATTCTTTATCATAACATCGGGAAAAGTATCATATCCTTTAGGGAACTATTCACAATCTTGCAACACAAAAATGGACAGGCTTATTGCAGTAAAACAATGGAATGTATCATAATGTGGTTCATCCTTTATCCTAATAAAGATCCTTCTGAATTCTTTTGGGCTACAAAAATACTCATATGTTCAAAAACAAGTACCTCTGGACATAGATCAAACACGTTAATACCTAACAGCCATACAGTCTCTTCCATCCGAGGCCCTCATTACTGATGCCCAGGTGAAACAGACAATTCTGTTATTCCCGTTCCATTACTTGGTATATACATGTCATCACACAATAGCTGAGTAATGGGGGAGAATCAAGAAACCCTCACCATCAGTTGTGAAACCTAGTCAAAAAACATTCTTCCCTCAAAGCAATTAAACTTCAGGTATAGCATTAAGGTAGTTTCTCACATTCTGAATACATCAATTAACAATTTTATTTTTTTTTTCATTTAAAAAATAAGTAATTATAGAAAAAAAAAGTAAGTGGAAAAGAACTTTTTACATTTCTGTGTTTTAATGCATAAATTTAATTTTCAAGTTTCTTTCCAATTTTTTTCTTGAACAAAAGCAAAACTCATTTTTAGCTAATAACACTGCAGCTATTCAAAAGAACAAGCCCTCCACAAACATAACAATTTTTATTGTTGATTTAAAAGAACGAAACAATCAAACAAAAAGCAAACAAAAAAACCCCGAACCACACACCAAAACTTGTTAGTTTAAATTCCTCAAAGCTTTAGCATTAAGCTGACAAGTCTAAAGTCACATTGTAGTGAGAGAAGATCAGAAGTCTAATATATCTAAGCTGATTTCTTATCATTCTCTTGAAATATTTATTCTTATTTGTGAATTCCTGTTCAGAGACAATGAAAGGAATAGGAAGGAGAACAGGCTGCTCCTACATTTAGACGACCAAGCATAACACATATTATTAATTGGAAAATGGATTTCTATTTTCTGATGTTTCAAGGGCCCTTTTTTTTAAAGGGAAGAAAAAAAAAAAAGAGGAACACAAAACCTTATTTATAGAAAAAGTAAAAACTTTTTTTTTCATAGTAATTGCAATAATGTAAAGAATAACTGAAGAACAAAATAACTTAATACCCATCTTACAAAATGTCATTCACAAAAGCCACTGCAGTCATCCTCAAATCACTACTGTGAGGCTTAACATGTGAAAATGTGCAACTTCACGAAAAGAAGACATGCGTGTCCTTGATGGGGACTGCTTGACACAGTCCAGCACATTCACATTCACCCAAGTAAGATATATATACTCTACAAATATAAACAATTTCTGCAAGTTAGATACAATCGCTTCTGTTTTCAGCTGGAGAGGGGGTTTCAAAAATATAAGCTATTGAATTTTAAGGTATCTCGTATTTCTCCTTAATTTCAGGTTTTCAACTTGTTGAAAAGGGCTTTTAGAAATCTAAATTTTTTTTTGGCATTGCCTCTAGTTGCAAAACATCTTAAAAAGTGCCTTATTGTTACAACTTCCCAATTCCCATTTATAGTTGGAAAAATTAACTTTGTGTACTTTAGAGATAATAGATTTATGGTAACAAATGTGATTTTGTACATAAGATTCCCAGTTATATGTCATTATTGAATAAATATGGTTTAGTAATTGTCACTTCTGCCTAAAATACTACCAGCTTTTTATGATCTATACTAAGGAAAAGATTCTTCCCTTGGATTCTGGACTATATTATTTGCTGTTAAAACTTCACTTTTAAAAACAATCACAGTGCTTACCACATAGCTATACACATAAATATTCAATTATGCCTCTAGAGTGGATACAAGTAAAAGTAAATCCTTTATAGACCTTTTGCTCTTCAGCTAAATCTTCCAGCTTTGGAATAGATTTATTTACTCCATCTGTTCCTAGTCTTCACTTGAAAACAATCAGGAGAAAAAAAGTCACATAATGAAAACTTGATATGTTCAAACCTTTTTTCTCTATTCAGAGAATGCATACTTGACAGCATTAGTGAAACCTTTCAACACAAACAAGCAAACTCTCATCCCTGTGCTGAATCAGTGGCCGTTAATGGCTTCCAAACCCATTAGAAGACATTATGATATTTTAATGCTGCAGAGCCTGAAGTAAGTTTTCCCTGAATTGATTTCACTGTATAATGTTGCACTTCACCTTTTGCATCCTACCATATAAAAATTTTTATTCTATCATATTTTACAGAAAATTAGTTTTCTTGTTTGCATTATTAGTACTGCATACTATTAAAATCCCTTTATAACTCAAGATTTTATTCTTTATGGTCATTAAAAATACAGACATTCTTAATGCACACCTATACCCATGCAAGGAATCATACTTCTCCCTTCTATTATAGTGACTTAGGAAACACCCCCAAGAGGTAGAGGGTTTTTTTAAATTAAAATTTACAATGCACATCAAATTGTAGAAGTAATTTTTTTCAACAGAAATTTCACTATTATGTCTGAGTTTTTCAAGAGTTCCAAAAACATGTGAAGTTATCAGTGTTGGAGTACTCCATCTATATAAATCAGGAAAGATCAGAAAAAACAGGTTCAAATTCTGTGTGAACTGGAAGAAACAGGTTTTTGTACAATACACTCACAGTTCTGAAAGATCCTGACATATAGGTTACTGTCATATACACTATCACTAACTGGTAACAGATTATGTAGTAGCTAAATCTGTGCAGGAGATACTTATTATGATTTTTTTTGTAAATCCAAACCACCATAACTCTGGACTTCAGATAATGCCAATATATATCCAATATCAATCAACTAACATATATATATTATACTATGAAAATGTGAGATTTTTCTGAAGCAAGGGTTTAAAATGGAAAAGAGCACCTGCTGAATTATACAGTTTACATGACTGAGCTTACATGTGTGTCAAATACTCCTGAGCATTACTTCAATATAGAGAATATTTGAGTATGACAAGAACAAAAGGTAGTGAGTCATATTTTAAAGCAGCAGATTTCCAAGACACATACTTCTTCACGTATCTCTATATCTGTTCTTCACTCTTTTTCTATATATCCCTACATATATATTTGTGCCTTGAGTGACAGGGAAAAGCATGGGAACAATATTTCTGTTTGTTTTAAACAGTTTGAATTAAAGAACACCTTCCAAGACTCTTAAAGACTAACATAATTTTAGGGATTATGCTTCAAGCTGACCAATGTCTCTAACAGATTGTCCACCATCTTAAAGAGAGATTATACACCTTTTCTTGAAACCACACAAGAATTCTTTTCTTTCCCAATATCAAGTTTACTAGATTCCAATTACTGCACCATTTCCCACCCTCACAATGCACTCTTAGGCTACACAATCAGATAGACTGCTGTTTCTCCAAGTAAATACCTGGGTACAGTGAGCTGTAACACCTGGTTCTGTGAGCCAATTAAAAAAGGTTATACATGTTGGCCTAAGATCTCTGCTACAGTTGGATTAGACAGATTTGTGTGAAACTGTCATTATGAGTTTGATATTAGATGGTGGCTTCCTATGCTGCACTCTACAAATAACACATTTGGGACCAAAACAGAATGTGGCCTAGCATTCTAAAATTATATAGAATAGCAGAATCTTAAAGCACATCATTCTTTGACCTAATACTTAGCCTATTTTATCATCCTAACAGATGGCAGGTGACATTGCTAACAATTTTTGCAATGTGCAGGACCAACTTTATCAAAATACTTATTTTAGTCTGTTGTTTGTTGCTTTTTGTTCTCATAACTAAGTGTAGCATGATTTATGTATTATTTATTTATGCATTTATTCGATTATAGAAAGACAAGAAGTGCCTTGAAACTCAAAATATACCAATACATTTTTTACATTCGAAGGACTCCAAGTGTCAATAATTAAGTAATGTTGGATCAGAATTTAACACATGCCCAGTCATTTTGCAAGACAAACTTCCTTCTCTGGTTACCTCAGTTTATGAAAAAAATGATAAAACTATCCTTAGTAACTAAGCATCAGACCAATGGGAAACCTACAGGGTTAATGAAAGGCCTTCCCTGTGGGTTATTGTATTATAAACTCATCTAAATTCACTTTGCAGTTTTGAAAAACCAATGATTGAGATGGATAGCTGAGAGTGTGGGGCTTGAGCTACTGATAAAAAAGTAGTGTCCTCATCTGACTGGGGAAAGGGATGGGGCATAGTTCCATTTGAGGCACCTTGTAAAAATTTTCCTATCAGTAAAAGAAAACTAAATACACAAAGAACACCGAACAAACAAACGAACAAACAAAAACACATCTCCTGATCTTTCCTGGATATTCAGTGAGCTTCAAAAACAGCATACTGCATTATATTTCCAGTATTCTCAATGTGGAACACTGTTATCTTGAAGTAAATGTGAATTTGTATTCATTAATTTCCCACAGTTTTATATGCTGTAATGAGACAACATATGAAAACAATTCAGAATACCTCTGAGAATTTAGAGAATAAATAAAGGAAATGTTACACACCTAGAGACCACAATGAATACCAAATACTTCAATATTTCTTTAATTTGGTAAGAAATGTTAACAGGATGTACACAAACTGTTTACTGGGGAGTACCAAAAGACAGCGTTAAAAAAAAAAGATGTTCTTTTTTCACTAGCAGGAGATTGCTAGAGCTTTCAAAACAATTATATACATGAGTAGTATTTGATCCTTAATAGGCAAAAAGAAAAAGGAAGATGGCCAATGGGGAAAAAGGACTGGGAAAAGGCAAATGACTCAGAGACAAACAGGTACAAACCAAAGATGAAGTTCAAGTTTGCTACCTACCTCTAATTAGAGCAACATTTCTTTGAAGACTTTTCTTTCTAACTAAAACTAAGCCTTTGAAAAAGGACATCAATTTTGTGCTAGACTATTGCTAACAGCTTGTGGTCTCATTGCCGACAAAAATAAAATCAAGATCTGAATTTCAATAATGGCATCAATTTTGGAGCTGTGCCACAGCTCATATGGGGACACATAATTACTCAGTTTGTAAATATTCAAGGAATTGGATTTCAAGGGATTCACACTCCTGGAAAATGATCTGAGGAAATCAAGCTATCAAAAATTGACAGAGAGAATTATAATTCTGTTGCTTTTCTTCCTACGTATAAGAACAAAAAATAATGGACTCTTCCAGCATGATATAGACTATATTTCTCTAATCACTTCTTTCATTCCAGTGTTGTTGCCTACAATGAAAATAACTATAATGAGATACTGCTTGGAAACTGAATGATGCATGGACAATTTCAATTGTTTTTTTACAAGATAAGTTTTTTACAACTTTACTTTGTTCATATTGTCACTGCGCTTACTACAGAAAAGGGGATACAGAGGACTGAGCCATGCAGAAGAGTAAAATGAGTAGGATGAGTTAATAGGAGAAATTAGTTATTCATAACTCACAAAGATGATTGACATGCTTTACATTAGAAGAGTGCTAGTTTGTCATCAATATTACTTTCATATAATTTAGAAATATTTCACAACCATTTTGAAAATGGACAACTATCTATGTGTAAAATGTTATGCCTGCTGCTACCTAACAAGGAGAAAAAGATATTCCATCAGACAGCATTATGACTACTAGCAGTAAAGAGAGAAACAGTGTCTGTGAGCAGAACAATTGGGCAGGACATTATTTTTCCCTTTTGGCACTAACACAGCTCTTAAAAATATAGCAATTAAATAAATAAATTTATTTAATTAATACAAAATTACATTCTCCAGGATGGAACTGGCCAGCTACGTTACAGAAAACACCTCACAGATCCATTAGAAATCAGACAGTCTTACAACCAGGCATTAAATTAGCTGGCATCATATGAAAGTGGAGATAACACTGAGAAAGACTCTAACATTGACAGATTATATTAGCTGACAAGTTTGAAGACAAAAAAAGTCTCCTTGTTTCTTTTAAGAATGCTAACTGTATTTGTATGCTTCTTATCTCCAGCCTGACTAACAGTACCACCTGTGATTTAACTGTATAGGAGTAAACTCAAGTGAAGGGTTGTTTTTGTTTTGTTTTGTTTTGTTTGGTGTGTTGTGGCATTATGTTTTGTTTTTAAAGGGTTTTCTGTTGGAGGAAAAGTGTTTTCAGTTGTGGAGGGAAGAGGGTGTTGGAAGGATTAGCGATCAAACACCATTAACAGAACAACAGATTTTTACTATTTGCAAATATATTTAAAGACATATTAATATTTAATAATGCATATTTTTTCCTCTCCAATATGGAGAATATTGCTTCTTCTATAAGTTCTGCTATTCACTAATGTAAGTTTCACATGGCAAAATAACTCTTAGGTCAAAGTTTAATTCAGTTGTACAAAACAAATTAATAAAATAACAACTGCAGTATTTCCAAATGAGTGAATAACGAGAGGAGAATGGCTTCTGTCATCTGATGGGAAGTATAAAATTCTGTTTGCCTTCAAACTTACACACTACGGGCAAAGAATAATTTATGCAACTTAATAATTTACAACATAATAATGATTTGTAAAACTGAATCATTGATGAAAGAATGCTGTTCTTTAAAGGAATACTAAATGAGAACATTCTCTCCCATGTGCTGCAGTTTCACCTTATTTACAGTATTAATATTATAATCAAACCTGCTTCTTAGAACAGTAATTACCCCAGGAGAATGCTCTTCTCAATGAATAAGGTGCTACTGCCTGTAAAACATTATCTGCTTACACAACAAATATATAATGCACTATCCATGTTTTCTTTATGAAACTGTTTTTCCCACTCCCCACTATTCACATCTGTGGTGGTTTAGTTTTCTTGGTTTTGGTCTAGGCCTTCCCTACTAACCAGGTTATAACTAAGGAAGTATTCCACACCATTTCCTTCACATAATCTGGGGTATATAAAGGTGGGGAGTTTACTCCCTCTCTCTCTCTCTTCCTTTCGTGTGCTTGAAGGACATCGGGTCTCTGTTGGCTCAGCTCTTATCTCTATGAGCTGAGGCCTATTGGAGAAATTGGTGTCCCACCCGTACAGAGGGGAAGGACCTGCCTTCTCTTAAGGGGAGTTTGGTGAGACTTCTTGTATTAGGTACTTATTCAGCTTTTCCCTGAGTTTCCCAGTGTTTGTATCTGTTTTGTTTGGTTTTACCCATTTTTGTCCCATTTCCCTTTCCCCCCCTTTTCCCTTTTGGGGTTGTTTGGGATTTGTTCTGAAGATTCATAGTGTTTAATTGTATATAATTGTAATATATGTGAATATATATATATTTGCTTTTACTACAATTGTCTTTTTTGGTACTTCTTTTCACTTCTCTCTTGCGAGGGGGGAATCTGTGTGGCTGGCAGTTGGGTTTGGCAGGGAGCCAACCCAAACCTCCACAACATCCCTCCATTGTTACCACTGATGTTTCTTTTTCAGAATTGCTCTGTACACTTTGTTCCATGCATGAAGACAAAAAGTGTAATTTACCTTAGTTCAGGAAAAAAAAAATTCTTATGGATTACTTGTAACTCAGTTCACCACAAGATCATATGCATCAGAAGCAGCAGAATACAAAAATATCCTTGGGAGCATGGGCAAAATGTGATTGTTGGCATATATAGTCACGGTGCCATGAACTTTATATTTGACAGAAAAATTGTGGAAAACATCTTCTGTTCAGAAAATGCCATCCTAGGAACTGTTCAAACACTGTGTATGTGTTCAAACACTATGTGTACGTGGCACTTGGGGATATGTTTTAGTGGTGAACAAGAAGGTGCTGGTTAATAGTTGAACTTGATAATCTTAGAGGTCTTTTCCAATCTCAGCAATTCTATTGTTTCATGATTCTAAACTAATATACTGATGTAGCACTTTCTCTTAATTCTTGCCATGGATAAGGAAATGGTAATGCAATCATCAGCTGATACAAGTCCCCATACCCAAGGAACAAGAGGACTCAAATAAGTAGCAAACTGAGAAAAGGATCTTTGTGTGCTTCATCCATCCTATCAATTTTGTTTGATTTTCTTTATCAAAAGTCAAAAAATATACAGGATGTATCCGTGATGATACATCTACTGTATATGCAAGCTTACTTGATCTCAAGAGGCTGAGCTCACAAAATTCTTGCAGAACAATGTCAATGTGTATATACACTGGTCATTTTTCTGAGATTTTTTCCAGAAAGCATCCATGTGCTAACACAAATGGGAATGATAGGGTGTGGAAGAATATGGTCAAACATACCAAATGCAAAACTACACACTGAATCATGAACAATGCAGCTCCTAAACATAATTATGTTATGTTGTAACATAAAAGATGCCTGAGGCCAGGGATATGTTTATTAAAGCATTTAGTTATAAACTTAGTTGAATAATATTCATTGAGTAGATGGAAAGAAGCAAAGGAAATTTATTGACCTTCCCACATGCTGTTACATGGTGCCCAAACATAGACATTAAAAGTAATTCAGATTATTGAATTTTATTTTATGACAGTACAGAATAGTTTAATTTTACCCTGTTTCATCCTACATATTGAGCAAAGATGGTCCATCTAAACAAAAGAAAGGAAAAAATGATGCTCATGTAACCAAGAGTTATATTTATAGTTAAGCACAACAGTAATACTGAAATGTTTTATATTTATATAGCTCCTCCATAGCTGCTTTTAAATAAATGTATTAATTTTATCTTTAATACAAATGGATGAGGATGTTATCTCCAAATGATTCCTGATTTTTTTTTTTTTTTTCTCTCACCAGGGTATGAAAATCCTTGGCAACTGGACCAGTGGAACATAAATTATTGCTCAGCTCCCCAGTAAATTATTTCAGAGTATCCAGAGAATACACAGCATAGCTTAGTAAAAGTCAGACTCCTTTGAAAACTGACATCAAGTCGGCCTCAAAAGAAAGAAGAATCTTTCAGGAAGCTATCATTTGGAGTGACTGATCTTTCACTCTTTTTGTTACCCAGTACATACCTGGGATTGAAGAACTGATTCAGAGTGAAACAGAATTTAACCTTGAAAATACAAGAGGTAGTAATTATATTCATCGTAAACATCATGAAAAAGTGTTGATGTTAAACCACATGGCCACAAGTTTTTGTTTGTTTGTTTGTTTGTTTGTTTGTTTTTGGTTTTGTTTTTTCCAAATATTTCCCACAAAGAATTCTTCACTGAATCAACCAGTTGCAGCCATTCCTACAAAGAGTGAAGTTATAACTTTCCTTTATGCCCTCACACCTGATTTTCCCCTGAAGCATGCATCTCTGAGTGCATCAAGTCCAGAGAAGCACCACCACACAGCAGCCTATCATATCATGCAAACATAAGAAAGCTAATGATTAAACAGCATGCCCTCTAACAATGCAAATACATGAAAGGGTAACATGAAAGAGTAGGATAATATTTTATCTGCCTGAATGATTCATAATTGGAACCAAAAGGAAAAGAAACTTTGTTTAATAATCATTATTTACTAGTTCACAGAATTGTTACACTACACTGGCAAACTTAAGCTGCAATTTCCTATGAAAAGACATCCTCCTTGGTGGTTCTGAGCAAGGTGATAATACACAATATAATGAGGAACAACTGATCACAAGTAGTTCTGGAGGGGCAAACACTCTCCCTTCCAAAGTTAATTTTCACTATTCAAAGAATATTGAAACCAAAATAGTAGAAGCATCTTTTTTGCTGCTGGTTTCACCTTGGAGATGGAGGGTAACTAGAAGTTACTAATGAATATTAGCACATTGATCTGTTATATAGTTTTAAAAAATGCAATCCTTATTAGAACATAAATTGTGAGTAACATGTTGCAATGCTACAACACAAATTCAAAGCCTGCCTGGATAAAAACTAAAAGGAAATAACCTATAGTGAATATGTTTGCAGATTTCACAGAACTGGAGAATCATAGAATCATAGAAAGACTTGAGTTGGAAGGACCCTTAAAAATCATCTCATTCCAATCCCACCTCCTTGGGCAAGGATGTCACCCACTAGATCAGGTTGCTCAGGGTAGCATCTCTGATGGATAGCATAATTGATTTTAGACAAAAAGTGTTGACACAAAGGAGACACAGACACAGCCGACACCTCTGATGGCATCGTCTACTATAATAGTTTAATTAGTATTGGATTAGAAAGCTAAACATTACAAATTTTGAGACCTGAATATGAAAGCTACATATTACAACTATTTTGTCAATTCAACTGCAATCAGGCTTTTTATTTAAGCAATCTTAAATAGAGTCTATACACAATAATGTCTCTCATTTCCTTAATAGCATTTCCGACAAACAAATAAAGACTTACAGTCACACCACTTTCCAAACAGTTAGTTATGTGAGATGTTTGCTTGTTTGGTTGGTTTTTTGTTTGGTATTTTTGTTGTTGTTTTTTTCAAGACTCTAAATTTAAAAGAATGCTAATCTTAATTCTTGAACACAATATTTTGGCAACAAATACTTCCAGAAATTTCTCTCTCAAATGTTTTTCCCCTGTTACTATTTATCTGTTCTAAAAGATGTAATGGTTACTTTGGCCTTCTTTGCTTTTCCAGTGGTTTAGGTAGGAACTCTTGTTGATTTTAATAACAGAACTGAAGATTAAACGAACAATTTAATCTCAGTGATTAAGTTGCTTTCCACCTCCTTCACTTAGCTAACATAATCATTTTGCAGAATCTAATAAAATACTCTCTTACACTCACATTTGCTCAATTTCTTCCAGTCAGGTTGCTTACAATATGTACTGCCTTTTTTTTTTTTTTTTTTTCCATCAGTCAGATATAGTGGATTAAAATTCTAATGAATATTGTAGATGGTAAAATTGCATCTTTTACGCCTTAAACAGAAGACTATAAAAGCTGTACCCAGTAATTAATTCCAGCAGGTGTTTCACATAACTAGGTAATACTTCCACAAAACAGAGGCCAGGAGATTGCTGTCAACTAAGGCACTCACATGATAAAAATAGCATGTTCCTCCTCTGATCAAAGAGCTGCCAATATATTTAAAGGATTATTAAGAAGTTTTAAAACCTTAGCAAATTTAAATGTGATAGCTGATGGTTCATTCTGAGACAAGGAATCTCCTGGATGCTGCATTTCACGAACAAATAAAGGTGCAGTGGAACTAAACAAAAACAAACTTATGCCATCCTGAACCACAGAGAAAAACAATTAGAAGAAACTAGTTATGTTTTCTTAATAGGACTGAGTATTAGGATTTTAGGTTCTTTTGGATAGAGAAGTTAAAATCCATCTTCAGTGTTTCTATTGCCTGAATTTTCTGCAAATGCAATGAAGTACTGCAACATTTACCTGTTACTTCTTCATTTCATAGTATCTAAAATTTCGGCTCAAGTAATAGGCTACCTAGACAAATAACTGTAAAACAAAATTTGTTTGACAGAAGCCTGTGGGATAAAGCCCTGGAGGGAAGACTTGGTGAAGAAAGATTATTAATATTCAAGCTAAACAGTGGTCCATGCCAACAAGAAACAAGTCAGGAAAAAACACCAAGAGACCTGAGTGAGTGAACAAGGAGTTCCTACTAAACTCAAGCACAAAAAAAAAAGAACCATATAGAGAGTGGAAGCTAGGACAGGTAACTTGGGAAGAATATAGACATGCTACCTGAGCATGCAGCAAAGCCATAAGGCTAATTAAAGCTAAAATATAATTAAATCTGTCCAGGCATGTTACATACATCCCTGTTTTAAACGGGGCAAAAGTCCAGGGAAAATGTGAGCCCATTGCTGAGTGGAGCAGGGAACTAGGTGACATGTGACCTGGAACACATTGAGATACTGAATTCCTTCCTCTCATCAGTCTTTACAATCCAGATCAGCCCTCAGGAATCTCAGGCCCTGCAGATGAGGAAGACTGGAGTAAGGAAGACTTACCGTTGGTGGATTAGGATCAGGTCACAGAATACTTAAGCAGACTAGACTTATCTAAGTGCATGAACCTTAATGGGATGCATCCATGAGTCCTGAAGGAGCTGGGTTTGATCTAGTAAGGTGATTAGGAGAAGTGCCTAAAGACTGGAGGAAAGAAAATATCACCCAAAGCAGAGAGGAAGACCCAGAGAACTACAGGCCGGCTAGCATCACCTCACTGTCTGGAAAGGTGATGGAGCAACAAAATTCCTAAACAATTTCCAGACTCACAAACAACAGAAAAATCACCAGGAGAAGTCAGCATGGCTTCTCCAAAAGGAAGTCATGCTTGACCCCCTTGAGAGACTTCTATGATGAAACTACTGGTCTGGTAGGTGAAGAGAAAGTATATTGTCCACCTGAACTTCGCTAAGGCTTTGGACACTACCTCCTGTACGATCCTCTGAGGAAGTATGATGAAATATGGGTTGGGTGAGCAGACCTTGAGGTATGTTGAAAACTGCCTGAAAAGCTGGTCCCAGAGGGCAGTGATTAATGACACAATCTACTTTGTCACACTAATAGTATGCCAGTAACTAGCAACCTACAAACCGGTGTCAATACTGGGTCCAGTCCTTTTCAACATCTACGTTAGTGATACAGGTAACAGAACATTGTACCCTCAGCAAGTTTGTTGATGACACAAAACTGAGAGCAGCAACTGATGGGCCAGAGGTCACATTGCCATCCAGAGGGGAATGGACAGACTAGAGAACTGGGCTGACAGGAACCAAATGAAGGCCGACAAAGGAAAGTTCAACAAGATGTCCATATGGAGAGGAACTCTATACATCAGCATAAGCTGGGGGACATCAAACTGGAAAAAAAGCTAGGCAAAGAGAAGGAGCTGAGGGTCCTTTTAGATATTGAAGTTAAACAGGAGCCAGCAATATGTCCTTTCGGCAAAGAAGTCCAATGGCATCCTGGGCTTCATTAGGAAGAATGTTGTCTCTAGGCTGAGGAAGTTGATCTTCACCTCTACTCAGTACTGGTGAAGATGCACTTCCAGTACTGTGTACACTTCACAGAAACATAGGATACTTTCCATTAGAAGGGACCTTCAGGTTCTGTCTAGTATAACGAGGACATGGCCACACTGTAAAGAGTCAATGAAGGTTCACAAAGCTGACAAAGGCGCTGGAACATCTTACCAGTCACAAAGATGAGCTGAATGGACTTGCCAAGGTATTAATTTCAAATGTTAACCAGTACACTGCTTACTGAAAGTAAGCAGTGAAGACATTCTGCAAGACTTTCAAACATTAATAACCTCTGTAATAGAAGAAGCAAAGGACTTCTGCCCTGAGATGACAAGATGACCCTGAGATAACCCTAAAATTCTCCAGGGACATCAAAACTGTCAAACACTCCCAGAGATCTTTTTTAACCACCCTATCTTTCACTGGCCAGGCAGTCCTCTACCCAGTTCCTATAGGATAGTCTCCTCAGTCAATAGAAATGTTAAGTGTCTTTTTGCTTCTTCATTAGTTACAAGCACCCATACCTCCTCTTCAACAATTTGGAAGGGGATTTGAATAACCCAACAGTTTAACTTTGAAGACCTAAAACTACTGAGAATCATAATACTAAATATGTTAATATTTAGAATTAAACATTAACTACATCATAAAAATATGTAACAGATATTCATGCAAATGTAGACATTTAGATCTAGATAATGCACTCAAAACTTGTATTAAATATCAGATAATCTTTAAATGCATTATGAGCAACGTAAAAATGGTAGCTCCCTTATTGATATTACTGATCCTATATCTAACTACAAGTGCGTTGTTATTTTGCTTAAAATACCTTGTCTTGCCCAAAAACACACCAGGTATTCCAGATGCAGACAGAAAAACTGAATTGATACATTTTGAGGATACATTCTTATAATAGTGAGAAAAGGTGCTGTTATTTTGCAATCTATGATTAGCCAAGAGCTTTCATGTCTGCAGTAGACAAAAGACTCTCCCAGTGCTTTATAAAAAATCACTTAAATTAATTATTTTCATATTTAATCCTTTTCCTTTATGATTTGAAACAAGAAAAACAATTGAACATGGTATGCAACTCACATAATTTATTTGACGTGTTCTTAATAGATGCTATGATGTTCCTGCAGTTGCTTTGTTAAAAAAAAAAAAAAATAAAAAGTCACAGACTCTTCCTTTATAACCTTTCTTTCTCTAACAGATTCCTTCACAATTCAGGACATACTTAGGCAAATTTTACTCTGTCCAAATACCATGAGTTTCAGTAGCCTAAAGCTGCCATGAAAGTCAGAATTTATAAGAACTCTTTTTTTTATTTCTCCCCTCATGGGGCAGCCATATAACTATGGCAATTACTGTGTGGTCTTTGATCACAGGATAACAGAAACTACATAGTGTGCTAAGAAAATGCATCAGAAAAAAAAAAAAAAACAACACAAAACAAAACAAACAAACAAAAAAAACCCAAACCAAAACAAAACAAAAAAAAAAAAACACACTGTGCTGTTTCCCCTAGCTCTTTCATCATTTTGATAGATTTCAGAATTAAAAAAAAAGAAAAAAGGTGCCAAATAATGACTATTTAATGAAATGCATTATAAACATGAACATCAACAAGCAAGAAAGAAAAATTATACAAACGAAAAAAAAGTTAAAAAAACTAGGAAAAACAAAATGAAATTCACGAATTCATGTTTGCTTCTTTTTTGGGTTTTGGGGTGAGCATTTTTTGTTGATGTTTGGTCACGTGTTTTGCTTGTTTCTTGTATGTTTTAATTTAGAGTGTGGTTTCTTACCTTTATCATCTAAGAGTATTGCTATTCACTTATTTCTGCTCATGGTTATATTTAATGAATAAAATATATTTCTAGACAGGAATAAACAAGATTTAACACTACATATAATTAGTCATTCTTAAGAATTTATCTTTCATAAATGAATTGTTTTTCTTTACAAGTTTTCTTCTATCTACTTCAAATGGAAAGACAAACAAAAAGAAACAATGATCGTGTATATTCCTTTCCTCAAAGCCATGTTACAAGAATCCTATTCTGCACATATGCTATCCTAAAACACATCAGGTGCGAATATATTAGGAAAAAAGTATCACTGGATATACATGCCTTAAAAGCAGAAGTATGCATTGCTGCAATTTTTAAAAGTAGTGACTTATTTCTATGTATGTTCACAGTAATTATCTTCATGCAATTTCCTAAAATATTTTATTTAAAACTGTTTTGCTATTGCCTCTACCTGCCTGAGAGACTTCTGAGTTTTTTTCTTTCTCAGTTTCTCAATTATGGATTAGCTCAAAGAAACAGATTTCAATTCTTCGTTTAAATATGGTCCAAATATGGTTGAAATGTTTACAAAATGCACACAATCTTGTGAAAGTAGTATTTGCTTTTCCATAGTATTTTTTTTCTGTTTTCTAAAGGGATTCCATTTGTTTATGGAAGATAATATATAGCAGATACAGAAGCTGTATTTCAGCTGCAACTGAAGAAAATATCTGTTCTAATATTTCCCTTCCAGAGTTTAAACAATTTATTTGAGGTTCAGAGGAGCCTTTGTATTGAAACACTGCACCTTCCATTTCACTGACCTGCAACATGAAAAATCCTAATTTGTACATGAGTTAAAAATAACCTCTTACATCAGAAATCTACCTAAGTGAATATGTTATAAAACCCTGCTTAGTGTAAGTTCACAGTTCTACTCATATTGGTTAAGGCAATTGATTTTCACCAACACTAATATATATAATTTTTTATACTGTTCACACTTGCATCTCACAACAGGCTTGAGAAATCACTGAAACAAGCACATACATATAACCTTAGGCGATGTCAAATTTTCTTCTGACTACAGGGTACTGTGTTTCCAAACCGCATGTTCAATTATAAAATACCATTTCCTTTGACTCCATTTTTGCTCTCTGTACACCTCTATAAGGTGTCAGCTGGCATTCCTGGGTTCAGTGTGTGTCTTTTCAGCAAGAGGAAAACCTGCTGTGATGAATGTCTATTGCCTTATGTCATGAATGTAAATGATCTATAAGTTTTGGTGTTTATCTAAATAAATATGGTGTGGCGTAAAACAAAAATGTTCGCAGACTTACATGATGAAATTTTACAGTGTAAACATTGAATTGCTTAATATTCTGTAGAAGCAATCTAGTGTTTCCACATTACTCTTTTTCTTAACTCCCTCAGAAAGATCTCTTATAATACTATCAAGTTATACTTCAGTTTGGTTTTAATATCAGCTCCTGTAACATTTGCCACAAAATTTAGTACTTATTGATATTTAGCTTTTAGAAAAATAAACAAAGAAAAGATGATTGTCTTTTACTGAAGGCTTTTTTCTTCCCTAATTACATTTATTCAATTAGTTGTAATGGGGGAAAAAATCAATTCTCATTTAACTAATAAAAAAAAAAGCTTCAGATCTTTCAGCTATGGAGTTTGTGCACTGTAGGGGTAAATAACTCTTTTCTGGAAGTTATTGCTACTGAAGAGGCAGTTACTTTTGCTAAGAAAGGAAGCTTTCTTGCCTGGAACAAGGCATCTTTCCCAGACACAGTTTTAGGTGTTTCGCCACATACATTCCACAGAATTTTTCTCCCTGGGTACAAGAGACGTAACGTTCACAGACATGTACAGGATGTTAGCAGCCAGTGGGGAAGCCAAGGGAGAGGAAGTGATGATAGATCCAGGGAATGAACAGGTTTGCCTTTTCTCAGGCCCAGTGCTGCTCACAGCACTGATAGGTTTTAATTTGTAAGTTTTCAGCATTCTCGCCTCCAAAATAAAACTTTTTGAATCCTTTCTGCTGCTTTGGCTTTTGGGGAGGGATCACATGTGTATATTTTGCTTTACAGCACTCAGCTGCATTACTGTAACAAAGACTTGGACCAGTAAATTAGGGATTTTGTGGCACCATATTTTTGAGTAAGTGTCACATTTATTTAATAATATATTACTACAGAAGGATAGCATATAAAATTAATTCTTTTTAGTCAGTTTCATCATTTATTCTCCCCATCACAGAAATCACAGGATTGGGCTTAAGACACCCCAGACACAGAGAGAAGAGTGTGAGGTAACGAAAATGAAAGTTGAAAGTCAGCAAAGAAGCAAAAAGTAGGATCAGGAAGGGGAAGGAAAAAAAAAAAACAAATTGGGTGGGGAAGTTAAATAAGTCTATGTTTATTATTGACCTTAATTCTTAAATGAAGATCATTATTATATAAACTTTTAATTATCTAATTTTATAAAAAATAGGTAGGTTGTATGGATTTGCTTAATCTATTACATATTAAGTAATCTGCTGCAAGCTTCAAGTTCAGTTGGGTTCTTTTGTTTGGTTGGGTTTTTTTTCCTTGTGGGTAGGTTTTTTTTGGCACAATGTGCTGGTTTTAGTGAAAGTTTCCCTATGGCTAATGTAAATCCAAGAGGAACAAACCAGGATAAATACTTCAGCAAACAGCCACTCACCAAGTATGCTGGGTATTCACACAGCTGACGGAGCTGGTGTTGTCTCAAGTCAAAATTAGAACAGGCTAGGTTCTGGTGCCAGTTAATAATTTTGAGCTCTCAAAGTCTCAGTAATCCATCACTTTACATTTCCTCCCTGAAAAACATGAGCAGTTTTATCATCCCAACTGTTTGTGAAATACCTGGAAATTCATAAAACTTAATTAAAGTGGAAGAAATATTTTCCATCTTGAAATGTTTCTGTTCCTCAAGACTAGCACTCAATCAAGTGCACCTAAGAGATGCAAAATAGACTCAAAGTAAAACCATAGGTAGCCACTGTTTGCTCTCGTGCCCACTGATATCCACTAGTCTTTCCTAGTGGGTAATTTACGAATCACAACCAAATTTGAAAAAAACAAAACTGAAAATCAAACTGCTTTCACTGATAACCATGGACTTTCAGCAGTCTAAGGGTTTTGAATGGTGTAAATGATTGTATCATTTAACTTTATTTTGTGGAGTAACAGCAGATTGATAGTTATTTCAATTCAAACCTGGAAAATTCTATGCTATCAAATTTTTCCTTCATATTAAATGCTTCATATTCCCTGCCATGCTTAATATGTGGGGTGTTGCAAATATGAAACCTTTCCCAATCATCACTGAAAACCCTGGCTCATCTGCTTTTTTTAGTCATAAGTAATGAGCCAGTTTGCATGATTAATACAGGAAGAAGTCTTTGTACAAGCTGCATAGTTTAATTGAAGCATAAATCATGCAGCTGGTTATAACTTAGAACTATTATAATAATAAATGATTATATTTTCTCTACTTGCTTTGCATGCTTAATATTAAACTAAATTAATGCTCATCTGGTAGCCACTACATACCCGTGATTGTAATCAGCTGCCAAGATGCTATTAATCTAGCTGACAGGTGGTTCAGAAAGTTGAAGTACCTATGCTTTTTAGAAATAATTATTAGTGAAAAGCCGCAGAGAATCCTATGTTCAGTGAATAATTTCAAGTCTATGGTTAATTCTAAACATAAAGGTACTCCTACTCTTTCAGGATTGACCCAGACACACAACTAATTCCCTCTCTCAATATGCTTAGAATTGTTATTTAATGATTTGGCAACAAATCCACTTGGCTTCATTATTAATTTTTTGGAATCAGCTATATTTGACTCCAGTCTATATTCTTGATCCAGTAACGGCCACAAATATGTTTCAAAATGCGTTATGGTTTTTTGATAGTTTTATGGAGTTTTTGCAGCAATGAAAAAACCCCTATACCTAATTGTCTACTCTGGGAACTGTTAACAGAAGAAGATTCCTGAAATTAACCCACATCAGTACCCAGTCACTTTGTAACTTTTCTCCTAAATATAGAAATCTCATACAGAGGAAAAGTTTCTACATCTACAGATGAGTTTCCTTCCTACTGCAGATGAACTTCCAAAACCATGCACATATCTCCCTTAGAAGAGTTTTAACTACGGGTTTTTTTATTATTATTATTAATGACATTCACATATTTCACACAAAGAAAAACAACCCAAAAACCCTTTTTCTCCAAAGCACTTCACGTTTTCAAATTTTTATGCATGCTTACTAGTGTGTGCTTAGTGGTGCAGCCTTATTTGTCTGCAAGACTCCTGCACGCAATCTTTCAAGTTTAATTTCTGCCTTCATCAAAGTAGCACCAAAGATATTGAATAGGAAAAATCAAAAAATTTTAGAAGAATTCTGCAACTTTTCCCCTTTCAAGAGGACAAGTAAATGAAATAACAATAATGGTAGGTTGACCTTGGCTGAACACAAAGTGCACACAAAGCCATTCTATCACTCACCTCCTCAGCAGGATGCAGGGTGGGGGATGGGAGAAAATAAGAGGACACCCCCCCCCCCCCATCAAGATAAAGCCAGTTTACTAAACAAAATCAATGGTCACATGTATGCAAGGAAAAACAAAGACAAAACCCAAAAGATTTTATTCTCTATTTCCAAGAAATATTCTATTTCAATGTCCAGCCACTTCCCAGGAAGCACAGCTTCAGCATGCATCGCAGTTGGTCTGGAAAAACATTGTAAATAATAAATGCCCTCACTTCCTCCTCCTTTTCCTTAAGTTTTATGTCTTAGCTAATGTCATAGGATATGGTCTAGCCCCTCTGGCCAGTTTGGGTCAGTTGGCCTGCTTATGTCCCCACCTAAGATCTTGTCCACCCCAGACTGCTGGTGAAGGGATAACGCTGACACAATGCAAGCACTCACTGCTCAGCAGAAGACTTAATGTGTCTCACCAACACCTTTCTATCTACTAATACACAGTACAGCACTATGAGGGCTACTATGGGAAAGATAGCTCCAAAGACATGTACTCATATTAGTAACAACACAGAATTAAAAATATAAAGTTCTATTTAAATAGCACAGGAAGAAATTCCAAATTCTACGATTACTAAAACACAGAAACAAACTCTACATTAATTTTGAGGACTTTCTCTCCATTCTTAAGATTCCAGTTAGGCTGGACTTCTTTGGGATCACTAAGGATCTTTCATAGTGTGACTGTCCAGAAGGATCAAATATCTTATAACTCTCATTTGGAGCCGTCTTTCCTTATAACCTTAATGTACATTATGTTTAAGTAAAACAGATTTCTGTGACCTTTTCAAATCCTTTCTAAGCTCATCTCCAGGTTATTATTATGTGAGAAATGCTATCGGGTAAAAGAACTACCAAACTTGAGCAGTTCAAAACTACTAAAACCCCCACATCAATAAAACCAGAAAAACAGAAAAAGTTGTTTTCCAAACCCTCCTATGACTACAGTTACTTTTCTCAAGGTGTCTTTGATGAACTGTAGGGACTAAATTCCACTGATAAATTATTTTTTTTTATTTTTTAAAATAAAGTTGAATACAATAGTAACATGAAATTGCTAAAATAAGTAAGAATCAAGCATGGTGCAAATAACACAACATACAGGTTGAAAATATCTTTTAACTGATAGCATGACAATTGGATAGAACTAAAGTCACGTCCTGCAGATATCAAGAACACCGTGTTGCCTACAATCTACTTTCAATATTATTATGTCATTAAAACCTGAGAGACTTGAAGGAATATTTGAAGAATGAATTGCAATACTAATAGAACAACTATAGACATTTTGTATGTACTTATAAAATAGAGCAAACAACCAAAGGGATGATTTCACAAATTAAGTTATTACCATGACTAACTTATTAACTTCTAGAAATACTGAAAGACTGATGGAGGGGGGGGGAAGGGGAGAGGGGGGCTGGTAGAGTGGGGCTGATGTTTCCAGAACATATTTCCAGGACATATTACCTTCTATAACAACCTTTCAGTAGAGGGGCAATAAAGTCTAGGATTATCAATTTCAATTTTCATCTAATTTTGTCCAAACTTCTTCACATCATATATCTATTGACCTAAAGAATATCTAAATTACAATAAAATGAGCTCTGTATGCTCTAGGTAGGAAAATAAGAAATTATCAGTTTCAAGGCCAACTTTTCCATAACATTCAGTGGCATAAGCTAAAAAATCCTAACACATTATTAAAATTATCTGTGAGTAGAAGAAACTTATTTCCAATTTATGAACATCGAGTTTCCTACAGTGCATTTCAAAGGATATGACCATATTCTAAAAACCTAATTTATTGTGCTATAGATAAATATTGTTGAACTTGCAACTGCATGTTGCATATGTAAATATTTATATCAGAGTTTGTGTGTATGAACTTTTTTGCATTTATTGTCACTTGATACATCCTTCTTAATTAGCATAATTCAAAAGGGACCTGGCAACATTTCCATAGTGTCCATCATCTGATCAGCCTGCATATATACTAAAGAGAAGTAAGATTTCTCCAAATTAACTATTGGCCAAGTTTATCAGTTGTGACATATGTAGAGTATTCCCTCAGAAAGTCTATTAACTTGGTTTTACTATTTCCACAGCCACAGTATTTACTGTAAATTGTTCTAATCTTTATTAGCTTGGGGTAATTTAGATGAACCCCAGTGGCACTGCAGGCTGTATTATGGAATACCAAATACATTAATAATGTGCAGGGTTCAGCACAGTTCAGACTATATTCTCATCCTCACAGCAATATGAAACACATAGTAATTATGTCACAAGTCAAGTTGTATTGGTTGTCCGATCACTTAGCACTGTAATACTGTACCAAATTCATGTTAACAAAGTATTGTCAAAAACATTAATTTTCTACAGGAAATTAGGTGGTATTCCCTGTAAGTGGCACTACTTAACCAAGTTCACTTGGATGGATATATATTTAAAGGCTCATGTATTATAAACTAAGTGGTCTAATTTTTATTGATAGTCCCTAGAAGGTGATGACTTTTGATATCACACTGCTTCTTTGAGCAAGTTAAATTGAACTTTAAGGTTAACTTTGAAACTTAACGTCACTTTGAACTTAATGTCACTTTGAAACACTCTGGTTTGCATACAACATTTTGTTGGGCTTACTCAACTTGACAAGTCATCAGGTAATGAGAAGAAATTAAAGTTTAGAAATAGACTTCACCCTTTTAAAAGTTTCCCTGTAGTCCTAAATCTTTCTCTGAGACTGCCAGCATTGGCAATAACCTCTTTTTCTTCTGAGTGAAAAAGCCTGAATAGTTTTCTGCTATGTAAGGCTCTGCAAATACTGAATGGTGTTTCTTTACTTCCAAACAGAAAAAAAAAAGGGAGCCGGAATTGTTCAAAATGTATTTGCAAAGTTTTAACAAAGTGTGGTAAAATTTACTGACATGAAATATCTGTGGGAGGTGGGACTGTTATACTATTGAGCAAAAGGAAACAATAACACAAGTCAATACAATACAAAAAGTTTTCACTTTCTTTTAAAAAATAAGTTTCTCTGGACCATCTTGCACATAATAATGTTGATTAATGAAAGCTCTGAAGCTCTAATGACAGGATATATTTAAATGATAAATTTATACCAGAGGATTAAATCTTCATTCACTGTTACAATATTTTTTTATAAAGTGTCTTATAAAACTCTGAGTGTATTAAAAAATAAGAATTATAATAATAATTCTACATTTGGTTAATACATTTTTCCATTGATTTAAATAGTAAAAATATTGATCAGTATAATATGAACAGAAGTATAATTTCAAAAGCATGGTTTTTAGTTTAAGAGAGAAGACTGTACCAAAAGCCCCACCACACCCAACCCCCATAAAGATAGTTCAGGGTATCCTGAAAGAGTTTGATAACCTGGTTAGCGGTACATGAAATCATCTTTTTTGCTGTGAAGAAATCAATGTTTACTTTTCAAGGAAAGAGTCTGCTCCACTATAAATCCAAAAATTTGTGAAACAGTAGCTGTAATGCATAGTGTTTTATTATGGAATTGTAACTTGTTAATATCCCAAAATTTATCTAAGTATCTAAATAACTATTATTTTTATAATTAAAATTCTATTCATTTTATACTAAAAGCTACAGAAAAAATGAGGCACTAAGAAAATTAAACTATATAATAATTGCAATAATATTACAAAGAATAAAACATTCTCCCTGCATTTTGGTTGCATAAATACATTATATTAGCATCTAAAATGTACTTGCATTTTTTGAGGAGGAAAGATAGAGAATGAACTACAGAACAATTCTATACCAAACAAACCAAAGTATTTGGTTGTTGGCTGGAGCAATTCCTCTATGAAGAAAGGCTGAGAGAGCTGTGACTGTTCAGTTTGGAGAAGAGAAGGCCTCAGGGACACCTTTATTTCAATAAGTGGGTCTTATGGTTAAGGCACAGAAACCTTTTATCAAGGCAAGTAATAACAGTAGAAAAGGCAGGAGTTCTAATCTGTTTATATTGGACACAAAGAAGAAAAAATTTTAAGATAAAGGTGGTCATATGCTGCAGATTGCAGGTTGCCCAGAGAATCTGTGCATTCCCAGTCCTGAATGTGTTCAAGGCCAAGTTGGGTGGGGCTTTGAGCAACCTGGTCCAGTGGAAGGTGTTTCAGCCCATGGCAGGGGGTTGGAATTGCGTACTCTTTGCAAGTCCATTACGACGCAAACCATTCAACCATTCTATGATTTCTCGTAGTAAAAATGTTGTTCATTTGATTTCCACATTTTTAACTAAAGATTAAAAGAATATGAGAAATGAACTTTCTTAAACAGAGTAACTTTAAAAGAAAATCTTCTAATGAGTTTACTGTAAAGAAAGCACCAAGGAAATTTTTAATATATATAACATTACACACAAGACTCCAGAACTTGCAAGGTTTTTTTCTCTTTTAGTCCTAAAATATGATTAACTAAAAAAAAAAAAAAAAAAAAAAAAAAAAAAATCATACTCTAGACACATTCTGTGGTAATTGGTATATGAATCACAGTTCTGTTTTTCCTGTTAATATGCACTCTAATTGATTGTCAAAAATTGGAAATGTAAGAAGCAATAATCAAGATAAAAGCTTTTATTTCTATTTATGTCTGTGGTGGGTTGACTTTGGCAGACCACCAGACCCAACCCACCTGCTCTCTTAGTCTTCCACCTCAACAGAGGAAGAGAATAAATAAAACCAAAAAGCTTGTGGTTATGATAAAGGCAGGAAGATCACTTACTGGTTACACAGCCAAAAAAATCCAAAACAAAACAAAAAATTACATCCTGAGGAAAATTAATTTAATTTACTGCCACCCAAAAGTAAAGAAGGATGCTGAGAAACAAGAGATAAAACTAAAACATGTTTCCTTCCCCTTCTCTCCTTCCTCCCCACCAAGCAGCATAAGGGGATGGGGAAACCCATGGATAATTGAGTTTGGAAAGGACTTCTGGAGGACATCTGGTACAACCCCATGCTGCTCTGATAAGGCCACCTATAGCTGCTTGCCCAAGACCACGTCCAGGCAGCTTTGAATACATCCCATGATCAAGACTCCACAACCTACTGGGAAACCAGTGCTGGAGCTCAGTCATCCTCACAGTAAAAAGTATTTCCTGATGTTCAGAGGAAACCTCCTGTCTTAGATTTTGCACATTGCCTCTGGTCACCACTGGAGAGAGAACCAGTCCTACACACCTTTGTATTTTCCCTTCAAGTATTTTTACACACCAGTGAGATCCCATGGAGTCTCCTCTTCAAGCTGAACAGTCCCAGCTTTCTGAGTCTTTCTTCACAGGCAAGATGTTCCAGTCAAAAGGTTCCAGACAAAAGTGCCATCTTTGTGACCCTTCATTGGGACTCTTTTCAACTTGTAAATGTCCTTCCTGTTCTACTGAGCCCTGAAACGAACACAGTACTCCAGGTGAAGACTTACCAGTGCTAAGGAGAGGGAAAGTATCACCTCCCTCAACATAGGGACAACACTCGTCCTACTGCAGCCAAGGATGGTATTTACCTTTGTTGCCACAAGAACATACTGCTGTCTCATTTCATTTTGGTGACTGCTATGACCCTTAGGTCTTTCTCTCTGCTATGCTTCTGTCCAGCTGGATGTCCCCCAGCATATACCAGAGTATGATTTTTTTCCTCCCCAGATGGGAGACTGCTTTTCCTTTGCTGAACCTCCAGACCTGGGCACCCTACACAACACAATGAGATATATACATTTCATTTTACATATTTAAAAAATTGCTAATTTGCTAAGAGGGTCCGGGAGCATGACTACAGTATCCCAGGTTGTAATTTTAGTTTAAGTATACAGGATGAATGCTTACTTCTGTGCAAATACCTTTTAAATTTTGAAATAATAATTATTTTTTTCTAATTGAATCTTTTCTTCAATATTTTATTTCATTTGTAACATTTTCTTTAAATATAAAAAAAAAATTAAACATCTTTATTTACTCAACAAAACACACATGGTGTCCTATGTTTTAAGATGTGTGTCACAGAAATTACAAGTTTTCTGTAACAGGAATTGTACCTACATCAGACATGTTAAGATGTTAAGATATGCATTGGTCACAAATTTGACAATGTAGCTTATGGGGAAACTTATGAGAAAGAATATAAACTAATCATTTTATGTTCTTTCTCCAGCTAGGTAGTCTGCCTAAGCTCCTCTACTATTGAAAAGCAATGAAAATAAAACATGAGTCTCGTGAACCTAGTCAAGTGCATATCATCTTTCCTATCCTAGTGTAAGCTAGTCAAATGACTAGCTAAGTCACCCTGGGTAGAAGGTATAATTAACCTTCCCTTTTAACTCCTCCCTTTTTCCTCAGCCTCAATTAATGGCAATTTATGTATCACTAATGTTCTCAAAACATACATTCTACAGTGGTGCAATACCTTATGTTAGACAGCAGCATGTAAACAAGTTGTTTGTGGAGCTGACCACCTTAATTTTACTGCGAGACATCTATTAGCTTTTCTCTTAGAGGGCAATAGGAAGAAGTCTGAATCACCTCAGCCTCATTCAGCTACTAATATGGTACCAATGATATGCTATTTATTTAAGGGAATGTGCAGTAAATATGTAGTTTTTGCATTCTATGGAATTAGATGTTGTTATGTTTTCGGTAGAAAAATAAGGTGATTTATTTATTCAAGATGACTGTTAAAATTCTTTGCACTTTATAATAAATACCAATATTTAGCAATAACAGCTTACAGGTTTCAACTGCTATTATATCACTCAATTACAGAATATCTTTGGATGAGTAATGTTGAACAAAATTAAAATTATTTTGAAGTGAGACAGCAGCACCTTCAAAAGTAGTCTGAAGTATTTAATTGTATAGTTGTTTCTTTATTTTAACATCATTTTATTCTTCCTTTCATATTGAATATTTTACAATAAATTTCGTTCCTAAACATTTGCATCATGGGTAATTCAACAGAATAAACCACAGGTTACACATTCATCACTAAAAGTGCATTAGTGAAAACTGCAAAGCTAAAGGTTAACCTCTAGATTTTTAGCAAGCCGTATGGATGAAGGCATGTGTGCTTATCGTAGCATTTTATCCAGAATAATGACAGAAGAATCACTGGGGCAAGAAGCCATAACCTGCAGAGAGTTAATCACAGTCATTAATCACTTCACCACACTTTTTTTTTAGTTTGTTCTTTCCAAGATGGAAGTACTGACAGAAATAGATTTCATTGGTTTTTTACTGCATAAAATAAGTTCAAAACACCATCACACCTCGTGGGTGACCCGGGAAGAAGAATTAAATAGTTGATTTTACTTAAAGACTGAATGTCTCATGAACATGAGTGTTTCACTAGAGAAAAAGAGCATCTCAACTCAAAGTTACTGGTTCAAAGCCAGATTACATCAGCTAGCACCCAAGTTTATCAGTGTTCCATATTTCTAAAGTAAGACTAGTGATGAATAACTAGGTCATAACAAAAAGGTGTTCTAGTTGACAAACATACTTTAACTTCATGAGTATCCTTACAATAAGCAGCAGAGGACAAGAAAGAATAAAAATTGAAGTCTGAACATTATTCTTGACAGGGCTGAGTGTATGTGCAGACACACTAAATTGTCATCACTTTTGTTGTCCTGTTTATTGAGCAACACAAGGAGTAAAATGCATTCTATCTTTGCAAGGCAGAAAAAACCCCAAACCCAAACTTGCAAATTCTCATCCCTGCCCATCAGCTCAATTCCTCAAACTTAAAGTCAGTAACACAAATTTACTTAAAAAAAAAAAAAAAGAAATTATGCATAATTCCATAGAGTAAGAAGATCTTTGTATTAATAATTAAAAAGCCCATTGTAATATTGCAATGATTATGTAGTTTTAAAAATATGTTTTCTTTTAATTTTAACCTTTTAAAGTTTTTTGGGGGGAACTTTTTTTTTGATTGTTTTGTTGGGTTTTTTATTTTATTTTATGCAGTAAGCAGTGGAACCTACAAAACAGGAAAAAGGAAGATTTTATTTTCTTTTGTGCATAAAGATGGTTGTCAATTATATTACATGAATGGTGATGAGTGTAGACTTCAGATGTGCTGTGAATACCTTCAGAAACAGTTTTGAGAGGGATGAATGTAGGAATTACAGTGTGTGTTTATTGTTTGGTTTGGGTTGTTTTGTTGTTTTTTTGGGTTTTTTTTCCCCCATCCAATGCACAGAGCTAAATAATCAAATAACTGTCTGTATACAATTTATAGGCTAGAAAAATACATTTGGATAATGTATTTGCCTAGAAGCATGTTCTCAGTCTACCAGTGTGCCTGTGTTCAAGATAAACAAATGAGTTTCAGGTCAGGCCTAGGAATCAGCAACACTGCTGTTTTTAAGTGAATAATTATTTGCTGAAATCCCAGCTAGATCACTTTTGTTCCACTCAAAAATATCACAAATATTTCAGTCCCAAATTTCATGTCTTGATAGAGATGTCCATCTTTATGTTCCTGAAGTTACAGCCTCCTTTCTTAGTAGATCAACTTAGTCTGACTATTGTTTTCTCACTAAGCAATGTCCTTAAGACACTAAGTGAAGGAGGATTCAAAATAATTTTCCAGGATGACTTTAAGTACTAGTGCTTCTGTTGACAACTAGCTGGGAAATAAAAACTCCAGGATTTAGATGTTCAAAACAAGACCTAAAGTTTTTGCTTTTACAAAAGTAAATTACTCTGAATTCTGGCAGCAGAAACTCATCACTATTTCTTTAAAATATATTTCTTTTTCATATACGGCACGGGGCGGGGGGGGCGGGGGGGGCGGGGGGGGAGGCCTAAAGCAAAAAATGAAAGGCAGATT
>JAWWEE010000074.1:73384202-73410733 GCA_035221455.1 Xenops minutus | reverse complement strand
TCTTCTTCCATGATATATATTCTGGAGAAACCTCTGTCTCTGTTTCAAGTGTGCTGTGGCAGAAGTATTTCCCAACACTTGAAGTATGATAAATTGTTTCAAGAATGTATCAATACAACGTATCACAGCATGATTATTTAGGACTGCACTAATGTATCTTCAGTGGACAAAATGCATGGTTGCTATGTAAATAAATATACGTTTAATACTGCAGGGATTAACGTTGAGACCAGTGTTTAAGCCTCAAACATTGAGCTAAACAATGGCAAAGTAATTTAGAATCATACTGTATAAACTCTGTTAAGAAGCTCTGGATATCCACCTGTTTTTCTTTTTTTTTTTTAACTTGGTTCATGAGGACTGTGTTTTTATATGTTAAGTTTAGTTCTGTATAAGAAATTGGTTTTTGTCACTATTCTAGATTTAATTAGCCAAGAGGAAAGACATGTAGTTCCTACTTTATGATTCAAACAACAATCAAGATAGTTCTTCTGTAACCAAATAATCCAAGGAAAGCCAGGATGTGCAGCTTTGTGAGACTATATCTTGTGAACATTAAATAAAGTAATAGCAGACTTACCTATTCATAGAGATGTCTTTAATAGATTCCCTCAATGAAACTAAGAAGTTGGGGCTCTACATTTTACACCTTTCCCAGAAAAGAATGATTTAAATGGGCTTTCTACATTGAACCTAAACACTGGTTCTATTAATTGTACTATTGCGGAGTATATAATTTAAGTTTCAAGTCCTGCCAAGTCTTAACACATTCTTAAAATGCTCAGGCTATTCACATGCTTAAAATTAAGTACTGCATGCTCAATTATTCAATGTAGAAACCTGAAAACATTATTTAGTTTTAATGATGCTTAAGAAAAGTCCTTTTGCACAGATGGGGGACAAAACTGTCTTTAAAATTTGTTTTAAATACTTGAATGTAAATACAAGAATACTGAGGATAGATTTTGTCAAATTTATTTCATTTTTCCTTAGAAAAATACCCTTTCAGATCTGGAAGGGCATGCTTAAGAGGGAAGACTGGGTTCCAGTTTGAAAGCTAAATAAGATAATGATACATAGTTTCTTGTGGTTTACAGAGTATTTCTCATTATTTCTCAGTGGTGCCAAGCAATAGGACAGGAGATAATGGGCAGAAACTGATGCAGAGGAAGTTCCACCTGAGAATGAGGAAGAACTTTACAGTGCAGGTGACTGCACACTGCAACAGGTTGCCCAGAGAAGTTGTGGAGTCTCCCTCACTGGAGATACTAAAAAATCTCTGGACACAATACTCAATTCAGTTTTGATAAACATGCAGGAGAATAAGAGAGGGTAAATCTCCATTTATTAAGGACTTTGAAGTTATGTATATGAACCTGACAAAACAGAATACATGTCCATAAAACGTAACATACCTTATTATCTATCTGAATGCTTTACAGAGCTTCAGGGTGAATATTGTTATAAAAATGCAAACCAATATAAATGGAATTATTTATTATTATCACTGTTAATGTTTATGTTACTATGATGTTTCTAGGTCATACAAATAATTCTCTAGAAAAGGTTGCAAAATGAAATGTGTAGCATTTCTAGGACTATATAAATATTTTTCTTGGAATTTACCAAGTCTACTCTAATTCCGTGTCTGTCTGTGGTCTATTTAACACAGTAGGAACTGGTCTTTTTCATAGACTTCAGAACCTTCAAAGGGCCACACTAATGTTAGTGAAGGAAGTAGGCTGTGCTATCCTCAAAGCCAGCTGAAATGGAAAAGCTCACATCCACAGATCCAATTTTTTTTTTTTTTTTTTTTTTTTTTTTCTCTCAGAACATCAAGGCCACACCTAAGTTACTTTTTGGAAAGTTTGTGATATTTTCTGAATGTTACATAAACCTTGTGTGGAACAGTTAGTCCAGGTCAAAACTTTCCTAGACATTAAAAAATACAGGCAACTACTGAATTCTTTTATGCAAAATTCATGTCTCCCAGTACAATAAAATTAAATTTATATGAGCTTTCAGTAAAACACAGAAAAAGTAATGACTGTATTTAAAAATAAGAGGATCTTAATGAAAATTCACAATTGCTGTAGGGCCTGTAGCTTCAGAAATTAAATATTTGCATGGAGAACCAATTCTCACTGAAAGTAGTTTCTGTTCCCTAAAACACTGTTAAGTCTGAAAATTACTTCAATAACCTATATGGATCACTAAGATACATTGAATCCAACAGTATGACCTTCAGCCACTGACTGCAGTTCCCAGCAGGACAGCTGTTTTTTGATTTTACTTTTTTTTTCAAGTTCAGAATGTTGTTAAAGGGCAAAAAGGAAATGCTCTCTCCCTGTGTCAGTCTTTGTCCCACCTTTTGGGATCCTATGCCTGTACTTTAGAGCCTCCTAGATCTGTACTTCTCAGACACTCTGCTATCATATCAGGCTATTTCGAGCTATCTTACATCATTATGGCATGACCATAAATACATAATTCTAAACAAAATAAATATTTTTGGCTACTTGGGCTATAAAACTAAGTTTGCACTATACAAAGATAAGGCAAAAAAATTATCAGGGGAAAAAATATTCCTCTATGTTTATGTATTTCCTGTATGTAACTTAGTTGTAGTTAACCAAATTAAAACAAAACTCAGGCTCAAAGTCTGAAAAACCTCAGTTCTGAGGAGCAACAAGATTGATACAAAATCTGAGACTTGTCTTTAGCAATAATCACAGTATGACAGGACTGCAAGTTACAGAATTTTTCTCACAAACCATACTTCTCTGGTTTCGTTGCTCTTGATACTGAAGTCTTGTACAACAGAGGTAAAGTAGTTGTGCTGTCATTGTCTTCTGCTCTAGCTCCCAATAGCAAGAGACACAGAGCGAACGATCTTTTTCTAGCACAAAACATAGTTCAGCTGCCTCATAAAACTGCAAACTTCTGATGGAGAGTAAGGTCTATTTTCATTAAGGATCAAAGGATGTAGGGTCCTTTGGTGGCATTATGCTAAGTAGCATTGTGTTATAAGGCTTAAAAGTACCAGACTGATAACGACTTTGAAAGGAGGAAGACAACTGATTTTTCAGGCGATTTTGAAAGTTGCTTTTCCTGCAGTAGTGACTAGTAGATTGTGTTCTACTTCATCTTGAGTCATTGATGCTGTTTGTCTGCGCAGTCAGACAAGGTCTGCACATCCTTCCTTATCATTATGATGGGTTTTGTTGTCCAAAAAGGTTTATGTATCTTGATTGAATTCATGTTATTTGGTGCCTGGTAAGAAATATTAGCTTGTTTTGAGTAGTGTATTATGTCTATTTTCATATCTGTTCACAAAAAAATTCTTAATAACAAGGTATTTACAAATGTGGCTGTCACTGTACAACTTTCACTGGTCTTTAAATTGATAACACTGTTTCTTCTGGGTCATATGTCTTCCATATACATTTTCCGTAGAAAATGTATAGAAATGTATAGTAGAAAATGTATATGGAAGGAAGTGTTGCTTTAAATGTCTTTATTTTTTTAATTATTAATAGTGGTACTGAAGTAACAATTCAGAGTCTGGGTGCTATGCATTGTACAGTGCTTAATTATAACACAATACAGTACAGTCTAAATAATGCTTTTGAATTGAAAATGTACTTAATGCACAATGAAGACTAAAATGTAATTAGTGTTGTAGCACAAATAATATCTGTCCCTATGCTTCCATGAAATATTTATTGCAATTTGCAATTGAATTAGGCCTGCAGAATTTGGCCTATGTGTATTGAAAAGACAGATCTCCTATGAGTTTTTGTTGGGGGTTCAAATTCTGGCAAACAAGCCTATGAAAGAGATTTAGCTTTAGCCTGTGAGATTCCTGTCATCCAATATTTAAACTTGTAATATTCAAATATTTTTCTACTGAACAATGAAGACAATAGCAAATGCTCCAGGCACTAAGCCAGAGAAGCTGATAAAAACACAGCTAATACTCAGACTTGAGCTCTGTATTATATCATCAATTTGAATACAATATAAGATTTTCCTGGTGTATGCCTAAAAAAATCAAAGACAAAAATACAAACTATAAACGAATGTAATTCTTCAAAGCAGATTTTTATTTTGTTTCTCTAGCTTGCACAGAGAAAACTCGTGGAAACATTACCCTGAATTGCTAATGGAGGACAGAGTTACATTACTATTGAAGGTAGGGTTTAACATGTGAATGCCACATTTATAGTGAAGGGAAAGATACTGTGCACAGTATCCTGGTGTATTTCCTACTGCAGGAAACTATGTGTGCCATGTAGCAGAGAAGACTGTAACCAAATGACACAGGAGAAGTTCATCCTCTGTTATCTTTCACCACAAATACTGACTTTTTCACTTCTTGGAGACATATTCCGAATGTTTCTGATTTAAGCCAGTTTGTTTAAGTTTTCCTTGGAAGTTTAATGGAAAACAAACTAAAACAAACAAAAAATCCACAAGCAAACCAAATCAAATCAAACCAAAACAAGAAAAACCCAAACAAATGTAGCATACCAGTCATGTTTTAAATAGAACCAGCTCCCAATTGGAGTAAAAATTACATACCAAATAAGTAAGGTGATAATATATTTCAATGTAGTAGTAAGTACTTATTTTAAATGTATGTAATACTGAGAAACTTGCAGATGTAATGTTGCAAGAATTTCCGAACAATGTCCAGTGACTGCCACCATTGAACATAAAATACAATTAATACTAGTGAGAACAAGGTTCACAGGATTTTACTTAATAAACTAAATTTCAGTCTTCACTAATTATCATGTGTCTATTGTCAAAAATAACTATTTTTACATAATCAGGAATATACAACAGAAGATTGATAACTGCCCATCAAGAAAATTGATTGAAGTTGAGTTGAGTTTCTAGGCTGCCTAGAAGGCCCTCTGGGATCTAAACCCAAATTAGTTATGATGGATTTAAATTTTGATATAATCAGAAACAAAAATGCTTCTTCTTGAAGATTGAAAGGCAGACTAGCAATGATTAACCCACAGGAATAGTAGGGATAAAATAGAAAAGAGCAATGGAAAATATGTGAATCTTTATTATTTCTTCCCTGGATACAAAGAAGGTAACTAAATATATTTTTATTTGATTTGGAGGTTGTCTCACCAAATGCTGCCCAACAGTCTGCATCTATGCTTTCAGCAGGTTATGATATGTTTTCTAGGAGAGTTTTTTCCTTGTGAGAAGAAGCATTATCTTAATGGGAATGCTTATGTTATGTGTCAGGAACTGGAATTCACTTCCCTCCTTCTAGGAGTTTAGCTGACTGCCAGGTTGTCAAGTAGGAAGAATTGCCACGAAGAGATGGAAGAAATAGCAGTAGATGTTCCCTTTCACCACCTTTGACTGGGACTCATAAGCTATTCTGGCACTGCATCTGCAAATGATTTTATACCTGCCTGATCCTATCCTGTAGGCTTAACTTACTCATTCAATCCTGACTTTATCTTCTTATTGTGATCTTATGGAGTGATTCCTGATACTGCAGATTATCAGAGAAACATTCTACTTGCTCAGGTACTGTGGACTGTGTCTATGTTGGTGAGGTCACTGCCCTGCTGGTTCTCTGCTCCTGTCTCACCTTCTTCTGCAGACCAGCCCTTTCTTATTGCTGTTTGACAGGTAGTTCAGGTGGGAGCCAGGAGCAAACACCTCAGCTTAAAAGCAGCTCCTACACAAAAGAGAGGGGAGTCCCCACTGAGCTTTGTTCTGGCCTTTTGTAACAACTTTAATCAGGAAGCTAACCCTGAGTGTAGCAAGGTAATCTTGTGGAAGGGGAAAATGCACTTCTGGCCCTGAAGTATGTGTTACGTCAACATTTCACTAAAGACATTAGTAAATAAATGCTTTGTTTGCCAAAATTATTTTTAAATTTGATTTTTTTTTTTAATTATTTTCAGCTTGCTTGACAATTTCAAAAGGCATGTTTTTTACAGTTAGATTTTTTATTTATTTTTCTCCATGTAGACTGGTAAAAGGTTTTTTCTTTTCTCCTAGTTAGGATCACCTTAAAGGTATTAAAGTACCATCTTTGGTGGCGTTTTGTTGTTTTGGTTTGTTAATTTTGTTGGTTTGGTGTTTTGTTTTTGTTTTTTTTTTTTTCCCCAAAGTGAGAAAAAAGTAAGAATAAGGAACAAAATCATTACAATGGCCTTCTCATCTCCTTATTTCCTCCTTACCCCTCTCCAGACCTTCAAGGCTCATCTTTTCCAGGGAAAGCAGTCCCATTTATTTAAGCCTCTCATATGAAAGATTCTGCAGTCCCTTAATCATTTTTGTGGTCTTTTGCTGGACACACTCCAGTATTTCCATGTCTGTTTTTATATGGGGAAGTGCAGGAATAGGCCCAGCACTCTCGGTGTGACCTTGTCAGCAAAGGGGAATGGTTACCTCTGTTGACGTCCTGGCAAAACACCTCTTAATGCAGCTCTGGATGTTGTTGGCCTTGCTACTGGAGGCATTACTGGGACATGTTAAATTTGTTGTCTTCCAAGTTCCCAGTGTAAGCTTCTTCAAGGCTGATTTCTATCCTTTTGTCCTCCAGCATGTCCTCAAGTACTGCTGCAGGGTCTTATTCTGAATGGTGCTTCTGAATGGCAGCACAGTCATCTGAACAATTCGCTTCAATGTCATGTCATCCACAGACTTGATCATCATCCAGGTCATGAATGAAGATGTTAAATTGCATTGTCCCCTTTATTAGTCCCTGAGCCACAGTGTCTTTCCTAACCTCATCCCTGAAAGCTTTGACAATGCCCTCTTTACTAATTTCCTGGTTCCATGTCTTGTATGCTTTATTTTTACATTTGTGTTTTGTCAAGAGCCCCCTATTTATCCTTGTAGGTATCATGCTGTCTTTGCTTAGTTTCCTGCTCCTTGGGACAGGTGAATTCTTCAGCTTGGAGGGGGTCTTGAAAAATCATCTAGATTCTCTGACTCTTTTTCTCTCCAGGCCTGTATCTCATGTATCTGCCAAGCAAAAGTGTGAACAAACCAAAGTCTGCTCTCCTAGAGACAAGGGTTGTGGTTCTACTCTAGCCTTCCTGTCTTTTGATCTGTCTGTAGAACTGTAGCTGACTTTATTAACTGGATTTTCTCCACAGCATTGCCACAGCCATTACAGCAACCATCTCAGATGTTTTATAGGTAACTGATCCTCTGTGAAAGATAGAGGTCTGTGATTTGCACTTTAGTGTATATATATCCCTTGAGATGAAGGTCAAGCTTACGTTCAGAGTGTCTCCAGTGAGTTGGCCAGTGTGGGGGAGATCAAGGCCCTGTCTAGCAATATGAAGAGAAGGGGAAGAGACCAGCAGAGATTCAAGGGAGAAAACAAAATATGCAAGTTCTCTCCAGTGCCACATGGAAATAGAGCAGTAAATGGTGTAAAATTAAGATTCATTGTAGTGGAATGTCTGTTAAACAAAAGCAATAATTTAATTGTATTTACCTAGGAATAAAATATTTCTTACCATTCATGGAACCACTATGCTGTCCATTGTTTTTGTATTTGATCTATCAGGTATGCTGTATGTTAAACAAGTACTTGAGAATTGTCTGACACAATTTTTAAACTGTGATACCTAAAGAGAAATCATTCTCAAATAATCTTGGATTCCAATTTTCTAGTTCCCCTTGGATGGGATTTCTACTGAAAGTAATGAAAGTTTTTTCAGGGTAAATAACAGGATTGGACATATATTGTGTACAGCATTTACAATTTACTTCATTGCCTCCGAACATTGTGTTTACACCATGGGTAGTGCATGCACTAAAACTGTCTCCCTGGAGCAGAGCAAAATATGTACTTAAAGGAGAAAAAGGAAGCTCATGTGTCCATAGGTCTCTGTCATTTGCCAGGACTCACAATATATTGAGTATTATATTTTGCTGAGAGAAAGTGGGAGCAAGTTTTGTTTGGATTTTTCCTTTAAAATAATTCAGAGTGCAGATTTCTTTGGAGGTCTTCCCTAGCAACTACTTGAAAAACAGGTTCATTCACCTTTCTATAACCTCCTGTAGAGGTGTCTGTAGTCATCCTTGAGCTGTTCCTTCCTAGAATATTAACTCTGGAGACAAAATCATACAACAGGAAGCTCTAGCTGAAATCAAACCTTGAGTCTGCAGATCTAGAGAAATAAGTACATAATAAATGAGGGACCAGTGAATTCAGCCAGTGTGAGAGTAAAGACAACTGGGCATTTTTCAGTGTATATTTTCATTAAAGCAGAAGCAGTATGGTCCACCTAATACATAGTTTCACCTGTCTTTTCAGATTGTCTGAGATGTTTTGGTGTGCTAATCAGTGAGCCAACTTCCAATGAGCATGGACTCTGTTCATTATTTTTTCATGTCTTAGAACAGTTTTTCCTCAGTAGCTTTTTGTCATAATCCAAGAAGCCCTCCTTAAGAGTCAGCAGAAGCTATTTGTCAGTGAGAAATAGGAATCATGCTTCTTTTCTTGTGCATAAATAATGGATGGTCAAAAATAATTGTTCTATTGCAAAGGGGTTTTAGATGCAAGAATGAAGATATTGTGAGACTAAAATATATTTTATTGTTATGCAGGTAAAATATTGCTCTGCCAATCACATCTTGTGTTTACTCTTCATGTCTCTTCTGGTAGAGGTGGTACTGGTAAGAAAGTGGTATTTGACAGTGCTGGAGTACATTTTATCCTAAGGCGAGGTAGTTCATCCCTGTGTAAAAGACAGTGTAGTCCTTTGGAATTCATGGAGGACGATATGGTGAAAAACATGAATTTACTGTTTTGCCTGCAGGTTGGAGATAAAAAGTCAGTGATTGTCTTAACACTAAAAAGGGCTTAGTAAGCTTCTGGATGTGTATGTGTGTCTGTGAGGCGGGAGGGGGGGTGTAGGGGGGTAGTGTGGAAAAAAGTGTTCTTGAGATTCACTTGCAAGATTATCTACTTCTGCTAAATTGTGATTTTTCAGGACCCTATAAAAAAGAGCTGTTAAATCCCTCTGACTCTTAACCTAGTCTGCTAGGGAGGGAAAGGATAGTAACTTAATGATTTCCCTTTATCTTCTCTCACTGTAAAAAAACAAACAACACATTTCCTGCCCTTCTCTCAGCCCTCTATATTTCAAGATGATACACACAAGCAGGGTTAAATGTCTCCTCTGTGACCTTCATGAGAGTACTTTTTAGTTTCAAAAGGGACATCTTTCTTCACAGTGTTCCAATAAAATATGAAGCATTGCTAAAAAAAAGTAAATAAAACACTTCAAAAATAATTTGGTTTTGCTTTCAGCTAAAGCAGTGATACTCTGCAGTGACTAGTCTGGTTTAAAGTAGATTTGGTTGTGAAGTACAATAATTGGTGATACGTCTGCACTGTGAAAGAATTATCAGTCACCTTGTGCCCAACTGCTACACTATAGTTCTCTAACTCTGTCTGGACTTTTCTCTCTTTATATCCCCTGTGTTGTATCAGGTCATATAAAATTGAACATTAGAGAACACATACATAAATTTGACATCCACAAGTTCACAGGCCCTGATAGGATACATCCATGAGTGCTGCGAGAACTGGAGGACACTGTAGCAAGGCTGCTCACAATCACCTTTGAAAGGTGGTGGCAATCAAGAGAGGTGCCCAAGGAACAGAAGAGAAATGCCATCCCAGTCTTAAAAAAAAGTGGCAAGAATGAGAACCCATGAGACTACCAGCCCACCAGCTTCATCTCAATGCCTGTAAAGGTGATGGAGCACCTCGTGCTGTAGGCTGTCTCTAATCATGTGGATGGCAAGGAGGTGATCAGGAGACACTAAAGGTAAATCCCACTTAACCAACCTGATTGTTTTCTACGATGAAACAACGACATGGATGGATGAGGGGAGATCAGTGAATATTGTTTATCTTGACTTTAGCCCTGGTGAAGTGCATCTGGAGTGCTGTGTCCAGTACTAGGCTCCTCAGTACAAGAGAGACATGGAGCTCCTGGATAAGGTCCAGCATGGAGTAAAGATGATTAAGGGACTTGAGTATCTCTCTTGCAAGGAAAGGCTGAGGAAGCTGGGCCTGTTCAACCACAAGAAGAGACAAGGGAGAAGGGAGTTTATCAGTGCATAGAAGTGTCTGGAGGGTGGTCGTCAAGAGGACAGACCCAGGATCTTCTCAGTGGTGCCAAGCAATAGGTCAAGAGGTAACGGGCAGAAGACGCAAAAGAAGTTCTACTTGAATATGGGGAACAACTTCTTTACTGTGCTGGTGACAAAGCACTGGAACAGGTTGCCCAGAGAGGTTGTGGAGTCTCCCTCACCAGAGATATTCAAGAACTCTCTGAATATAATCCTATGCAATGCACTCTATCATAACCCTGCTTGAGCAGGGAGGTTGGACCAATTGACCTACTGGGGTCCCTTCCAACCTTATTCCTTCTGTGATTCTGTGAATGTCTTGCCATTAAAAATACTAGCCTGACAAGCTGCAATGGAGCCCTCCCTTGCTTTTGGCTGTTTAGAACAGGGAGATATAAAAGGTGATGATGATGATGGTGATGATGACATCTTAGAGAAGGTGATTTCCATGTCATAATGTGGGCCTACAGTGTGCTACAGAAGGAGCTAGTAACCCATGGGGAAACTAGCCTTCTGTACCAGTTGGCTAGAAGGAACTATTCCTTCAGGTGAAATACTTCAGCAAACTTCTGTACATTCCCCTCTACAATGACAGGAACATATAATTCTTGTGAATTTATGTACTTTTGAGTGATTTCAGTTAAATCAGGATATTTTCACACTGTAAATAAAGTTAGGTGTTTGTGTAAATCATGAAAAATTATAACATTCATATGCACAATATGCACACAACTGAAGCAATATTTCCTTCAGAAATACTTGTGACTCTATGCAACTTCTCTAATTAATTTCAAATGTAGGGAAAACAACTGTTTAAAATAAAACTATTAACATTCAGTAACATATGACTTTCAGTCCACCTATTATTTGGCATTAAAAAGGATTCAATTTATGCCTAATGAATCTCTTAGTCAGAGCAGCCTGTCTCATTCAGCATGATGCTGCTAATATACGTACATCTGCAGATTTCATTGACTTTTGACTGTTGAACTGAAATATCTAGAACAGCATCAGAATGTTTTTTACATAAACATGCAGTGTTGAAAGGTATGTAGGATGAATGAAGAAATACAATGAATAGCAAAGCCTTTCACTTGAATTAATAATAAATTTACTTGGCTTTGTTGCTCTGCTGTGTCTAGGGGCTGCCTTCTCCAATATCTTCTTACTCACTATAGGGGCTTACTGCTGATGTCATTAGGACAGCTTTTTCTTAGCTCAGTTTTCACTGGCCAGAACTTCTCTTCTTTATTGTCCATAACTAAAAGAATTCCTTTCCCCGCTGGGTCATTTACTTTAGACACATGTCATATTGCTGATGACATAAAGCATACATACAACATTCCAAGTGTTTTTTTCTTTATTTTTTTTTTTTTAAGATTACCTTCATTGAAAGTAATCACCCTACCATCATGTTTTAATTTACTGTACAGTATATTTTATAGAATAAACAGGAGACTTCCCCCCAGGGTTTTTCCATGCATTATCACTGCAGTCTAAATTTTGCAATTTTACATTTTATATTTTACATTATTTTTTACATTTTAAACCCTAATCTATCCCAGCAAAATATTCAGTTTACTTTTTTTATGATTAAATAGCATGTCCTTCTTTACATTTCATGTAGAGGTTTAGAGGTCTGCAGGTCCCCATCTTTCCAGTGTCTTTTTCCAAGCTCTCTATTCCCTATATGTTTTTCTGTGTTTATCCTAATAGCACACTACTGAGAAGACTTTGAACTTAGCCTATGGGAACATTTTTGTTCACTCATCATAATCTGATAGGAAAAAGAAATTGTTCATACAAGAATTTTATTTTGGGAGTAACTAATTCAAACTAGGCACATACTAAAATCGGACTTTGAATGTAAAATTGCATCTCTTATTAGTATTGCTTAATCTGAGTAAGTTTATGTCTCCTTAAAGAACTTTTTAGAGGCACAAAGTTTTTATTCAGATCAACAGATTGTGAAAAACTCTTCATATGAAAAATAAAAATTATATTCTTCACTCTACAGTATAAGAAAATCCTATTTCTGAAATCAAAGGAAGCAATAGAAGTATTAAGTGCCTAAACATATTAGTAGAGAAGAGAAAAAAATGTTATTTAGTTATCTATTTAAAAAAACAGACTGCTTTCTCTTTGAACACTCTCTTTCAAGGATTTTAGAAAATATTGAAACATGTTAGAAAAAAGGTTAAAAAAAATACTTTCTTTTTTTTTTATCTAACAAAACCTTCATACACTAAAAAAATACCAGTTCTTTACTGGTTCAAGAGGCGGTGTGTGAAAGATGGAGAGGCAGAGCAGTTAATTCCAGAATAAGGAAAGAATTCTCTACCTGCAATTTATACAATGAAGGAGAAAAATAATCAGAAAGAAAATGAATGTTTGTGCTATGGGGATGATATAATGTACATTATTACACTAATGACAGTTTACAAACATTTGATTATGGTTAGGCAGTGGTGCTTCAAATCTGATATGAAAGAACTGCATGGGGTTCAGATTGGGAAGGACAGAAATAATAACATACTTGTAAGAATATTTGAACTATTTCTGTGGTTGTGTATCTTTGAAATTACTTAGTATCTCCTGCATTCTGAGGAAAAGAAAAATTGTCTCTAGAGTTCATCCTAAAATTGGATCAAAATATTAGCCTTAGAATTGATCCCTGTTAAATGTTTGGCCAGCATTTTATGCATAAGGCAATAATATCATGCCAGTTTTCAGAGGAAAAAAAAAAATAAAAAAGAGGCAGAGATGAGACTGTAACAATGCACAAACTCACACTGCAGAATTCTATTCTTACAGGAAAAAAGATGAATGTATTTTAATGTGTTTCAGTGGCAAATGTCCCATAAGTAGTGAGAGGGATCTATACTTTTTATTTTCTGAAGAATGTGTGACATATATGTAGCACTGTCAATTGATAAGAACTCTTGAAAAAATATGTCTTTGTGTGAGTGGTATGAGGAAAGAAGGGAAGGTGAAAAATCAGAGTGAGGAAAGATACTTTGAGAACTGCGAATAATTTTGCAGACTGTCTATGGTGTGATTAGGATGTGATTAGGATAGTAAGATCTACTACGTTTTTTTTTTAAAGTTTCTTAAAGAGGAGTTATTAGATGAACACAGTTGATATGTTCTTAACCAGGTAAATTTTGCACTACCTGCTGCAGGAGAAGGGTACAGCAGAGAGTCTGTAATGAGCAGCCTTTGAGAATATAAAGGATTCTCCCTCAAAATAATAGACACAGAAGGCAGAGTGCTGCTAATATTCCTCACAAGAGTTAAATTGTAAAAGGACCAGGTACTGTAGAATTTGTATGTATCCACAAAGGTAGCAGCAGTGTCAGGATCCATAATTTGAGAGTTAGATCTATGTTTGCTTTAAAAGAAAAAAGAATGTGGATTTTTTTTTTTGCTGTGGTTGATGTCGTTTAATAAAAAAATCAGGATGTTGAAGTTTTCCTCATGGTTTCTTTCAGAGAATGATAAACACTGGAGCAATGGTGGGGTACTCTAGTCTGAAAAGAAAGTGGTACTTGATATTTGAAAAGAGCATTCTTTTGTATCAAGGAGAATGAAGAACTCCTCCTTCACTTTTACAAGAAAGAAAAAAAAAATACAAAAAAAGGAAAGTTTAAATTCTCAGATTAAAGTAAGTGTTTATAAGAATTACTGTATAAATATATTTAAGATTTTGTCCCGAACATATAAAGAATCAATAGTCATGACTGCCCAGATGATGTGAGATACATAGGTGTAGAATTTTAAGTTAGCTTACAGGGTGGGTTTGTTTATCTGTTCTGGAGCACATTAGACTTTCATTTCCTGAATTATAGCATCTGCATTAAAATGCCTGGGTTTTGTCCAGCTTTTTCTGGCCATCAGATTGTATATTAACTGTCAGAAACAGAACAGCTAGACTTTCATGCCTTATATCCTAATACATAGGACCTCTTCAGGTTACTGAATTGTGTAAATCATGGACTCCACAATTTCAGCAGTCATTACTTCAAGACATAAAATAAAAAAATGGTCTTGACAAGGTGCACACACACTTATTTCCTAAACCAGAACTTATTTACCTAAATTATAGTAGGTTTCTCTATTCCAAAAGTGATTTTGGCTTAATCTGCTCAGCTTTAATAATCTACAGACCTATTTTTCCTTCATTGCTAACTTTAAATTTGAAAAAAAAAACAAAAAACAACAAACTCTTTTACCACTAAGTGTCATTTTCTTTTCCTTTCACCTACTAAAGTTTTTGCTATCATTATGATACTCTCTGTTGAATATTTAAGAATTTGTACTTTTCTGGTATGAGTGTTTGAACTTTTTACTTTGTTCCAGATGCTTTATTGTGTAGCCATCAGCAAAACATATTGAGGAAGTCCATGTTAGGAAGAGAAATCCATTTTATTCTTCTGTTCTTATCAGGTAAATTCTATTTGTATTCACAATTCTTTATGATTGATATATTAAAGTTTTTAGTGCTGCCTTTGTGCTCAAAAATCTCAGTTCAGCAATGCAATGAAAAATAAAGGAAAAACAGCCTTAGATATAGAGATGGAAACAGATCACAACAGCAAAGAGGAATTTAAATCTGAGAGCAACAGTCACATTTGCCAACTTGCCATATAATAAACAATTCATTTGACAATGTTAATTTTCATCATATTCTTTCAGTAAGCAAAAAGTAACTCAGTCATAGAAGTGGGTTTGGTACAGAGTGTGCAGCAAAGACCACTCCATAAAAATCTACTTAGGTATTTGATTAACACAATGCAGCATATTCTGGGGGTAAGAGTAAATGTAGGCTTGTTTAAACTATTCAGTATAAATTGCTTTAATTTGGCAGTGGAATTTATCCTCATCTCTGAATTGAAGTAAAGGTTGAACACTTTTGAATTAATTTTTTTGACTGTAAAC
The DNA here is from genome assembly GCA_035221455.1 of Xenops minutus. Lineage (NCBI taxonomy): Eukaryota > Metazoa > Chordata > Aves > Passeriformes > Furnariidae > Xenops > Xenops minutus. The sequence goes on along the minus strand of JAWWEE010000074.1, from coordinate 73,395,646 downwards.
TCAGGAAATATCTTTCACTTAATACTTTCTCACAGAATTTGCTACTCCAGTAGCTTAGAAAAGTAGAGGGATTTTCAAAGCCTTTTGAACATATTGTGTAATTTCTAAATATCGTGTATGCCTTTTTTGGTTTGCTTAAATTGGCTTAGACTTCTCACAGCATGCCTCTTCTTTAGTGGGACAGTGCTGAGACAAGAATTTATTGATTTATTGATAAATGTTTTGATATTGATTGACAGAATATGGTGGAGCTGAAGAGAAGCAATAACCTATTTTCCTAAACAGAAACAGCTACTCACATTACTTTTTCAAGAGTTGAAGAAAAGGTGTATGAAGTAGAAACTGAAGGCAAAACAAGTTTTAAGCATTCATAACGTATTTGTCCTCAAAAGGAGCCAAGCAGAGGTTCTGCAGTATGAAGTTGGCTGAATCCCAGGGTACAGCTGCTGCACTGCAGAGAGGAGTGCAACAATAGCAGAGCCTGAAAATATAAACACACGTGAAGCCTAAATTACTGAGTGCTCTAGAGATGACAGTAAGTTTGATGTGGCAGATATAAGCTTTGCCTTGAAGCTGTTCAAAAGAGGAATGTCTAGAAACATCACATGCCTTTGTAAGCTATTTGGAAGGCCAGAGATGGAAATACAAATAGCAATTTAGTTAAATTCTCTCCTAAGTCAAACAGATGGTGGTAAAATACAAATCCAGTGCATTCTCCTGAGATAAAATATCATCAGAAGCCATTGAGATGACTATAAGCTCTTTCTCCCTCAAATGAAAAACAGTGACTTTGATTACAAGTTTTATTTTAATATTTGTGTACTAAGACATTAGTACTATTTAGTAATTTTCCTATTTACTTTTGTCTGGATTCCCAAGCATTGTAATGAACAAACAGCCATGGAATCACTTTGTCCTGATTAAACAAATCAGTGGTTGTCTCTTGATCTGTTGTGTGATGCAAGTTTCTGATAGAACGGTGGAAAGACATATGCTTTCAACAAGATATAATTTAAAAAGTGACAAGATTTTTTTCTTAAATAAATATTTTTCCTTTTTTATTTACTTTGTAGTATTCATGCAGCTTTAGTTTACCATTTATGAGGGGGTTTTAGGAGACCAGAATAGGAAAGCAAGAAATTAAAATTTCTTTGTATCAGTAGTACTTCACTATTTTAATTTTTTGTTGCTAACTAGCTTCTGGATTTCAGATTAGTAAACCCCACTGTAAGATCCCAAGCCTTGGGAGCTCACCAATGGAGTTTTACTTTGAAAATGTACAAGGCTCCAAAAATTCACACGATTAATTTTTACAAGAGCTTTCACTTCTTTTTACACCTTAAGAGAGAGCACAAATGAGTAAAGCTGCACACATTTTTCTCAGGGGGTACTTTATCAATAAACTTTAGAAAATAAGGGAATTTGGCAAAAGTTTAAAGGGTAACATAGAACCAAAACAAAGCATTCCACAAAACGTTGATTTAGCACATGCTAACCCATAAACCTTTGCAAAATCCAGCCCATCCAGTCCCAAGTTACCCAACACATTAGGAAAGGAGATTAAGAGAAGTAAAGAAAGAAAGGGAAAAGGAGAAATATAGCTGCCATCCCTAGATGCAGTGTAGGTTCAGATTTATGAGTCTAGAAGATGTTCAAGCCACATGGAGAGCATATGTTGCTGTCTTTATTGCTGTGGCCACTCCTCCTAGGGAGGACTCTGGTGCCGCCAGCCACTCCAGGCCTCGAGGTGGGGGTGAGGGGTGGTGCTCCCAGTGTGCCAGCCAGTCAAAGGTTGGTCAGGGATTCCAGGGGCATAGTGTGGATGCTTCTGGGCTGCCTTTGGCTGAGGGCTGCACTGGGGTCACCCCAGGAGGCTCGCAGGAGCTGCCATGTGGGATAGGACATCACCTCACCTCTGTGAGATTCGACCTGTCCCTTCCCTGCACACACCCTTGAGTTGGTTTGAGCCCATAATTAACAAAATAATCCAGTGTCTCACACCTACAAATCAGACCAAGGTATTAAATATAGGAAGAATTAAAACCACAGTAGCATATACCGTAAAGAAAATATGTTCAAGACAGCTATCAATTTGCACTTCAGTATACATTCTAAGAAGACTCATTTACACATACTAATAGGTTTGTTGTTGTTGTTGTTATGTAGTTTGTTTTGGTTTGTGGGGGTTTTTTTGGGTTTATTAAGCTGTGAAACAATTTTACAATTAGGCATAGTTCTCCATCTAAATCAGAAAAAAATTCAGGAATTTGGCATCTATATGGCCAGATACAGCCAGCTCACTTAGTCATGAAAGATTTTCAGGAAGAAGAACAAAGGATTTAGTTACGTGGATAGAAATCCTGAATATTGTTTCCATCTTCTTGCAGAATGGAGTTCAAATATTAATGATAATATATTCATCTAATATTATATGACTGCAAAAGATGTGGCTTTAACAGGAAAAGGGAGAAAAAAAACATAGTCATTTACATTTTTTCTAAGGAACTTATAAGCCAAAGGACTTTCTTGAAAAATCTGAGTTTCATGTTTTCTGTAGTGATGCAAATCTAGCAGATTATTTACTTACACTTCCAATTCAGAGTAGAACCTTTCACTCCTCTTAAAGTCTTTCTCAATGTGAACTTTTTCTGCTCAACACTGAGCAGGTGTTTGAAGGATAGCATAAATTCAATGCAAATTTCTATCTCAGTTTCTCCATTTCTGGCAACTGGATAAACATTTTGTGAATTTTGAATGTTAACACAATAACCAAAATAACTTAAAAACCCAATATTTAAGCAGGTTTTAAAGAAATCAAGTTTAAAAGGACCTCCAAATTTATGACTATAAAATACCTATATTTCTATCTGGAAAAACATTAAAATGGATATTATATTTTCTTTTTTTTTTTCCTTGCTCTTTATCACACTAGATGAATATCATACAATTGAAAATGACAAAGTTTTTCATCCACCGAGAAAACAAACAAACAAACAAACAAACAAATAAAAACGAATCATCATCCATCGTCTAGGTTCAGTCTGAGATTCTATATTAATTTTTTAGACAGAGAAAGACACCCTAAAAAGAATTTAAAAATATGTTTTCAGATTTCAAGAGTATATTTTGAAATTGAAGGCAGTGGTTTTTGGTCAATAACCTTGTCAAGGAAAATTACAACTATTATAATAGATTTTTAAAAAAAATAAATTGTAGAAAGACTTGTGGTTTCAGGATGAAATTACCATTTAAATATAAGAGAAGAGAGAGTCGGACAAGGCTAACACTTGTGGAAAATGTTTATAAGACATCAATTTTATCAACAATGGTTTAAAATCTGATTATTTTTACCTATGTTTTGGGTTCAAGTTCACAGAGTTATTTCGTTGTAGATTAATTAGAATTCTTCATTTTTTTTTAATGGTTATCAACCCTCATTGTGAAAAAAACTCTTAAAAACATGACTACGACAAAAGTCAGGCTCTGTACTTGCAAGTAAACTAGGAATCTATGTCCTCATGGCAAAGGCAGCCAGCAGTATGCTGAGCTGCACTTAAGAGAGTTTTGCCAGCAGGTGTAAGGAGGTGACTTTCATCTCAACTTAGAACTTTTGAAACAAATCTGGAGTGTAGGGACCAGTTCTGGTCTCCCCAGTACAAGATGTGGACATGTTGGAGTGAAGCCAGAAAAGGACATAAAAATTTAAGGGACAAGGGCATCTCTCAAACTAGGAGAGACTGAGAGATCTGGAACTGTTCAGCCTGCAGAAAAGGAAGCTCTGGAAGGGATGGGATATCGATGTGTATAATGCATGAAAGGACAAAGGAACAAGGAGACAGACTCTTCTCAGTGGTTTCCTATGATAAGACAAGACACAATAGGCACAAACTGCCACTTTTACTATAAGGATTATCAGAAACATTGTGATTGGCCCTTTTTCGAGCAGGGGAACAGGACTAGATGACATCCAGAGGTCTCTTTTGACCTCAGTGACTGCAATTCAGGGTTATGAACAATTTAAGCTTTAGTTTGAAGACCTGAATAGGCTGCTAGTAGAAGGATATCTCTCCAACTTGGCCAGTGTTGTGATGTGACTGCTGACATAATTTTTTGTTCCTGTTTCCCTGCCATATTTTATTTCTCCCATGAATGACTGTTTGCAGTCATGTCTGGAGAGAGGAATGCCTCCTTGATTCTGCTAAGGTGGGGTTACTTTTAGCTACCTTTTGACTCCTTTTCATCACTCTTTGATTTTTATTTTTTTTTTCTACTTAGAATAATCAATATGGTTTTTGTTAAAATCATTATAAAATGGATTTTTCTTGTTTTGTTTGTGATTAATCATCAGCAAAACCATCTTGTCCAGATTTTTTGTAGTGTCTAGAAATGGACTGTATGTTCATAATCACTCTTTTTCCCCCCCATCTCTTATTTTGTTAAAAACATAATTTCAAAGAAATTTTCGTGTAATTCATTTTGGGCTACAGATATGGACTACAACTGGTTTGTGACAACATCTAAAGCTTTATTTGTCTCCTTGGATTTTCCTATTTAAGTTACACTCAAAAGTGAATCATATATCCATTCATGTCTTATTTTCATTCATAATTTTTTTCCGCTTTTGTAAGAAGAGTCTGTGTTCAACCGTCCAATTTCCTTTATAATTAAAATCCACAGCCTTAAAAATTTAAAACAAAATACCTTTCTTGCAATACCATAGAATCATAGAACATCCTGGGTTGGAAGGGACCCACAAGGATCATGGAAGTCCAACTCCTGGCTGTGCATGGGTCTACTCCCAAGAATCATATCATGTGCCTGAGGGCATTGTCCAAACCCCTCTCAAACTGACAGGCTTGGTGCTGGGACCACTTCCCTGAGGAGTCTGTTCTAATGCTCAGCCACTCTCTGGGTGAAAAGTCTTTTCCTGATATCTAATGTAATCCTCCACTGACACAATTTCAGGCCATTCCCTTGGGGCCTGTCACTGGTCACCACAGAGGAGGTATCAGTGCCTGCTCCTCCTCTTCCCCTCACAAGGAAGTTGCAACTACAATAAGGTCTCCCCTCAGTGTCCTCTTCTCCAGGCTGAACAAGTGACCTCAGCTTCTTCTCATATGGCTTCCGCTCAAGGCCCTTCACTATCCTCATTGCCCTCTTTTGGACACTATTTATTAATTTAACATCTTTGGCGCCCAAAACTGCACACAGTATTTAAGGTGAGGCCGCCCCAGTGCAGACCAAAGCAGGACAATCCCCTCCCTCGCCTGGCTGGCAATGCTGTGCCTGATGCCCCCCAGGACAAGGTTGTTCCTCCTGGCTGCCAGGGCACTGCTAACTCAGATTCAACTTGCCATTGACCAGGACCCCCAGGTCCCTTTCTATAGTGCTGCTTTCCAGTATCTCATTCCCCAGTCTGTACAACCATCCAGGGTTACTGCATCACAGATGCAGCATCCAGCACTTGTCTTTATTAAAACTTCATATGGTTGGTGATTTCCCAGCCCTCTAATTTTTCTAGGTCTTTCTTCAGGGCCTCCCTGCCTTTGAGGGAGTCAACATCGCCTACCAATTTAGTATCATTGGCAAACTTAGCATAAAACTTAGTATACTTAATTTATGAATGCTGTTTCTCTTTTTTAGTTTCTGTACCACTTGCACTGCAATAATTCTACTCAGCCTAGCAGGCTAGTGAATAACTCATCCTTACAAGTTCCATTAAATGATGATCACACTTTCCCATCATTTCTTTTGGAGGATAGGTATGTTCAAGTGTCCCCTTTTTCAGCTCCTTTCTGCTTTTCATTTTATGTCTGCTATTTTGGAAGTAACGGTTATGTTCATGACCTACAATACCATGTCTTTAGTTGCACACCTCATTAAATTTATTTCTTTCTTCTTTCTACAGATCTTTCTCTCTACCTACAACTCAGTTTGTCATAGTCAAAAGCCAATTACTTTATGCTGAATATTGGCAAGCTACAAACTCTTTTCATACCCTCTGATTCTTTGTTGTTTGCTTTTTTTTTTTTTTCTCCTGACTTTTGAGTTCAGGAACACACTGTCTTTTTTCAAGTTTTGAGAATATCAGCTGAAATCCTAACTCCATTAAAATTTATGTCAAATCGCTCTACAACTTAAAATATTGCAAAATTTTACCAATATGTTGTAGAAGTATGCGCCCCGTGAAATGCTACTGGATTAACTTTCACTAATGTCCTGAGCATTACTTGTGACTACAACTGTTCCCAAACAGTACTACAATATTTTAAATACTATTACCTAGTAAAATTCCTTCAGTAATAGATGCAGTGTGTTATTGGATTTTAAATTCATAATTATGATATTTAATAACTTTATTTCCAGTCAAAGTGTTGAACACAATTGTGTTTTACACAATACCTCACTAACCCAAACCACTCTATGATTCTATGAAGTTTTGATTTGGTCTAGGCACAGAGAAAGAATGAATCTACAGAAATTTTAATTTGTTTTCCAACCAGATTTTGTGCCTTAGATAATGCCTCTTTTCTGGTTGTAACTCATGGAGAAGCAAGTTCTTTCAAAAAACCATCTTGCCTGTCAGCAGCTAGAAAAGGGAGAAAGCTGCCGCACATGTGCAACAAAGTGTTTCATTTTCAATTTGCTTTGATCAAAAGCTCTGAGATAAACTTTTCTGAGATCATAAGTATAAATTTTCCATCTGCCTAATAACAATCTGGTGTAAATAGCAGGCATGGAAGAACAAGTCACTATCTACTAAGTCTGTCATCATCATCTTCGTTATTCAATGTACAATAGACTCATTTTAACTATACTAAAGTTGCAATCAGCATTTATTTATATTCACTTTTACAGAAATCTGTGCCTGAATGCAGAGAGTTGTAAGTTAAAATTTCCAAGGGAATAATACTTTGCCTTCATTTTTCCTTAACAAGATGCTAATAAATTTTACCTTAAATTTGATACTTATTTATGGCCAAGTCCAATCTAAGTTGACATCTGAAGTGTTGGGCTTTTTTGGTTTGGTTTGGTGTTTCCCCCATCATCTTGAATTCCATTCCACAGAATTTCAACACATAATGGTATTATATATAAGGGCTGTAATTTGAAACCCAGGTGGCAGCTGTATTGTTAGAGAAGTGCAATACAATTGTGGCTTGTTCCATAAATTGTCTCTAAAGCTTATTTATACCAACTGTGTTTATTACATTTAATGTTTGTTGTATAGTCAATTTGTTGGTATTTTCCTCTCATGAGTGAGAAGGTTTTTAAACTTATAAAAAGATAAGGTACATAGAAATTAATGATTTACACATCTCTGATATTAACAAGCCTTTTCTTGGTATTTTCAATATCTGATAAATTAATTAAAACTCATGCTTCTAAGATGAACAGTGCTGATACCTTACCTGAAATAATATGAGTAAGAAATAAAAGATTGATTCAAGTAATTCAGACTACAGTTTAGTCAGTGGGTGGAGCACCTCTCCTATCAGGAAAGGCTCAGAGAATTGGGATTGTTCAGCTTGGAGAAAAGAAAGCTTTGGGGTGACCTCATTTCAGCCTTCCAGTACCTGAGGGGGCACTATATGATGGAGAGGATCCCTTTACAAGGGCATGTCACAGAATAAGGGGGAATGGCTTCAAATTGAAAGACTGTAGGCTTAGATTAGATTAGGAAAAAAATCTTACTGAGGGTGGTGAGGCACTGGAACAGGTTGCCCAGAGAGGTTGTGGATGCCCTGTCCCTGAGACTGTTCCAGGCCAGGTTTTATGGAGTTCTGACTAATCTGGTCTAGTGGAAGCTGTCCCTGCCTGTGGCAGAGGGGTTGGAAGATGACCTTTAAGGTCCCTTCCAATCCAGGTCATTCTATATTCTATTATCTGTTTCTCTGCCCAGAATATAGTTGCCAACATGTTGTTGAGTTTGCTTTTTAAAAGCACTCACCAGGTGTTTTGTATAAATATCCTGTATAAAACAGGAGCTTGCTAATGAGCATTTGCTTTTACTGCTTAATATCTGAAATTTAGTCTATTGTGACTAATCATGGTCAACCTGAAATAAAAAGATACCATATTTAAAAAAAAAAAAATTACTTAAATGTATACATATGCTTGAATTGTATTTAAGAAAAATGGGAGTCATGTATGCACAATTAACAGAGCTGTAATTTTTACTGGATAGCTAGAAATACAATGCAATTTTTTTGTTTAAAAAACAAAGCTTCAGCTGAGGATATTTCTCATAAAATGATGCTATGCAGCACATCTCGGGGATTTTGCCATGGGATGGAAAGTTGTTCTCAATAGATTTGCTGAACTGTGTGGACAAAGAATATCAGAATAACTACTAACTTTCAAAGTGGGAACCATTACGGGCAATGAGTTAACAGCTGTAACATAGTATATATCTTATGCATATCTCATCACAAACTGGCAACATGAGAATATTTATCATACACTTCTTTTCTAACAAGTTAAAAAATACAGTATACAATGACAGTAACCTCTCAGAGACCAATAGTTGTGCAGGCATCCTTTCTAATTTTGCTTTAGATTGTTAGATCTTGTGGTTGTGTTTGAGGATGTTTGACATAACAACTAATGCACAATGAGGTATATGTAATCTTTTACATGACAACTCTTCCACATGTCAGTTTGTCAGCATTTCCAGTTCAAACACCACACTTATCTGTTGGTCTTCATGGATTTATGTCTCATAGGTTTCCACAAAACAAAATCTATTATTATATATATAAAAGAAATATGTACACACTGATACAGTTAATCATTTAAATGGCCTAATCCTATGTACTCTATTAGCTATGGAATAGAACAGCTTTACCAGCATACACCATTTGAATAGCTGTTTTACACAAATATGATAAGTATGTGATTGTGGATTATTTTTTAATTATTTTGGATTGAGCCGGTAAAAAATGTAAATGTGTAGGAAAAAAACCACACGACACACATAGGCAGAGGAAAGTAATAATAAAATAACAACAACAACAACAACAGCAATAATAATAATAGTATAACTATCAAGAGCTAGCATTATACCAACATTTATAAATAATTTAATTTTAATTTAATAATTTCTAATTTAATAATTTATTTATTGACCTTGATATGCAATTAATCACTTTTTTGAAAATAGTTACTTACATAGCCTCAAATCTTATTATAATATGTGCTATATCTAAATAAGGTCTGTAGACTACTTATTTACTCATTAATAAGAGAAGACAGATTTCTTACTAGATTTTACCTTTACTGTGTTCCAGGTAATTATGCCACTGGTTTGATTGTGTTAACTGCAGTGTTTTCACCTTGTCAAAGTGTTAGCTGCACTATGCTCTCCTCTGTCTTGTTCTAAGACATTATTTCATGTTTTAGATTAGAAGACCTATAGAAAAATATTGGCAAAATGACCAATATTCTTAAGCTACTTAATAACAGAATTATAGAATGGTTTGGGTTGGAAGGGACCTTAAAGATCTAGTTCCAACCACCTTGCTGTGGACAGGGACAACTTGCACTTGACCAGCTTGCCCAGAGCTCCATCAAACTTGGCCTCTAACACTCCCAGGGGTGGGTTGTTCACAACTTCTCTGGGCAACCTGTTCCAGAGCCTCGCCCATCTCATTGTAAAGAATTTCTTATGAATATTCAATCTATACCTACCATTTCTCAGTTTGAAGCCATTCTCCTTTGTCCTGTGACTACATACCCTTTTAAAAAGTACCTCTTCATCTTTCTTATATGTCCCCATCAGGAACTGAAGGGCTGCTATACCATGTCCCCAGAGTCTTCTCTTCTTCAGGCTGAAAAATCACAATTCACTCAGCTTTTCCTCATAGGAGAGGTGCTCTAGCATTCTAATGATCTTTGTGACTCTCTTTTGAACTCACTCCAACAGGTCCATGCATTATGTTGGGGCCCCCAGAGCTGGATGCAGCACTCCAGGTGGTGTCTCAAAAGGGCAGAGGGGCAGAATCACCTCCTTCACCTGCTGGTCATGCTTCTTTTGATGTAGCCCAGGATACAACTGGCTTTCTGGAATGCAAACACTCATTTATGGCTCATGTCCAAGGCAAGGTACTATTAATTATATTAGGATTAGTAAATTTCTAGTTTATGGGTGCAACAGATCTATGCATTGTCTACAACTTACACATATTATGTTTCTCCTTTGTTCCAAATACATTGTTTGCCTAACATTCTGATCAAATACAAGTCTTTCAGTAATGCTGCTCTTTAATGACTTTTCTAATGATCCTAGTAGATAAGAAAAGAATGTTTTTCCTCTGTAAAATCCAGCCTTTTTTTTTTTGGTATTGCATGATTTTATGCTGTAATTTCAGTTATTTTCAAAAGTAGCAGTGATTCCAATAGTTAATATTTCAATATTATGATATTACTGAGGCTCTGAGTGGCAATGACAAATTATTGAAATATTTTTAATGATTAGCAGGTAATCATCATAATTAGTCTTTGAACTTCAAGAGGCAGTTAACTGTAGTGTCTTAAACTATTTTGATATCTCATGATTTCATTTTAAAGTTCTCGGACTCAAAATAATTAGAGCAACCCCCACCTTACTTACAGTAAGTTAGACTTCAACTGTCTTCACAGAATTCGATTCCCCAAGGTAAGCAGATCTGCCAGACTCACAGACCTCTAACTCATAGTGCTGCAATTCCCTGTGCTGTTGTGTAGGATGTTTGCAAAACTTTTTGTTAATACATAGTTTTTGAAGTAGTGATAATGGTAGTTACAGTTTGATGGATTAGGCTTTGAGGCCACATTCATTAAATGACTGCTAAGTGCTAATTAAAGTCTAACTAACTAAGGCTTTTTCCATAACACTAGGGATTAGTTGATGTTTTTCCACCTCTCTCTTGTATATGAATAATTTTTAAAGCAAATACGTTTATACCACTGGTGTTTGAAGAGTGGCTTACTGAATACTAATTGCTAATTCTGGTACTTATCTAAAATATTTCTTAGAAGCTTCAACCACAGAGAATATTTCTGAACATCTGGATTCCTCTTAGCTGCAAATAATTTACTACTAAGACTCCGAGCTTCTCTCAGTAGAAGAAACTAGAAATCAAATATCTTTTCAAATGCTGGGTATTTCAAAGACGTTTGTAACAGATTGCTTCAAGGAAAAAAAATACTTTAAATAGTGTCATGGGTTTAAGATTGGTTTCTGTTGAAAGCCTCTGGAAGTTTCTCTCCATCCTATAGAGCAGAGCCAATGAGGGCCAGCTCCAAGGAAAACTTTCGGCTTTTGAACCATTAAGTTACGCCCCTGCGTGAAAACATATTTAAGAAGTTGTTGCGCAGTTAGAATTGGGGCAGCCATGGATTAACAACATCACAACGCAGACATCAAGGTCAGTGCAGGAGGAGAAGAGGAGAAAGAGGGGGAG
>JAWWEE010000074.1:73320451-73384102 GCA_035221455.1 Xenops minutus | reverse complement strand
TAAGCATTATTCTAAGTTCTGCTTTGCCCGTGGTATTAATCAAAGCTCCTCTTTCGGTTATCTCTAGCCATAAATTCAGAGCTGGTTTTGTTTTTTTTTTTTCCCTTCCCTCTGGAAGGCGAAAAGGTGGGGGGGAAGGCCTTGAAGGAGTTTTGCTGGACATCAGGCATTTATTCAGGGTCAAACCTCCACAAATAGCTTAACTGAAAATTACAAATATGCAATTCTGCCTTCTCTGTATCTATAAAAGGGAAAGTGTCATTAGGAAATTAAAAACTATAATTAATTTTTCCCCATGATTTTATTTCATATATATATATATTTATAAAAGTTTGGCAATAAAAGCAACATGATGACAAAACATACTTCCAAGAACAAAAAAGTAATTGCAAATTGCACCACCTTCATAACTTACACCAGTAGAAGCAGAGAAATAAATTCTAGTTATTTTTTTTGTGGTGACATCTAAATATTCTAAATAAAGTTAAATTCTCCCTGTATCAGATGCATATAGTCAGAACAAGGGAAAAGGCTTAGGCCATAAGCAGATTTTCAGTGCAAAGAATTAAGTAGGAGAGAGCTTTTTGCAGGTATGAGAATAAGGAAGGACAACCTATTCTGAAATTGACACAGGCGACAGTGTACATTTTTAACCCAATATAGAGTCATAATGCAGGCAACAATTTCAGGTGAGCACAGCAGGTCAGAAGTATTTTGCTGTCTTGGAAATGCTGAGGACATAGCTTAAATAACTTGTCTGAGTTCACACAGTATCAAAGTGATGAATGAGCACAGATGTCTTGAACACCCCTTCTTTATTTTAATAATTTTTCTCCTAATATGTAATTTTTGCTTAACTATATATTGTAGATGCAAATTCTGAAACCAAATTCCTTCTTGTGCAAATCAAGCAGATTTTGTTTTTTTCTTTTCTTCTTTGGTGTCTTAGAAATGTGTGCAGTGCCTTGGACAGTGTCCATACAAAAATGAAAGTCTTGCTGTCTTACAGAAAAGTTTCATGAATATGAAATACAGAACTTTAAAGAAGTATGTTTCACATGTAATATTTTCACCCAAGTTCTTTGGAATTGATTCCTTGTGCAGCACAGGAAGATGTTTTTTGTTGCTGAGATTGATACTCACTACTCTTGTATGAAAATGACTCATCCATACCAGCAATTTACTTAAGCTGGATTATGGGGGAGTTAATGCATTCAATGCAGAATTGTTTATGGGATGATTCTTTGCTTCCGGGGTTTTGGGTTTTTTTTCAGTCAGCTCGATGGCTTCCTATGCAGCTAACCCTGTAGAACCTTCTCTGGTGCTCAGGAAGAATGTCATCCAAGTCCGGCCATCTGTGTCTTCAGAATACCGTGCTTGTATGGAAACTCTCAGATCTTCTGTGGCTTTTGTCTTTTACCAGATATCTGGCCAAGTGTCTTCATCTGAACTTCAGACATAGGACTCCTTTACTTTAACTACCAAACCCTGGGACCCCCTAGAAATTTCTCTGCTTAGAACAGAGAAATTTCACAGTAGGGAATAATGCATTTTCCTTTCAGGGATGCCACATGACCCAGCATTTCCTTAACGGACATGACCATTTTTGTCATACAAAGTTGAGAAAAAAATACCCAAATATATTTTGTCCAGTAAGTGGATGATTCCTTACATATAGTTGAAAGAACTGTGTTAATTTTTCTTCCAAAAGACAATATGTACAGTTTTGTCTTTTCAAAGTTAAATTGAAATCTACACAGTACAGAAGGTGGCAGACTGTGAATCAACAATATATGTGCTTCTTTTGCCTCCAGATAACAAATGCACTTTCTGTTTTGAAGGTACAGTGAACTAGTGAACTACATAGCAGAGTTAGTATGGACAGCATCTATTTCATCTCTCTTCCTTTTTGATTTGTGGGGAGATAGTTGTAGTATCGTCGGGAAAAACTACTGCTGGAACAAAAATTTTACAGTTTGGGGTTTTTTTTTGTTTTTGTTTTTGTTTTTTTTGTTGGTTTCTTGGTTTTGGTTTTTTGTTTTGTTTTGCTTTGTTTTGATCTGAGTTTTGTGGTTGTTTCTGTGTAGATGGTTCCAAGAAAGATGTTCCAGTGTTCTCTGTCATCTCCTAGTAACACAACTTTTGAAGGACTGCTTGAGAAACAGGAAATGGTAAATGGGCCCTTGAACTTCCCCAGAATGATTCTGACCAGTATGGATTACCAAAGGACTCTGCAGATCTGTGGTTCTGTGGAAAAAAAAAAGTGTATGGATGGTACTGTATGGACAGAAACCTCAAGAATCTCTGGCTAGTACCATACAAAATGTGCAACCTAGTTCTAAATACACTAATTTAGGTGTAAGAAACAATACAGCTGAAACATTGCTAAATTAAATTAGTTCTTTCAAGAAACAGCAAGTCAAGTACAAGAGAGGAAGGGTACATGTCTCTGTAGCCGTGAACTCATATGAAATTAGACTCTGTGTAACCATAGATTAAGCCCTTAAACACAGTTTTTGTTTCTGATCTTTTTCTACTACATTTATGTAATTTGATTTTGAGGCACTGAGAAATATAGTCAATTGTTGGCCTTGTCTTTGGAATTTCTTTACCTTCGCTAGCAGTAGAAAAAATATTACCTTATTTGAGAGAGAGGCTTTTTTTTTTTTTTTTTTTTTTTAGCTGGTGAGCCTCTGATTTTTCCCTTAGTTTCACAGTCATCCATTTAATATAAGAAAAATAAAAACCACCTTGTGTCTAAGTCAATTTCACTTAATTTTAGAGTACTCCAAAGCTCCTTTCACTCAAGCCTATTGTTTTCTATGAATTGCATTTTCTTGAACCTCTGTGGTTTACCAAAATACACATAAATAAAATAACATCAATATTATTTTTGCATTTTAATGCCTGGTAAAATAATGATGGCAATCATGTGTAATGTTGGACGATATTATTACACAAAGTATTTCTTCCTATGTTTTCATCTGAGAAAGAATTAAAAATTATATAATTCTCAGCCTTACTGAGGGACAACACAATGTGTTCCTGTGGTTGCCTTTTAAACACATGGCCCAATTCTGTATTAAAACCATTACCATTGTTGCTTTGTTTGGGGTTCTTTTTCACCTTCTGAAAATGACTATTTTATTCCATAATTATTCTTCAATTGCAATTTTATTATTTGATTTGATGACTGATTTATGATTTATTATTTGCTGATACCCTGCAGCAGTAATTCTGTTTTATTTACCCAGGGTTCCAGTTTTAATATTTGCAAATTTCATTTACTTTTTTTCTAATCACTGTATTTTATTTCCCAGTGGGTTCAAAAGACCATTTTAATACCAATGATGTCACCTACCTCAGTACTAGAGACTCTGAAATGTCACATTTGTTCATCCTCATTACCATTGAGGCACACTTTTAGAGAATGATCCCACTTAATATGGATTCAGACTCTTCTATGACTGTCTTCTGCAACACTTAATTTTTACCTTTCATCCCTTCTGTTGGCAGTCTGATAGAGAAGTTTGTTGTAGCATAAGGAAATCTTGGAGGTTTTTTTTTTCCTTCTTACGTTGTTTTTTTTGTTTGTTTGTTTGTTTGTTTTTTTCACTTCCAGCTGTACCTCTTGGATTTCCTAATGTCAAGGAAATAGCATGTCCCTATACACCTGTTGTGATAAAGATCTTAAAGAGTTCTTAGTGACTCACATTTGAGTGTGAGTGGTATCAATCGCAGAACAATTATTCCTGTGATCAGTAGCATGTAGATAATGCTGTCCTCATGACTGAAAAAACCTGGTATACTCCTGTTCTCCAAATGTATGCTTCCAGAAAGTCTTCTCTTGAAGTTCCAAACTTTGAAGCCTTTTTCTATCTGGAGCATTATGTGGTCAAAAATTAGTATTGTATACCTGTATTTGAGCTGCTTAGATAAATATATTTACATGCAAAATATTACTCTATCTTTCTCTATATTAATGCCACTGTAGCTTCTGTATCAACAGGAGATAAATATTAATTATGCTGATAATAATAAAGGTTCCATACTTTTCCAAATTTTTTAATTAAAACATTGCAAATCAAGTCAACATTATTGTGGGCTAAGATAAAAGGATACAAACCCATATGATAATATAGCTGCTAGCAAATTTTAAAGAACATTTGAAACACAGAGATCTTTGGTAGCTTTTCAGAATGTAGCAGGCTTGGGCAGTTGTAGTTTTTGCAAATAAAGTGTCTAGTAACATTGCTATTTTAGGTGGAAGTTGGCTGCAGGCTTGATGTAGAAGGCATTCTGACTGGAATACAAATTTATTTTTCCCTAAAGTCATAAGAGGAAGTAATGCAATTTTTTTTCCAACACTTTGCACTGTTCCTTTTTTGTTTTGTTTTTTTTTTGTTTTGTATTATTTTCTGTTTTTTTGTTTGGGTGTTTTTTGTTTGTTTGTTTTTGTTTGTTTGCTGGTTTTTTGGGGGGGTTGGAGGGGGTTGGTGTGGGTGGTCGTTTTGGTTTAGGGGGTTTATTTTTGCTTTTTTTGTTGTTGAATCAGTTCAAGTAGATTGACAGCTACTGCAAGTTGTTAAACAGAGTCATGCTCTGGAAAGCATGACTTCTGTAATCTTGCTGTTTACTGATGTTTGTTTCATTTTGGACTGAATAAGACTTTTTTAGCAGTTTGCATTCCTTCTAGAATGGCTGGTATTTACCTCATTGTCAAAAATAATAGTTAGATTTATAAGTTTATGATTCAGTCCTGATTCTTTGGCAGGTCTGAGAACAGAGCATACTGCAAATCTCCATAAGAAACCGTAACATTTAGTTTAAGATATGATGTCCAATTATCCTACACAGATTACGACGATTTCTGTTAAAGGAGCAAAAGATGGTATAACCCTTTTAATTGCATTACTTTCCTTTTCAGTTTATGCTAATGAAAAGGTTTTCATCTGCAGTATCCCAAATTCTTGAAAATTAGGTATTTATATTAGGCAATATTTCTAATTTAATAAATAATCAGCCTATTTATTTTCTCAGAAAATATAATGATTCCATACTATTTCTTTACATTAACTTTCCTTAGTTATGGATGCACATGTTGTACATGTTTGCTAAATAGCACTGTAGAACAAGAAATTGCCATGTCATATGTGTTTTGCAATGTTCTTGGGGTTTTCATGCTTATTTATTGTATTGTGCCATTTGGCTGTTAAGTAAATTATTCTTAATTTTTATCATGAAATCCTGGTCTAATTCTGTTGGATACTTTGAATTCCCATGAATTCCCTGCTAATACGTGGAGTCAATGACATTCAGTCAAGACTAAATGCAGTATGCTTTGCACAGTCCAGTTTTGTTGACATACAAGCCATGACATTTCTTCATTTGGCTGAAGAAATACCTTGATAAGCAGAAAAGCCTACCAAAATATTATTCTTTTCAAATGATGCAATTATGTTCCAGTACCTTTCTTACACTGCAGTAAAATACTGTAATTTTCTGTGGGACATTCTGTAGTTATGATTCTGTTGGCTACAACTATTTGTTCCAATTTCAATTTGAAATAAATATTTGATTTCAAGTTTACAACTTGAGATAAAATTTGAAAGCAACGTGTCAGTTTAAAGTAGACATCCCCATTGCATGTTGTTGACATAGCTAATATAATAGTTTACAAATATGTAAACTTACTTTTAAAATACTGTACTAAAAATACAATATTTGTATTTTGACCCTGAATAATGGTCAAAACAATGCTGAAATATCCAAATATTTTGAGAATGTAGATATAACTTCATGAAATTTTCACAGCATTTTGGAAACCTTTTTTCCTATTTGAGACAAAAGAAGTTTAACAAAAGAAAGTGATGAGTTCTGCACCTGAGATGAGGCAACTCTGGATGTTTTTACAGAGTGGGAACTTAGATCCTGGAAAGCAGTGCCAGGAAAGGGACCTGGGGGTCCTGGTCAACGGCAAGTTGAACATGAGTCAGCAGTGCCCTGGCAACCAGAAGGGCCAACCCTGTCCCGGAGGCATCAGGCAAAGCATCACTAGCCAGTCAAAGGAGGGGATTGTCCCACTCTGCTCTGCACTGGGAAGGCCTCACCTTAAATATCATGTGCAGTTTTGGGTGCCACAATGTAAGAAAGATGTTAAGCTCCTAGAGACTGTCCAAAAGAGAAAAACAAGGATGGTGGAGGGCCTTGAGGGGAAGCTGTGTGGTTGAGAAGTGGTTGGAAGAAGTGTGTGGAAGTGGCTGAGGGCACTTGGTCTGTTCAGCCTGGAGAAGAGGAGACTGAGGAGAGGTCTCATTGCAGTTACAACTTCCTTGTGAGAGGAAGAGAAGGGGCAGGTGCTGATTTCTTCTCTGTGGTGTCCCATGACAGGACCCAAAGGAATGGCCTGAAGTTGCGTCAGGGGTGGTTTAGGTTAGATGTTAGAAAAAAGTTCTTAGTTCAGAGGGCGATTGGGCACTGGAACAGGCTCCTCATGGAAGCAGTCCCAGCACCAAGCCTGACAGAGTTCAAGAAGTATTTGGGCTATACATAATCATGTTGTGATTCTTGAGGATAGTCCTGTGCAGGTTTGGGAGTTGGACTCAATGATCCTTGTGGGTCCCTTCCAACTCAGCATATTTTGTGATTCTGTGAAAAAATAAGCAGGTATGATGGACATAAAAAGGCAAAATAAGGGTTACCCAAACAAAATGGTCAGAATTTATTTCAATTTATTTCAATTATATCAATGAAGGAGCTAAGTATTTGCCATTATGTAACCAACCAGACAGTTAGAAATATCTGTTCTGAAACATCTACAGCCTAGTTAAAATGAGTAGAGAAATAGAGCAAACTACAAGTTACCTTGAAAAAATGGAAGAATTATAGAGGGACCGATGTAATGAAGACTCATTGACTAGAAAGTAAGAGCCATCCCATGGAACTGGGTGAGAGTCTATAGATGCAGTCTTTGATTATTGAATAAAAGGGCATAGCTGAAACTCAAAGGAAAAGCTGCACCTACGTTTTCCTTCATTGCCTTTTCCTGCAGAAATGCTAATAAGAACGCTTCCTTAACTTAAGGAGTTAAGACACATTAACTACACAGGGCAAAAGCTCCCTAATAGCACACAACCTTCTAAACCTTGTGCTTTGACTTAAGCCCTGTTGTCCCTGAAGCTGGAGACCTGAATTGACAACAGAGACAAAAAATGGGCAAGGATGATGGAATGTGAAGTCTGATCAAAGTGAGTACTGTCTGGTACCATTATAAACTGAAATAAGTCCTTTGTAGGTGTTTGTGCCTTCCAATGTCAAGGGACTGCAGAACATTCATAGGTCAAAGCAGCAGAACACTGCTTTTCAAAGCACGTAACATTGAAAATTGTTTTATCTGCAATAGAAATGGAAACTGAAGACAGGTGACAGGAGTAGTGTTTCCACGAAGAGTACATGTCAACTATAAAATGCACCACTGATTTAAAATGAAAGCCTATATTGTTCTCTATCAACAAATTGATATGTTTATCAGGGACTCCATTCATCATAGATGTTGAAAAAATGATGAAGTGTCTTTCAAACTGTTAAAATTCAGAGCTAGAGCAAAAGCAAGCACAAAAGGTAATGGCAGAAAAAGTATAAAGAATAGAAATGCAGAAAAGAAGCATTAAATTGACTAAGAGTGTAGAAAAATAAACCACTTACTAAGACTGATGGAAGGTAAAAAAGAAAGTTAATGGATACCAGTAAATGATTAAAGCATGTACAATCAAAACATTGTAAGAAAACAATAATTCCTCTGACCACTGGTGATGCTGCTTGGTTTTGACAATAATATGTAAAAGTCTAAGAACTGCAAAGGGGATAGAGTTGATGCAGCCTGAAGCAAAAGATATATTCCTGTCTTTAAAATATTGATCAAACTCATAAATTTAACTGCTTTATACTCACTGTAAATCCACTGGTTTTCATAAGTTTTAAGAAAGTTTTCTTTAATTTTAAAAATAATATATATGGAAATTAATTACGTAATTCTAATTTAGTCAAAGAGAAAATCAAATTTAATGAGAAAATTTTCAGAAATAAAAAAGAAAGGGAAGACAAAGACTTTAAAATGTGGAGTAATGTAGTACATAGAACGCATACTAAGGATCTTAAATATCCAGGTTTGATTAAGAAAATTGAAAAAAAGAAACATAGCTTTTCTGCATGGATACGAGTTAGCTGTCAGAGCAATGACTGTGAAGGAAGAAGATCTCTTTTATTCTCTATTTCAGGAGAAAATTAATTGCAAGGTTCCAAATGGGTGAAATATACCTTATGTCATACTTAAAAATTTATTTAAAATAAAAGGGAGTAATTAGAGGACACACTACATACATCAAAGAATGAAAACATGTATTTCACTTTAATCAAGCTTTATATGTTTAAAAAAACAAACCAACCAACCAAAAAAAAAAAAAAATAAGAGAACATTAGACTCACACTTAATTTTAGAAGTAATAAAACATGTTGCCGTGAGTTTTCTTTATATTAGTCAGGTAAAATGAAAAGCTAAAAATTGTAAACAATTCATACATGCCTTTGGGGAAATAAAAGAAATTAATGTAAATAGGAGGTTTAAATGATGTCCTGCCTGACCTTTGCAAAAAGAACCTCTTACTTAATAATACCAACAGAGCAGAATATCAAATAAATTAGATTTGTCCAAGCATAGTTGCACAGCTTTGAGTTCCATGTAATTATGAATATAATTCATTGTAAGTAGTGACTAGTAGTAGTAATGCTTAGTGTAAATCCAGTCCACTACCTTAGGCAAACATGCACCTTACCAAGAGAGCATTCTTGCCTTGAACTGTTTACAGTCTAAGAACTACATGCCAGGAACACTTGTGTAGGAGATTAATTTCATGGCCTGTACAGTTCCATTGTTCATCTGATTTTGCACTTGGTGTCATTGTAATCAGATACGTTTACACTTACAAGATAAGAGTATATATAGACAAAGCAGATAAAGAGCAAAGGGAAAAATGTATTTTCCTAATTATTTAAAGAAGTTGCTGAGAACCCCCTTCAAGCACTAGGTCAAAATTTTGCTGGAATTATATTTCAAGTTAATTCTTGGAAATCATAACTGGAATCCCAATGAAATTAGTGTATATAAGAGCCTGCATCTGTTTTGTGTATCCTGATTTCCTCACCAAAATGACTCTCTTTATTTTGTTGTCTGAAGTTTAGACCTTGGAAATTCAGAAGCTGAATTTAACTGTGGAATTCTAGAGGCAATAAAATACACACAGTACAATAATTATTCTCTGCAAGTTTTGGGGTTTGATTTTGGTTGGAGGTTTTTTTGTTTGGTTCTGGGTTTTTTGTAAAAATCTTTACAAATTATGCACCCCCACAAAAAAAAAAAAAAAAAAGAATCAACTTAATAATAAACTCTGTATCTGACAGGAATGTGATGGTTTGAATTCACAGGCAAGGGAGAATAGCAGAAAGTGAAAAAAAAAATAATCTTCATATCTGTTTTAATCATCTCTAGTGAAGCTAGAAGGAAGACTGTGCTGCACATTGAAGAAATTTGGTGCATATTTTGGACTAGTACCTGTGCTGCTCGTGGTCTCAGGTTTCTTGAAATTACTTAATTAAAAATGTGGGCGCAATGATGCTGAAATAGAAATCAAGTCCCTAAGCAGAAGTGCTCTGATGTCTAGATTCAACCCTAGCTATGGTGCCCATCTATTGACTTGCTTCAGGCTCTTAGAAGCACGAAGCCTGTTGAAGACTGCTAAAAAATGCCCTAGATGGAAATTAAGCCATCTGAGTCCGCACCATGGGCTACAGATGCTTGCATGATGGCTGGTGATTACATCAGAGTCAAAACCTATCAGTAACCAAAAAAAAAAAAAAATCAGAACCTTACTGAAAGAGGAGAAAGTGATTGAAAATATTACTAAAGAAGAAATATTTTATTTTATCAGATGTGTGTAAGGTATATTCACTGAGGAAGTATCATTTGGAACATTATTTCAGGGCATTACATCCATAATGAAGTTTGTTATCTTTTCCATTACTCCATCTCATCAAATACATTCTCAACAATATGGCCAGAGAAACAAATAGAAAATTTTTTGCCTTGTTTCCTCTATGTTTGATATTGATATGTTTGATATTTCTCTGGCGCAGCAATTGTAAAAGTTGAGGAACTTTGGTGAAATAAATTGTGACACATTTAATATTAAAGATTAAAACAAGCACTTGTGACTAGTTCATATCAATTGCCCATACCCAAAGCTACTATCTTTACCTTTTTAATTTTCCTTCCTTTTCCAGTGTTGTTGTTAATGTGAGTGACTTGAAAATATACTAAAAGATACCTATGAAATCATAGTTCATAGAATGAAAGATACTTCTGGAGGTCATCTGGTCCAGCTCTTGTGATCAAAGCTGGGCCAATCCACAAAGGTTTTGTCAGGGTGAGATAAGGTTTTTTTACACCCCCCCCTTTTATTTTTTTTTCCCTTCACAAAATACCACGACATGTATTTCCTTCTGTCAGAAAGTTTATGGTCTCAGTATACAATGCTAACTGGATATTAATATCAGGACAAAATAACAGATTAGTTTACTTTAAATTAAATACAAACCTGTGTATCATCAAGATACAAAGGATTATCGTGATTCGTGCCTGTTTCTGAGGCTTGAACAGGATCTCTGTCTTTTCTGAAATGAAATGTGGGAGTGAGAGAATGAAATACAATAAAGTTTAAAGAAACAGTATGACACATGTTGGATTAACTCAGTAATTTTCTTGTAATTGCAGGATTATTAATTTTTATTTCTATTTTTGTGCCTTAATTTAGAGAAATTATATATAATGTACTGGGGAAAGAGGTGTGGGAAAGCAATTTTGTTTCACTTTTAGTCACACCGTTGACTCATATCTTCTTTAAAAATCTCTTATGATGTGGAATATTAAAATCAGATGGCTGTTCCTTCAGGTGAATTGAAACCCGCAATATGATGAAATGTTTGAATATTTGAATGCAGCAGTACCCTGGGTTTTGCTGACTGCCTGATACGTATGAACATGGCCAAAAAACTGTTTCAACAGTTAAGTATTTTCAGAGAAAATTTCCATTTTGGATGGAAGGTAGCAAGGCATGTCACTGCTGAAATGCTGTATCTTGTTACTCACATATTTCAAGTCCAGCATCAAGGAGGGTATAACAGAAAAGTTGTCATCTTTGCTGAGGAGTAGTATGGGTAATATAAGAGCATTACGGAGGAGGTGGACAAATGAGCTTTATAGACTATCTATAGGTATGACCTCTTAAATGTAAATTAGAATAGCTGTCAGGATATTTCCTGTGATCCCAGAGAACTATCATAGTAGTTGGGAGATAATAAGATACAGTGAAAGTTTTATGTCCCCTACTTCTCACAGTAGAAAAAACATTTCCTAATCTGCCACAGTCTATTGGCAACTGTATTGGAAAATTGTTGTACTGGATGCAATACAATATTTTAGTCTTTTGATTTTCATCTTGCCATTCTTCTTTGGCTCTTGAAGGTAGCTTGTTCACAGTCTTTGAGACAGAGATCGGTTTGGTCTGAAAGTTACTCTTTTTCTCTCTTGTTTCTGCTAGATTTGTTGAGCTTGGTATCTACAGCCAGCTATGTCTGCTGGAGGGCTACTATGAAGTAGTGGTGAAGTGCTAAATTGAAGCAACCAAATAGCAGTGACAAATAATACCAGATAATAAGCTGTCTCTAAATTCTAAAAAAATAATCACTGGAAAGATAAATATATCTGACAAGAAATTGCAGTTTGTTCTCAGCTTCCATACAAATTTGTCCTTGTTCCCTCATTAGCATCACCTCTTTGGACTAGTTTCTGAAAAAAACAAACAAACAAAAAAAAACAAACAAAAAAAACCCAAAAACAAACAAACAAGGGACATACATACTGGTGATTTAGAAGTACATTAGCAGATTCTCTGTTTGTGCACTGTAGGATTGATAGAAACAGGCTGTTACAAAAATATTTATCAATATTTTACACACAATCTTTAAGGAACACCTTGAATGATCACATATTATCCTCCAGAAGTAAATCACTCCTATACTTATTTTAAAATCTGTTTCAGATGAAGAAAACAAGACTAACTGTTCACCAACCTACAGTAATACTTTAGATTTCTTAAATAACAACTTGTTCTGTGATGTAAGTATCCATAACCTACAGAAATCTAGCTACGATTACCCTACAGAAATCTTCTAAGGAGTGTATGGGTTGACCCTGGATGGATGGCAGGTGGCCACCAAAGCCACTTATCATTCCCCTTCCAAACTTCACAGGGGAGAGAAAACATAATGAAAAACTGAGTGGCTGAGATAAGGACAAGGAGGCACAACTAACCAATTACCTTCATGGGCAAAACAAACTCAGAGAAATTAATGTAGTTTATTACCAAGCAAATCAAAATAGGAGAATAAGAAATAAAATCAAATTGTAAAACACTTTCCTCACAACCGTCACTTCTTCCTGGGCTCAGTTTCACTCCTGGCTTCTTTACCTTTACCCACTAAGTGGCACATGGGGATGAGGAATGCAGATTGCAGTTAGTTTATGTGCCATCTCATCCACTCCTGCTTCCTCATACACTTCCTCTGCTCCTGCTCTCTCATGGGAGAGAGTCTTCCATGGACTTCTCTAATCGGAGCCATTCCCACCAGTCGCAGTTCTTCACAAACTGATCCAGTGTGGGTCCTTCATGGGATCAGAAGTCCTGACAATGAACTTGCTTCAGTGTGAGCTCCTCTCTCTCCACCAGATCACAGGCCTCATCAGGAGTCTGCTCCATCATGGACTTCCTGTGGCCTCCTTCAGTGTGGGGTCTTCCATGGTCTTTCTTTCTTCTTCTTTTAGATGTGTATTTCATACTTATATTTAAACTTTTGAAATGGAAATTTAGAAATATTTTCAGTACAGATAGATGTCTTGAGATATTTGAGATATTTATGTCCAGACTTAATTCTGTGTTATGCTTAGCTTAGAAAAATAGGCTTGCCCTTTTATTAAAAGAATATTTTTATTGAATAACAATTAATATTAGCTCATATGAGATAGCTAAAGTGTTTTTTCCTCAGATTTTCATGTATTTCTTTAAGGTAGTGGTCATAAAAAATTTCTTCTAAAGTTGCTGATTTTTGACCAAAGGTAGACATTCTCATTGATTCAATTTACTTGCAAAAAAAAAAAAAAAAAAAAAGGTGCAAGACATCAATAAATGTGTTAAAATTTTTCTCTTCCTTTAGGTGAGCTCTGTTGTAATGATATTTTATTCTGTGGGGTTTTTTTCTACATTTGTATGAAGCTATTTAAAATTGCTAAACTGTGGCAACAGGTAGTAAAATTCTATTATTATTCCTGAGCTGTATGTTAGGTTCACCCACCCAAACACTCACAAATAAAGCTAAGAAGAATGCGTTAAACAAGTACTTTTTCACTGAGAAAAATGTAGATACATAAAAGTTACAAGACCTGAGAGTCCTGCGAGACACAGATGTTCAGGTGAGGCAGCAGCAATGACATCAATGCTGACTTCAGTCAGGTACACTGTGGCTTGTGTGGCTGGGGCAGGGCCAGGGCCAAGGCCAAGGGCACTTTTTGACAGTAATCACAGACAAAATTTAAGTGTCATCTGCCACTGCCTTCCAGACCCAAATTTGGTGATTTGGTCTTACAGGTCAAAGGAATAAGAACTCTTTGGAGTTGGTCTAAGCAACTTTTCAGAAACTGAAATGGTATATTATGCCTCAGACAGTTTTAAAAATATTAAAGTAGAATCACCTTAATATATTTCTATGCAATCTTGTATAAGGCAAAACTTTGCATACCCCAGGTGTACTCATTAGTCGTGTTTAAGCCTAGCTCAAATTCAATGAAAGTAGTTTTGTAATGTTACCTGTTTCACTTAATACAATATACAGAATGACAAGAAGAAAACGAGCTTGAAAGGTAAGCTTGAAAGCAGAGAAGCACTGTAACCTCTGATTTGGTCCTTTAATGAAAAGACTACAACTTTCTACCTGAGTAGCTGTGGTTTGTACACATTTTTTTATTTTTTTTTTTTCCTGGAAACTAGATTACAAGAAGGCACAAATTTTGATTTTCCTAGAATCAGGAAGTTAGAAGTTATCTAATTTGGAGGTCTGGTAGCGTTTGTCATTTCTGAGAGCCCTGCAATGAATTCGAAGCAACATCACTACAGGGCTGCTTCATCTTGAGTAATTAACCTGAATAGGAACTACTTGGCTTTTCTTCTAGGCACAGACCTCAGTTTTCCTCTTTGCATGAAACTTGTCTAATACCTAAAGTAGAAGCTAAACCCCTATGTGCCTCTATGTGAAATATCAATCAGATGAGAAATCCCACAAAGCAATTAGCCTTACAAAACCGGTTAATAGATTAATACCAGTGAAAATTAGATTAACATGTAGAATTAGTGAAAGGAGGCAACTATGTTTGTCATATGCAACACGGCTGGTAGAATTTTAAATTTGTAAGAGCAGCTCTCTTTTTAAATGAAGGCACTGAAAATAGTGAAAGTGATTTTTAGTATGTATTATGTCCAATATGCTTGCAAAAGGACTTGTCTAATTTCTACCAAGCTGAAGATCTCTTAAGGACAGTATGTTCTTCTTCAAGCCTTGCAGCAAGGGAGAAACTGAAAACCAAAGTAAGAGATTCAGAATAGTAATATAATCCAAGGTGGCCTAAACTACCCTTCAGACATCACAGCCAAATGCTAAGCATTCCTTAGAGCGATAGTTCAGCCCTGTGAAATAAACAGACATGAAAATATTGACATTCTTTTTGACAGTCTTGAATTAAAAGCCTCTGGAGGTCAACATGTATATTTTCCTAAATAAATGTAAATAATAATCTCATATTGTTCTTAAGGATTTATTTTTTTTTTTAGTTTTAAGCTTTAATTTTAAATAAAATTACTCCCTGTTCATAGTTTAATTGGACTTTGTTTGTCCCTACATATTCCCAAATGAGAGTTTCTCATTAGTTCAGGTTGAATTGGTGCCAGAGTTCTTAGAGCATTCCAGACTTGAGACCTTAAGCTTTACATGAAACAAGCAATACACTTTATTTGCAGAAGTGTAGTCATTGCTAATTTGATAAAATAGAATATATGGTGCTGAAAACATTTCTGAGTAATAAGAATCCTGGTTCATATTCATGGTATCAAAATGAAATACCCAAATGATGACCTGGTGAAACATAAAATTTGTAATAACAAGGATGAATAAATGCATTCTCTAAAGATCATGTTGTTTCAAAATAAGACAAATACATGTTAGTACTACATAGTTAGAATTCTAAGACCATTTTCACTTTTAAAGTAATGGAATAATACCCCAAAAACATTCCCAAATACATAGTAGTGCACTTGAATGTGGGAAATGGTGCTCAACTATTAGCCAGTGAACATGCTGAGATCAATGGCCTTTTATAAGCTGTCAATTAATTATAATTGCATATGATCCATAGCTTGTATAATTCTTGAATAAATGCAAACCAACACCCTATAAAAAAATGGAAATTGAGAATAACTCACAAGTTTATGTTTGCAACTTGACCCTTTAATTCTCTTAATTGTTTGAGTGTCACAAGACATCTCTGTTTCTTGTTTCAGAACCTAATTCAGAAGATGTCTGGTCTCCCAGCTATGTCTGTTTTGTTAAGGTTATGTTTATCTAAAGGCACTTGCTGTATCTCTCTGATCTTCAGAGTGAGTTAAGAGATATTAGAAGATTATTAAAAAGTATGAGCTTAAATTAATTTATCAATTAGGGTCAACAGAAGAAAGATGTGGACCTGTTGGAATGAGTCCAGAGGAGGTCTACTAAGGTGATCACAAGGCAGGAGAAACTCTCTTATAAAGACAGTTGGGGGTCTTCAGCCTGGAAAAGACACTTCAGGGTGAATTTATAGCAACCTTCAAGTCCCTGAAGGCAGCCTACAAGTAACATGGAGAGGGAGATTATTTTTTTACTGTAAGAGTGGTGAGGCACTGGACCAGTGGCCCAGAAAGGCTGTTGATATCCCATAACAGGAGGTGTTCAAGACCAGGTTGGATGGGGCTCTCAGCACCTTGCCCAGTGGAAGGTACCCTGCCTCTGGCCAGCACATTGGAACTAGATGATTTTCAAGATTCCTTCCAACCCAGACCATCCTATGTGTCTCTGATGTATAATTAAAGTTCCCATTTATCCTGTCAGAATACAGAAAATATTAGCAACTGCATGAGACTTTTTTTGTATAAGAACTAAAAGACTTAAAAAAAACAACAAAAAAAATCCAAAACACCCTTACAATTTACAGCATGTTGAGGAATGCTGGAGGTGGGGAAGGAGGTTCCTGAAAGACTCCTGAAACGTCTTATCACATTTCCAATTATGTGTTAATATTTAGCACCTGAAACAATGTTATTTCATTGCTTCTATCAGTTTGAATTTATAGTACAGTAAGACTGACATTCAAAAAGAATACAAGGTCTCTTAATATGGGCAATTTGTGGTTTAAACAAGTTTAAATGCATTCAACTCTCTTTTGATCACACAATGTTTTATTACCTCATGTTAATATTGTTGCTATTTTGTAGAAACCATTTTGTCATTGCATCACTTTTAACAGCTTTCTCTTAACGTAGATTTATCAGTTTGCTTCCTAATTGCTTAAGCATTGTTACCAGCAAACAGGTAGCTGTTTCAGAAGAATAAATACCCTCCTAATGAATAGTTGTGTTGTAAACAAGTGAAGAAATTTTCCTTTGTTAAACATATTTTCAAGTTTCTCTGGATCTTTTTCATTTTCTTGATAGGTCATTCCTTTTTGCTAGTGAATCTCACATAATTGTCAGTGGTGGTCTTATGATTAAACAGCAGATACCTACCACAGCTGGTGTTTTGCATCTTGAAGAAGGCTCTCTATGATACAACAATAGAATGGTTTGTGTTAGAAGGGACTTTAAAGATTGTCTAGTTTAATGCCCCTGTCATGGGCAGGGACTCCTTCCACTAGACCAGGTTGCTCAAATCTCCATCCAACCTGGCCTTGAAATCTTTCATGGGTGGGCCATCCACAACTTCTCCGGACAACTTGTTCCACTGCTTCACCACCCTCACAGTGAAGAATTTCTTCCTGATATCTAATCTAAACATACTCTCTCAGTTTGGAGTCATTCTTCCTTGTCTTGTCACTATATGCCCTTGTCAAAAGTACCTCTCCAGATTTCTTGTAGGCCTCCTTCAGATAATGGACGATGCTTTAAGGTCTCCGGAGAACCTGCTCTCCTCCAGGCTAAGTAACACAAACTCTCTCAGCCTGTCTTCACAGGAGAGGTGCTCCAGACCTCTCATCATCTTCGTCACCCTCCTCTGGACTCACTCCAACAGGTCCATGTCCTTCTTACACTGAGGGCCCCAGAGCTGGATGTCTGCTCCAGCTGGAGTCTCACAAGAGCTGAGTAGAGGGCACCATCACCTCCCTCAACCTGCTGGCCAGGCTGCTTTTGATGCAATCCAGGATGCAGTTTGCTTTCTGGGATGCAAGCACACATTCTGACTTATATTGTTCATTCATGAACATCCCCAAGTCCTTCTCTTCAGGGCTTCTCTCCATCCACTTTCTGCCCAGCCTGTATTTGTGCTTGGATTGCCCTGAGCTAGGTGCGGGACCTTACACCTCGTTGAACTTCATGAGTTTTCCAAGGTGCACCTCTCAAGCCTGTCAAGGTCCTTCTGGATGGCATCCCTTCCTTCCACTGTGTTGACTGAATAACACAGCTTGGTGTCATCAGCAAATTTGCTGAGAGTGCACTCAATCTCACTCTCCATGTCACTGGCAAAGTGAAAATTAAACAATGCCTGTCCCAATACCAATGCCTGAGGAATACCATTCATAAATGTTCTCTACTTGGATATCAAGCCATTGACTGCAAATCTTTGAGGATGACCATCCATACAATTAGTTATTGTGTGGTCCATCTTTCAAATCCATGGCTCTCCAGTTTAGAGACAAGGATGTCATGCAGGATAGCATTAAATGCTTTGAACTAGCTTAGATAGATGAATGTTGGTTGTTCTTTCCTTATCCATCTATGCTCTAAACTCATCCTGGAAAGCTACCAAATTTCCCAGGCATGATTTTTCCTTAGCAAAGCAAAGTTTTAGCAAATCACTTTTTTATTTTCCATCTGCCTTCATTTTCTGTTGTAATATGTGCAAAGCTGTGACAAGTCTTCCAAAATGCCCATTAGCTAACTATCTATCTGAAATTGTTTTGAATTGAGGTCACAGCAGAACTCTGCAGAACTTTTCAATACAGCAGAACAGCAGACGTTATTACAAGATACTGCAAATTTAGAGTTCCACCACTGGAAAGCCATTTCCTTTGGTATTTTTCAATTAATAGTGAGTGAACTAATTAAGTTTTTTGACATTTTATGCTTGCTACAAATCTATTCTGATTTAGTACCACTGACATGAAAGTTAATTTTCAACTTCATATCACAGCAGAAGAGTTATGTTTGTAACATATTTAATGGGGAAACCATGGCAGTACACTTTATCACAGCAGTATTATAGATTTGGTTCTCCTTTGGGTCTGACAGAATGTTGTTCTTAATCATGGCCTTATCAAAGTGAATAAGGATGGGTTTCTCATATATTTCAACAAAATTGTGTTTGGGCTCTTTTTCTGTCCTTCCTGTGTATGTAGGACAGATTTCATCCCAGTTATATTGACAGTGAGAACTTTTTAGCTGTCTTGATGGTCTGAAAGTGTGAAGTTTACAGTCAATACAATTTAAGGTACCACATATTGACACCACTTTAGATCTTTTTTCATTATAAAATACTTTAAGATAATATATTTTAACAATTTGGGGAGAGGGATCAGAATTTCTCTTTGCCAGTCTTGGATGTGACATACTAAACATCTTCACTTTTATTTTCTTTCTTCTGTGTTGATTATGTAATTATAATGTGCACTGAAAAAACCATGATCACTGTAAAAACTGTGTTACTTTTCATGTTCTT
Organism: Xenops minutus; assembly: GCA_035221455.1. Taxonomy (NCBI): domain Eukaryota; kingdom Metazoa; phylum Chordata; class Aves; order Passeriformes; family Furnariidae; genus Xenops; species Xenops minutus. The sequence continues at coordinate 73,364,980 of JAWWEE010000074.1, read as the reverse complement.
CCAGTAGCCACCATTTCATTCTAATATCAGGTACTTTCATATACATTATGAATAGTTTATTAATTTACTTGACTGAAATCTGTTGCTGTATGCTTTTCAACTCAAGTTTATAGTTTGCTGAACTAGCTAATTCACTGTCCTTGTATGGCTTTTCCATGCCATCAGTACATCATGGATATAGATCTGTGAATGTCTACTGCTTTTCTTGTTTTCTCAATAGAACTGCATGACTGATTGTCAGTCTGGAAAGACAACAGAGACTTTTTTAACACAATGAAGTAGAGTAAAATGGCAAAATAGTAAAGTAATTACTATATCTCAGGAGCATAGCTGGAGCAAATTTGTATAGCATCACCTATGTCAGTAAAGAGCAGTAAGATATGTGACCTAAGAAAAGCTGTATTGATAGTTGATAAAGTATATTCACGTAAATGCACACCAGTATATTAGCAGAACTGGGGACAAAACTTCAAGGAAAGGGTTGAAAAAAAAAATAAAATTATGTGTTACCCAGCCTTCATTTTCTGTCATAATATATACAAAGCAATCAGTGGCCAATCTTCCAAAATGCCCACTAACTAAGGAACCAAGAACAGAGCAATAAGTTAAGAGCTGGATGAAACCCACAGTATCTCTGGGATGAAGAATTACATTTCAGTCAGAATAATGTTTAGGGCAGCTTCTTTGGAATGGAGGTGCTGGTGCTGCCTAACTGCTGCATACCATGAGTACAGTTTCTGTCTCTTTTGCTGCTACTTCTCACCAGCATACGCTTCCCAGAATCTATTGAAGTTCTGATGGAATGTTATTGCACTGTAGTAATTTCCAAACCTGGCAACAAGGCTTTGGCTATTACTCCTTGTTTGTTACTGGGTTACTTTTCTGTTCTACTATTCTTAGCTTTAAAGATCAATTTCTGTCAGATACAGTTGAATTTATATAGTAGTTTAAGAATGCTTTTATACTTTTATTTCTATGCTTTTTTTCCTTAAGCATTTTTTTATTCCTCTTCTCTTTGTTACAAAGCAATATTCAAATATTCTATATTCAAAGCAGGTTTGAAATCTCTAGAAATTTTTGTTGCTATTGTGTATCTCTAAATATGTGCTACATTTGCAGTCATTCCACGTCTTCTGCCTACATTCAATACCACGTACTGAAACTGTATTCAGTGTAACCAAAAATATTTGCAATCCTAATAAATATTAAGTGTAAGAATTTATGCAATGTGATGGAGAAGTGACAATTTAGAATTTTTCTCTGAATGGCTTGAGAACTTTCACAAATGGGAATTAGTGATCTTAAGGAAATGGCCAATGAGTGATGGAAAAGGAAAACAAGCAAGCAAACAAACAAACAAAACACACACACACAAAACAAACAAAACCCACAAACAAACAAATCCACAAAAGAACCCTACCTGTATGTATAGGATTTTTCCTTCCCTTCTACTGTGTCCATTTCTTTGAAAAAAACCCAGAAACTGTGCTGAAAGTAACTCTTCTGAAAGTATTGTATTAAATTCGAAGATTTTGGGAACATTATCACCACTCCAGTGATGCACTACATTTTCTTTGAAGGTCTAGATTTTGTACTCACTCCTTTAAGTTCATGTAAGTATTAGCTTTTGTTGAAGAAAAATACTATTTTAAAAAATCATTTTGCTAGCAGGGGCATGACCAAAAGCCTTTGATACATCAGCAACCTTTTGTTCTAAAATTTTTCTAGGGGAGAACTTTCAACTAAAAAACAAATAGACAGAAAATCTTTATGATAGTATGTTAAGTAAATATGAATTAATGGATTAAAAAAAAAAATATTATGGATGAAATCTTCATCCAAAGCTGAAATGTGGTGCCTGATAGGGAAAAGCAAAAAGCAGGATTCATGCTTTGATTTGTCAAAGTATTTCTGGCACCAATCCAAAGCCAATCATTCTAACAATTCTTTTTCTGTGGTACCCAGACACTGAAGGAAAATCTCGTATACTTTCCTTGGAATGTTTACAGCATTAGTATAGAGCAAGGATAATTAACTCAGTTTGTTAGATGCACATTCATTAGTCAGACAGAAGATGAATGAAACTGAACAATGGAGTCTGAAGAATGTTATATATGTTCAAGTAACAAATGTAATGAGTGCACTACACAAGGAGATTCTTCTAAAACGTACTTTAGTCCACCTCTGTTCATCTGTAGAGACTTTTTAATTGGCTTGTGGATTTAGCTTCCTTTTGATGTGTTTATTTCCAGTCTGTGTATCCTCTCCCATTTTTGAGATCAGTAGGTTATTGCTTCTTGTTTAACAATAAGCCCTTTATGAATCCTAAGAAAAATCTGAAGGATCATCCTATATCAAGAATAAATAATAAACTCCAAAGCTGTGCTTTAAATATGTTGTGTATTAAGAAAACTTTAGCAGTTCTCAGTACAAAGCTCACAATTAAAGTAATTAGACAGTTCTTTAATGACTTTCCTCCAGGTTTAGTATGCTTTTGTACGTGGGACCTAAATTTTTCCTAGAATAATCCATGAAGACATCATGTGTTATAACAGGATCCCCTCTTTTACTATTTACTGATAATTGCTCTAAGACACTCAGGAATCTTTAGTTTTGGCCAGTCACTGTCCCTGCATTCTTGCTCCTCGATAATACAGCACTGTCATTTAATTGTTCTAAAGGTTACTACCAGTTCCTAATAAAGGAATTGTCCTGGCCATACTAAAACCAGTATATTTTAGTCTGTCAGAAAGTATCAGTAAACATGGAAGAATAATACCTATTTAGTCACTGAAAAACAAAGCATAGGGTAGGCCTGAGCAAACGGTAGAGGACAGAGATCAGCATGTGCCTGTATGCAGAGCAAGTTCATCTTCATCATCTTTCTCAGTCCACAAATTGTAAAATATGGAGAGCCACGTAAGAAAGATATACGACAAGTTCCACATCATCACTTTGAGAAATAACAAATGCATGAAACTTGGCACATTCTATTATAGAGCAGGCTATAATTACTTTGCTGTTTCCCAGGCTTCCTTATATTTTAGCAACATGATCTAGTTGTATGTGTCTTGATTAATACTGCAACTTCTAACATTAATATTAAACCTCAGAAGGACTTTAAAGTTAGGTTGATGGCAATAATTTCTTGCTGAGGCCACAGAGAGGTGCTTTTGTCAGAGCTGGTACCCATGGCAACCATAATTTAAAATTTAATGGTTGTATTAAAAATTTTCATATTCACCTAAAAGCTTTCATTAGAGCAACCTAGACCATTTCCATGAGATAGATTAGTCTTTGAAAATAAGAGACAATTTTATCAATATTACTAGCTTGACGTCGGATCAAATACAGGCACATAAAAATGGTAAACTACATTTCGTGGATCATTTTGCCCTATGAGAAGGTTTGGTACCTTTCAGTTAAGAATCTTTGATAGAAGCTATATAACATAGGCTTTTATTACCAGGTGATATTAGATCTAGAAGTGGAATTGCATTCTGTGATCTGTACTTCGGCACTGAAATTACCTTCTGGCTAGTGTGAAACCCAAGAGTATCAGAATTTGAAGGAAACTTCACTGCAATACAACATTTAGATAACAGTATATTCCTCAGTCGCTGTAGGCATTTTAGAGTGAATTGTAGTCACAAGAGAGACAGTAGTTGTTTAAAGCAAAAAATAAAAATCCATTTTTTTTTTCTTTAGTAACACAATGCCTTGCTTTTGTTGAAGCTGGTAATGCATTTGAAGTCTGTCTGTCCCCATATGTAAAACCTTTATGTTTGCATATATATCTGTTTGCAGGCATCCTTGAGTACAGCACAATCCATATATTAGTTAGAGAGGGGGGAAAAAAAACAAAAACGAAAACAAACCACCAAACCCAAGATCTCTTTTACCAACAGGTAATACATTGGGAAAATATGTTTTTTCCTTGTTTGCCTGTTTAACCTGTGATTGTGCATTTTTATAAGATCTTTCTGAGGTATGTAATTTTTATTTTCTTATCACTTCATCAAGAATGTAAATACTTCTTAAGATCATTCACGTCTTGGGAGGTAAGACATGGTTTAATGGATCAGAGTGAATTGTGCATGCATAACAGATGCATACTTTGCGGAATATTTTTACTAGTTTTGTGTTTTCTGATTTTTTTTTCCTCTATGTTTGTTTGTTAATGGATGGTCAAAAGGAAAAAAAAAACCATTTAAATGCCATAGGAAAAGGCAAAAACTGGGGAAAAGGAAATGGTATTTATCTTGCTGTTTTGTTATTTTTTTTTTCCTTGGTTTTGCTCAATCTTTATTTTTCTGAAACACTGAAGGAAAGGAAGTAAATTCTTCTTAAAATGGTGTGTCAGACAAGGCCAAAACACAAAATTATTTCATGAAGTTGGATGTTGGTTTTGGCTGGGATAGTCGTTTTCTTCATAGTGACTAGAATAGGGCTACATTTTGGGGTTGTCCTGAAAACTGCGCGGATGATAAAGGGGTGCTTCTAGATACTCCTGTGCCGTGCTTGCCCAATATCAAGTTCTTTTTTCCTTTTCATACTGTCACACTGCTGAGTAGACTCGGGATGCATGGGAACTTGAAAGGAGACATCCAGAGTACTGTATGTAGTTCTGGCCCCCAATATTTCACGTGGATGTGAAAGTCTTTGAAGGTGTCCAAAGGAGGGCAAGAAAGCTGGTAAAAGGGCTGTAAGGAATATTCTGTGAGGAGCAGCTGAGGACTTTGGGCTTGCCTAGTTTGCAGAAAAGGAGGCTGAGGAGTGACCTCGTTGCTCTTTACATCTTACAGAGGAGGGAACGTGGAGATGGAGGTTATATTCTCTTCCTCATATTCAGTGGCAAGATGTGTGGAAATGGGTCAAAGGTGCAGCAGGCAAGGTTTTGACTGGACTTTAGGATGTACTTTTTTACTGAGAGGATGGTCAAATACTGAAATAAGCTCCTAGAGAGGTGGTCAGGTGGTCAGTACCCCAAATCGGTCAGTGTTGAAGTGGCATTTGGACAATGCCCTTAATAACAGGTTTTAGCTTTTGGTCCACCCTGAAATGGTCAGGCGGTTGGACTAAATGATCATTTTAGGTCCCTTCCAACTGAAACATTCTACTTCTATTCTATTCTATTCTATTCTATTCCATTATCTTCTACAGAACTGGAAACAAGTTATTGCTTCTGTCTTCTATGTACTTTTCTCAAAATTTTATGGAAGAAAAAAATGTAAAATTTCAGCCATAAATATTTACTTTCCATCTTATTACAGTTTTCTGCATTATTATGACTTGTTTAAAAACTGTGAACACAAAGCAGGTCCTAGGAGACAACATTAAACTCTTTCTTGGATTGGAATTTGAGGGAGTTTGTACTAGATCGTATCCAGGGGAAAATTTAGTATAGCTAGGACTGAAAATGGATTGACCTCAAAAAAAAATTGAATAGAGAATGGTCAATTCTGAAGACAAAAAATCCTTTGAAAGAAATATGCAGCAATTGAAATAAAAGTGGTTCTGCAAAACAATATACAAGCTGTGAAAATACAAATATATTTTTTTCCTTTCTTCATAGAAGATAAAAAATAATGATGAAAGCCTTCATAAAATAGCATAAGATTCCATTTTACTGGTCGCTGAAACCATTTATAGCTAAACGCCTTCTTCATTTTCTGTGGGTATGAACCAAAAAATCACACAGTAGATAAAACTGTATCTCTATCCAAAGTAGCTCTTGTGAAGCCAAAGTGGGTCCTTTGATTTTTCAGAGAAGACAGGAGCATGTATTTTCAATTCTTACTTTGTTCCAGACATATTCTTATGTCATTACCATTGCTATAACCTTTGAATGGTTTTAAACAGTGCTTTAAGTGGTAAAACTAAAGATTTCACATATATGGTTTGATCTTTCATTATTTTACTACATGTTTGTATCATATGCTCCACTGGTATCAAGTGGTGATATCTTTCTCAAAATTTTCTGCATTCTATTTCCCAAGACTCTGTAGAAATATTGCAGTTTTTAAGTTAATTTTTCATAATAGTATTTTGGACGAGGATCTGATTTCCTTTCTGTCTCTAAAAAATAATTTAAGAAAAATGCCTTTATTTTAATATTATTGCATAAAATGTTTCAATATATGGCCACTAAAAATTTTTAGGGTGTTTTGGTTTTGGTTTTGTTGGGTTTTTTTGGCAATATGTTACAAAGTCAAAAAGCGCCCTGGTGCTCCTTTTTTTTCTTACAGAAGCTTATAGCTTTCGAGCACTGAAGAGTAATCATAAATTAACATTAGAATGAGAAAAAAATAGCTTTCTAAAGCTATTGTTGAAAAGAATATAGCAATAAAGTATTAAACCAAAGTCTACGGAATTAGATAAATCTGAAAAATCTACATCCTGCCAAAGCTGTTAGTCTTCTCTGAATGCATCACCCCAGGTCTGTATGAAGTCACCACCTCTATCCTGCATGCCTAGTACACTATCAAAGCAACTCGGGAAATCATTCTTCCCCTTCAGGGCCAATGTTTGTCTCCATGTGAGTGCTTGTGAATGTTTGAGGTATTTTTTTTACCTTCGTTTTGAATTGTCCCTTTGATCCACAGTACACTAATGGCTATGAGAATCAAATTGCACAGTCTAGGGTGCTCTGTATGCTCCACTGAGTTATGGTCTGAGGAAACAGATTTTAAAGCTGCAAGAAATCATTAGATCATTAACCTGTTTTCACAGTATATCACAAGCATTATATTTCACCCAGCTATCCCCTTAATAGATTTCTGAGATTAAACATTGATAAAAGGCAATGAAGCCCTACTGTTCCACTTGTAAAGATCTTTTTAATAAAAATAGCCTCTGCATGGTCCCGTCCAGCTTTTCAATTATGAGCAGTATTTTGATACTATGGATCAAAATCATAGTTCACACGGATGCTAATTAAAACCTGAAAGTTTAAAAAAAACTATTAATAAGCTGACATAGTCTTTAAACTGTCACCCATTTTAATAGAAACAATATAACTCAAGTAGAAGTTACAAAAAGTATTACTAGTAGAACATTTTTTCTGTTATATAGAATATGCTATTAAATTATCATAATTGTTTGGCTGTCAAAGTATAAGCATTTGGAATTTCTCTTATTGTGACTAAGTGAAATCAAGATGCAACTTTTGTTTGTTCTCTGGTGCAACAATTTAAACATAGGTTAAATAAACTGCAATCATTTTTATGTGCAGCCACTTTGATAGAAAGCAAGTAATGTTAAACCATATGTTCATAGTTAGGATGTTCAGGAAGCAAGCTGCCTCCATCAAGAGTTTGTACAACAGCTGCACTAGTGCCTATTTTGCCACCTTGCTGGATGAAGAGCATGAATGCAAAGAAGAGTCACCTGAAGATAGTGAACAGCTGACTGAGTATTAATTTTAATGAGACCATTGAGATCTATCAGAAGTATTTGGAAGGGCAAAATGGCACAGATGAACTCCACCGCTTACCTCTAAACTTATCTGAAAACACCATCACATGGAACTCTGCTGCTGAGGCAGGGAAGTAACTGTGCAAAATGCTGGCATTTGAGTTAATGAAGTTACAAAGGGTTTTTTTGGGAATTTGTTAGTGATCTTATTTTACTTTTTTACCTGAAGTTTAAGAAAGAAAAGGTGTGCTGATGAATGTAAGCTTCCTCCTTTGTAACCTTGATGTGCTCTTTTTCCAAATGGTTTCCATCCAGTCTCTTTTCATCTGTAGTTCTTACCACAGGCCCATTCTCCTTGTCCAACACCAACTCTTGGGGGATGGTCAGGGAATGTTATATTCTTGTCTGAATCAAAATGAGGCAGAATAGAGTATTGCAGTTTCTGTGTAGAACATTTAATTTTAGTCATATTATGTGGAAATGAAAATTTAAGTTCTCTTTCAAATGTATTTTAGTAATGAAATAATTGTATGTTACAAAATTTTGTTTATTATGGTCATGTTCAATAACATTTCTTTGGGATTTTCTTTTTCTGCATTCCTTGGTAATCTTAGTATTGTGATCTATGTATTCATAATACCCTGAAGATTTTTCATGTGTGTGTTTGCGTGTATGCAGTAACATATGCTGCTGCCAGCTTGTAAATACTAAGGTAAATTCTCCCTAAATTATTTTCAGCTAAACTTATACCATATATTATAACTTAGTATTTTCTTAAGTGTTCTTTATTATGTTTTAGTTCATGAAAAGAATGGAATGATCTTTCTGAGGTATTAAAAATGAAGAAAAATATAAATGATTACAAAGACTGTCTACCTAAGATGTGGCTAGTGAAAATCAGAGGGCAAAGTAACAAAAGGCACAAAGGCAAATCAGAAGGATCCCATTCAATGTGGGCAGTGTATAAAAGAGAGACTTGAAACTCATTGGCATACATGAGAGTCTGAGAAGATACAAAGTTTTCCCTCTTCCTTGGTTCATCTTTCTTCATATCATAAATCCTTATCATGTTTTCTCTTTTGCTAAATTAGTTTTGAGAGCATAACCTAGATTTGGGGAAAAAGCAAGTGGGTTTTTTTGAAGGGAGTATGCCACTATGGGTAATGGTTTATGTTTCTTTCATAGAGAATCTCTGAGACAAACAGGAAGAATGCTTTGTTTAAAATATTCTACTAATGTCTAATCAAATAACTTTGCAAGATAAATTGTTCATAAACTGTACCTACTGTGCCATAGTAACTCTCCTTAAAATTTTACTGTTCTTTGTTTTGCTGATTTCAGTTGTCATAAAGTCAAGTCAAATCAAAGTAATTTAATTTCAGAATGTGCTGAGGAAGTTTTTATGGAATAAAATGAAAATGTTTTTCTTTTTGCAGTCACTGATGCTGGAAGCTCAGTTCAACCATTCTAATGTCAAGAGAAGGCTTTCTATAATACGCAAGGGTTGGTTTTCTTCTGATACTCTTTTACGGGGCTGTTAAATGACTTGCAGCTGCTCTAATGTAGAAAGACATCCTTGAATTTGAAGACAAATAGTTGAGGCAGCTTTAAGCTGCCTTTTAGATTTTCCAATCCAGGTCTACTCTGCTGCCTGTGTCACAGCTGAAAGTCCTGGAAACTGATGCTGTAATGCATGTCTTATGTACCAACATGCTGTGCTAGAGCACTGATGTCCTGCAGTCACTTTTTCACCCCCAACCATGTTAGAAGTTCACCAGCTCTGCCTCTAGCCAGATTTGCAGAGTCTCATTAGTCCATTGCCTTGTGGCTGGTTTTGTTAGTGCTGGAACCAAAGCAGTCCTCCTACAACTAGAAATAAGACTTTGAAAGGTACTCTACCTTTTGGATCTTTGTTATTAAAAATCTGAGGGCTCTTCTAAGAGTTCGGTGGTCAAATTTTTGGAGCTTTGTGTATTTTTAAAAGTAAAACTCCTGGATGAGCCTATTGCTCTGGTCCTGGGATCTTACATTTGGGACACCCCAGACACCCACCCAGACACCTCCAAGTCCTTTTCCACCAAGCAATTTTCCACTCACACTTCACCAAGAACGGGTATTGCATGGGTTGCAAGGGTTGTAGTTACCCAGGTGCAAGACCCAGCACTTCATATTGTTGAAGCTCCTACAGTTGGCCTTGGCCCATCAATCCAGCCTTTCTAGATCCCTTTGTAGATCCTTCCTACCCTCCAGTACATCTGGACTCATGTCTAGCTTGGTGTCATCTGTAAACTGAGGGGGCACTCATTCCCCTTGTCCAGATTGAAGATAAAGATATGAAACAGAACTGTCCACAATACTGAGCCCTGGGGAACAACACTAGTAACTGGCCACCAACTGTATTCAACTGCATTGTACTCCTCTCTCTTGGTCCAGCAAACCGTCACTCTTAGCCAGTGAGAGTATACCAGTCCAAGCCAGGAGCACAGAGTTTCTTCAGGAGAACACTGCTGGAGACAGTCAAAAGTTTTACTGAAGTTAGGCAGGCAACATCCACAGCCTTTCTCTCATCCAGTAAGCAGAAATAAGCATAGAAGACCAGGTTAGTCAAGCTGGACCTGCCTTTCACAAACCTGTGCTGTCTAGGTATGACCCCCTAGTTGTCCTGCACATGCTCCATGATAATGCTCAAAGAGATTTGCTCCATGACCTTCCCTGGCACCAAGAACACACTGACAGATCTATAGTTTCCTGGATCCTCCTTTAAAACTTTTTTTGTAGATGGTCATCACATTTACTAACCTTCATTTAAGTGGGGCTTCACTAGTTAGCCAGGACTGCTGAAAATTGATAGAAACTGGCTTGGTGAACACTTCCACCAGCTCCTTTGGTACCTTGGATACCATCTGGCCCCATGCACTCTGTGCATAATTGTGTATGTATTGCAGATCACTGAACATTTCCCCTCATTTCCACTTGGCTTACGAGGTCTTCCTTCTGTTCCCCACCCTTCTTTTAGCTCAGGGAGCCTTATACCCCAAGAACAATTGGTCTTACTGTTAAGGACAAGGCAAAGAAGATACTAAGTACCTCAGCCTTTTCCTTATCTTTTGTCATTGTGTTTCTCCCTGTATCTCATAAAGGATTGCAGTTCTCCTTGTCCTACTTTTTATTGTTACTGTCTATGAAAACACTTTTATTGTACTTTCAACAATATTTAAATGGTTGGACTTTAGGTGCATCTAATTTTCTCCCTGCATGGCCTCATAACATCCTTGTAGTCCTTCAGAATTGCTTACCTCTTTTCCCAAAGGTCATAAACTCTCTTGTGTTACTGAGTTCCAGCCAAAACTCTCTGTTCAGCCAGGCTAGTCTTCTTCACTGCCAGCTTATTTTTCAGCACATGGGGACTGCCTACTCTGGTACCTTTAAGATTTCCTTTGTGAAGAATGTCCAACCTTGCTGCACTCTTATTCTTCAAGAAAGTCTCTCAATGAACTTTGTCAACCAGTCTCCTGAACAGTCTGCTCTCTGAAGTCCAAGGCAGCATTTCTATTAACCAACATTTAACCCACTGTGTTCTTACACAGGTTTTAATGGGTTTTCATTTTTTTTTTTTTTATTTTTTACTGTATTATGTTAATCTAGAGATTTATTTATTTGTTAAAAAATATTATTCAACAATTATTCTTAAATAAGATATTTGCCTCCTTTACATATGTATCTCCTTTACATATATATCTCCTTTACATATTGTCCCAGCTTAGAAAAAAACTAAGATGCCTCTCTGGACTATGAAGGGGGCTGCTTCTCAAAAAACATAGCAACCTTTGAAATTAAGAGACTTTAACCAGAAAATGTATAGAAAAGGATAACAGTGTTTTACTACAAATATATATATATATAACCAAAACCACAGAACAAACAGCAATACCATAACCAAAACTTTCAGACATCAAGCCATATTTTTGCCCCTTCAGTGCAGTTATATCTACAGACAGTGGGAGGCAGTGGCCTCAGTGAGTCACTCATGGGCTCTGGTGAGGCAAAGATAGGGACCAGGAAGAGGCACTGGCTCCTAAACTCACATGGGAATGGCGGCCTCAGCAATGGGATGAAACCTTTCATGTGGGCAATGTGAGAACTCTCTCCTACTGCCCAGAAAAACATAGTTGCAGAGGGAAGGGGGAGCAACTCCTCTGCAGATGACACCAGCCCCTCAAAATGTCTGCAGTGAATCCAGGCAGCAAGGACTGTTCTCTCTGAAGAGCAGCACAGAGCATGTAGGATCAGGACAAGAGCCAGAAAAAGGACCCCTTCCCAGTGTTTCCACCAGCCCAGCAAATAGCAGCCAGCACCCACACAAACTGAGGATCAAAGTGTGGCCTGTACCATGAAAAACTCCCTCACCCTACACCTCCCTCCAGCCTCAAGTTGGAATGCAAAGCTATTAACTATCCTTTTTGTTTAGGCTGTAGCTGGTTCTGGGAGCAGGTACTGGAGGGCTGGGCTGGGCTTCAACAAGCCATCTCATCCTGTGTTGGAAAGGGAGATAAAAAAATTCCATGAAAGATTTTGAAATTATACCACATTATCTATCTACCTATCTATCTATCTATCTATCTAAAAACCCTTCTGAGAGAAAGGGATAGATATAAAAATACACATTTCCTGACGTGAACCTGTATTTTAATAGTTGTATTCATCAAGGAGAGAGTAGCTGCTTACTGGCCCTTTTTTTTGTTGTTGCTTTTGGGGGTTTTATTTGTTTGTTTTGTTTTTGTTTTTTTGTTCTTATGTTGGGTTGTTTTTGTAATTCAGTCCTTGTTTAGTGGTGGTTGACAATCAATTCTACATGTTAAATGCACAGTTAACGCACGTAAAAAAAAAAAAAATCTTCCTTGTTATAAATAAGCTATGAAATTAATCCCTTACATAGAGTAAGTTCTACTTTGAGTAGAAGTGAGTTGTGCTACTTGAAAACAAGTTTACTCGGTTTCAATAAAACATTCATTAAGAGAATGAACATGTCTGCTTAGACTACCTAACACTTAGAGACACTATTGGTCCATGTAGAGAGAATTTTGAATAATACAGACTAATATTAAAAATTAGTTATTTGAGGGAAAAAAGGCAAAGACAATTTTATTAGCTGTAGACTTACTCTGTGTTTTGTATTATGAATAGCTTCAAATTATAAAGTTCTTTTTAACTTAAAAAAACCCAAAACAATCTGTTTCTTTTTTTAATATGTTGCTTAGAGAACAGAGCAGAAATTATATTCCATATAGCTTACAATACTAGATTCTAATAAAATTCTGTGGCTGAGATTTCTCCCTGTTTTCCTTCTCCTTGATGTTATTCTCTGCTACACATGGCCTAGTATTTAAGTTTTGCTTGCAGGTGAGTACAAAGAATGATCTAATGTTGGGTGAACGGATGAAGACAGATAGCTGTAACTACGCCTGTGCTATGTCAGAGCTGGATAGCCGATCTGATCAATAGCCCACAACATAACTAGCTGTGGTGGAGAGATTGCTTTGTGGAGTAGGGTCTTGGCCTAGTCAGGCTATGGAAAGAAAGGAGAATATTCTGGAAATCCAGTGGTCTGAGAGGATAAAAGACAGGATGTAACATATAAGGTGAATTTCAATTCCATTTATTTTATCTGTCTGATAAGACTGAAGATGTACGTTTTTTTAAAAGGTTCTTTTTCCAGTTGTAAGAGGTGAGCCTGGTACCACAAGCTCCCTGATCATTTTGTTGTGTATTGGTTCAATTACAAAGCTCTACCTCGTTGTTCTAAGTTCATTACTAAACTGTAATGTTTGTAGGGGCTTTTTGAGTTTTATTTTAATCTCTTGTCTTGTATTGCTTGATCCCTAATATGACAATGTATTGTGTGTTGTTATTCCTTTCCTGTGAACTGAAAATTTATTCTCTCTAGTGAAGCAGCAGGTATGTTTTTTCAAGTTCAGTTTGACTTGCGACTGCTAAGAGGAGAAAATTTTCCTCTTCATCCACTTCTATTTAATTAAAAAAAAAAAACAAACAAACAAACAAAACAAACAAACAAAAAAAACAAAACACAAAAAAAAACCCCTTTGGTTTAAAATTCCTGTGAAATGGAAGGTTTAGTATCTATGTGTAGAAAGGGACTGATGATACCTTTTGTATTTACTAACACAAGCAGTGCAATTTCTCAATTTTATGTGACTGCTTTTGTTCTCTATGGCAACAGGAGCAGACCTGAATGCTGCATGGATTGCAAGGCTAAGCCTTATCTATTTTAGTAGGACTTTGTGCAATATTAAGGAACTGTCTTCATAAAAATGTGTTATAGAACTGAAATCTCAAGTCAAGGAGATGCTTCATTTCAGCACCCTTCATACAGATGCTCTTACTTTTATCAGCTGATTTTTCATAGATATGAATTCAAAGGACTGTCATTGGAACCCTCTCAGAACCCTCTCAACTGTCAGAATTGATTCCTCCCTCATCCTTCCTTGATGTGCAACCCCACTCTTGTTGCTGTCTAACAGAAGTTTCCAAAACTGGATCCCAAATACCCACTTCTGAAATCGTTGATTAAGGGTCATGCAAGTCAATAGCAGAAGCAACAAAAGGCATGGGCAACCAGTCTGTAACCTATCCAAGCTTTATGATTTACACACTGCTCCTCCCATGAAACATTTACCACTGGAGTGGTACAACACTGTACTTAGCAGTTATTCACCTGTTCAAGTAAAAGGCAGTATTGCAGTCTAATACTCTCTGATCAACTCCTTTTAGATACTCCATGCATGGAGGATATAATGTTTAATGTTCAGTTTATTCAAAGTCAATGCTACACAGAATTTCTGATTAAGCAGAATGGTATGCAAAAGTATCATGAAAACACCATGCAAAGTTAAGGTACATTTGGGAAAACAGAACAATTACAATGCAAAGCTCAGTGCCAATACCAGTGTGATTCCCGTTGCCAATTTCTATGATATGTTCACTGTCATGACACTGGCCATCTTCAGTTGCAAGAAAGAAATACACGGATGAAGACAGCTGAAGCCTGTTGCTGAATTCAAAATTCTTTTACTAGTTGTCTAGTTTTTATAATCTAGACTGTCCTGGGTCAAACATTGGGTTCTCCCATATTGGTCTGGCTAACTCAGGAAGGCATTCATAGTCTTTTTGTGAACCCATTTACACCTCCCCCCCTCCCCTTGATCCACTTAACTGTTGATATCTATCTATCTAAAACAAAAGTGACCCTCCCATCTCCTTTATGTTGCAGTGCAGCGAGCTTCTTTGCAACAGCTGTGGTCAGTTACAATCTTCATTATTCCCTGAGCTTCATGGGCACATCACCCTTGCCCATCTCCTCTGAGTCTTCTTCCGTTGTAGGGGTCATCAAGCACTTTGGACTTGGGCAGTCTTTTTTCAAATAGTGAAATGAAGATGCTATATGGGAGCGAGGGTGGTGGTGGTGGTGGTGTAAAGCTTTCCCCCTTCTATCTTTTAAAAAATTTGGAGAAAAAAGAAAAAAGAGCCAAGAATTCCTGCTGACACAATGAATTCTTGGAATTTAGACCAAAGTGGTACTTAAGTTTTGAACGAATATAGAATTTATAAGGTGACGGTTTGGTGAAGGAGAACTGTGAGACAGGAGGGAAAGACGGTGGAGGCCAGAAATGTCCAGCTTTAGTGAAATGCACAAACACAGGATAGGTATCTTTCATCTGGTGTTCCTTGTAGAATTTCACTGAGGAAGTGTCTCATGTTTTGGGATCTTCTTGGAAACTGTCCATGCAGAATGGCTGATATTTGAGTAATTCTGGTGCTTACCAGAGAGAGTTTTATCATCTCTCTGCACAGGCAGGCTGTGGCCCTACTCTTTTTTTGAGTCCTGATCACAGGGAAGTCTGCAAAGGATGGTCACAAGGAGCCATGGTCCCTGCTTGTAGCAAAGGCTAGGGCAACATGACTTCTGGGAGTCCCTTCCAATCTGCAAGATTCTGATTCAATTTCATTTCTTGGAGAAATGTCATGTGCCAGAGGTTCAGTGGACATAAATTAGAAACAACATTATTCTTGAAAGGAAGAACTTTGAAGAGCTCAAATTAAAAAAAGGATTCTGTCTTATTTGACAAATTGTAAAGGAATTTTTAGCCTCAATAAGTCACTTGGAAAAAAAAGACACAATTTTACGGGACCCTTTTCATCTGAGACACTGAATATATATTTAAAACCTGCAATTTTTAGTAACAGTAAGATGCAAATTGTAATATCTGTATAGGGTGAAAATATCATGTTTTTACTCAAGAAGTGGCTATTTTATCAGTCTCCACAAGTTCCTTATAATTTTACATCAGCTGAATTTATTCTTCACTTCTCTACTTACTATATACAAACCTTAGTTTGCATAGAATGATTTTACCTGCTCTGTAGGAAAAACTGTATGAAGAGATAGATTTCTTAGTTTTATACTTCAAGAATGATGATGAAGTAAAGAAGTTAGCAGTAGCTACATGGATAGTGAGAATCAGTCATTAACAGCGTCTCATATAAAGTAAGTAATTTACTGCAACATAAATATTCTTTTGATCATGTACTTCTGATAATGTACTCCATTTCTGGTTTGCATTATATCACACACAGCTTTCAGGAAGTAATTTGTTTTACTATTGCGAACATTTGTGTATGCTCTAGTAACTAACTCAGAAATATTACATTTCTATGAAGAAACTTAAATATGAGAACTAAGAATTTTGTCTCAAGGTACTTTACAATATTCTTGTGTCAATATAAAAAAAATAAAGGAACAGTCACTTTTTTGGGGGGAGGGGGAGTGTAGACTAGATAAAACATTAAAAAAAAGAACAACTTTTGTGCAGTTATTTCTACTGCAATGTCTAGAATGTCTCATTATGTCAAACGAAGTGATTTACTGAACAAATATTTACAATTTTTCTATCTCTGCTAATGACAACATATTAAGTTCTGATTAGCTATTCTTTATTGCAACAGCTGAGAGATGTTCTACTTACACTATCTTCATGTTTCAATGTGAAAGAATTGGTTAGACTACGTAAGCTAAAAGAAAAGCAGAATTATTAAATTATGAGTTTGCATATTTTTCAGAACGAAAACTTCAGGCACATTATGCAGAGTTTTTATAGTTTTGGCTTGAAAGCTACAGAAGAACAAACTGTTCAGGTAGGTGTTCAAAGCAAACTTATCAATACAATTGGTATTTGTACAGTTGTGTTTCATATGAAATCATGGCTACTCTACTTAAAGCTTCCAGTGCTTTACCTAAGTACCTCACCTACCAAAGCTGTGACGCACAACAGAGTTGTGAAATGTTGATACTTCCAAGTTACTGAGTGCCATCACAGGCAGGAAGAGTCTTAGAATATCTCATTTCAGCCTTCCGTCTAACTTGGAATCTCCTGTCTCCAAATATTTTTTAAGGAAAAGATGTGGTCAAATATTGTTATGTTTTAATCCCGGTTTTTAACAACTTCTTTCTGGTATCTTCTCTCAGAAGCACCTATTGTAGGTACCAAAGAAAGAAAATTACTCATGCAGTAAAATATGACTGAAATGGAAACAATATTCAGTGGAAATTAGAATAGCATGCTACAAATAGATTTCTATTTCTTATTTCTGCAGTAAGCAATATAGTTACATGTTGTACAGTCTTGGATTCTATATATTTTTTCAGACAACAAGAATTATATTAACCTTGTAGAAGACATTGGCATACTTCTCTTTTTTCTCTACAACTGTTTAAAGCTGAACATTCAAGCATATGCTGATTGCTCTACACCAGTATGTAGTAGAACAGTACTTCAGTGTGTATTAAAGTAAACCAAATATTTTAAATTCAAAACTATTTTTCTTGTTGCTGTTGGTTTTGAAAATACTTGTTTGGAAAAAAGAGGTGTTAACACTTACCATGGCATCATTCTGAAAAACAATAAGCTGTTTACCAGTAAGTTGGCAGCTATCATAAAATTGTTGTAGCCATAAGTAGAAAATATGTTCATACCTAGAAAATATGTTCATTCAAGGACCACTGAGTTATGGTCCTTACAAAATTCTTATGAATTAACAAAAAAGATGAGATAGTAATTATCTTAAGCTAGATGATATGAAGGTGCAGATGGAGAAACCTTATGTTTAGAGACTGAATAAAAAGAAGAAAAATATAAATCCCACTTACCAGTTGTTAATATCTTTAAGAAATTGTGTCATCAAAAACTTTATACTCCTCTTACTACTCTAGTACCCAATTTATAGACTAGGTTGCTTGAACACTCATTCAGTTTATTGCACTAGAGTTTGTGTGTTCTATGTCCTAAAAGAATACATCTAATATACAAGTCAAGAATTTAGTGTTAGACTAACATTTTAAAGGGCTAATCAAAGAATTGCTATCAGTTGAGTTGCAATTATAATAACACTTATCATTCAAATTGTATGCCATTAAAATGATATACACAAAATTTCTGGTGTTTACCTCTAGTTTTGGTGTTCTGCTCCCATTTCCACTGCACCTGTGGACATCAGAATCAGTGGCTGCATTCTAGTGTTGAGGTTAGAGGAGCCACCAGCATCCAGAGTTCTTCACCAGAAGCAGTGTGAGTTTAATGGTTTCTTCCTCTTCACTCCTTTGTCTACTTGTGGCAATTTTTGTCTATTTGCTAACATGTTGCTCTCTCTTGTTTACAATTCTTCTTTGCATCCCAATTTGTTATAAGAGGGTCTTACATAGATGCTGGGTACTTCTGGAGGTTTTAAATCTTAAAACTGTTTTTGCCAGCTCTCATGATTACATTCCTTTAATGTACAGTGAAGGATTGTTGATGACTTGTTCATAGCCATTGACCCTCCTCTATTTAACTCTCTTGCATTTCATTCTAGGGTCATAGATAGATATTTCATTCTACACAGATTAAATAAACTGTTGTCATGCCTTGAGTGTGGCCTCTTCTCTCCACCTTCTATGGCTTTTGCAGTCTGGGCTCAGGGCCAGGTTTTGATGCAATTGTGTGGTTTTGAATCTGGCTGCTGGTGAAAGGGATAATTGTGCAAATGTGCTGCGAGAATTATGTGCTGAGGAGCCAAATTAGAGTTGCCCCAACACTTGTCACTATAGTTGTGTGTACAGTAATAGCCACTAAAGAATTGATAAAGCTAAGCAAAAGATAGAAATACAGAGGGTAAGCTAGTCAAGTGGTGTTTAGATATATTGCTGTTACAGCTAGAAAATCAAAGACTTGGCTCTAGGCAGGCCTACTCCACCTCTCATTTTTCAACACCCCCACATTTATTAATCTTCACTATAATCTATGGCTCCTCTATTAACCAGATAAAACACATAGTAAACTACTGAGAAAAATCTGTATTTGGGGACTGAAAGAAGAGTGGTTATCTTTCCTTTCTGCATCAGAGTACATTCTGACCTCTAGAAATATTATTCCCCTATTAGGGAAAAAAAAAAATGGAGCTACACTGTCATGTCTATCCTTAAATGACTAGACACTTTCTATTTAGATTGACCTTATATTCTTGATTTTCAAATGCTCTAGGGCTCATTTCGTATATTTTGTATATTTTTCAATGTTCTGAGGTACTTTAGTTATTTTTCCCTGAAGTCGACATAATTGTTTTATGGTTTTTTACAGTATCAATATTGTTAATGAGAGATCTTTTAACTACAGCTTCTGTTGTATTCTGTCATATTGTTTCCTTTTTTTCAGGATTAATTCTAACAGACAGAAATCCAGGGAATTACATTTTTGGCTCCAGGGGGATGATTTTCTTAGTTCTCATTTGCGATGTATTCTTTTCCTGAGGAGGACTAACAAAATAACAAGAATGGGAAAGAAACTCTTTAGATTTGGCATATTAATTCTTTTATTTCTT
This sequence comes from Xenops minutus, assembly GCA_035221455.1. Lineage (NCBI taxonomy): Eukaryota > Metazoa > Chordata > Aves > Passeriformes > Furnariidae > Xenops > Xenops minutus. The sequence goes on along the minus strand of JAWWEE010000074.1, from coordinate 73,345,636 downwards.
ATAAGTGTTCTAAATCCTTTCAGAAGATGAACTAATGCCCTGATCTGAAATTTTAGGTATATGATTAAGCATCCTAGATAGTATACAGCTAAAATTAATTTGGGAATACTAGATATTACAGGTAGAGTTTTTGAAATACAATAATTGACACGATTCAGGTAGACTATGTCATTTGGTCAGCTAACCACTTGCTTTTTTTAACACTATTCAGCACAGTTCTATAGTTACCTGATGTGAAAGTCAGTTTAAACAATGGTTTGTCAATTTCTAGAAGTACCTTGATAAAAAAAAAAATTCTTGGGAATGAGTACATGCAGATCTGTACGACCCTCCACAGTATATGCAGAATCTTGTTTCTCCCTTTCCTCTCTTCAGCAGCCTTTCATATAATTGAATACTACCATCATGTTCCATGTCCATGACAGTCTTCACTGTAAAAAGCTACTTCATTCAGTCTTTTCTTCAATGGCAGTTCTGGGAAACATGATTCTATCCATGCTTTTTAAATAGGTTTCTCTTTCTCGAAATTTAGAGTTCAGAATAATTCACGATATTATACCTGAGGATTTAATGAGTCACAATACTGTCTATTTTCCAAGTGTAACATCTGTCTTGGTTAGAACATTATGGCAGTGGTGACTTTGGTTGATCTTATATCTTGCTATTATTCACAGCTTCTCTTTCCTGAACAACTGCATTCTAGGATATTGTTCCTTACCCTGTAATTATGCATCTGGTGGTTTCTGCTTGAATATGGTATTTTGCAGTTGGTCTTGATGAATTTTGTAAGGTTTCTTTTACTCTTCAGAAATCTGAAAAAGTACTTCTAGAATCGCTTTTTTAGTCACCTATAGGAACTAGACCAAGGGGTTTGTTTTTTGTTTGTTTGTGGTTGTTTTTTTTTTTTGTTGTTGTTGTTGGTTTTTTTGGTTTTTTTTTGTTTTTTTTTTTTATTGCACTGTGTGCCCAGTTTGACATGCTTTAATTTTCAAGACTACTGAGTATATTGTAACAAGTGCTCTCTTGGCAATGCCTATTCCTTTCACTGCTTGATAAGCTTCCCAGGATATTTTCTGCTTTACATTTCTAAAGAATATATGTGCCTGATATTGTAGGAGTACCTTAAATCTCCTTTTGTCTTGACTGCAAAATCTGTGAGATTCTATATATTTTCTACATGCTCATGTTACATGTAGACAAAATACAGGACAATTTGCAATCGGTTCAAAGGATCTGCTCATTTGCTTTGTTTTCAGTTTGAGATTAGGAAGGGTGATCAGTGTTACATGGAAGTGGTTTTTGCCTCTTTTCTCTAAGGAGAACTTCTCAATCTTGCTGAGATCCTATTGTTTTTGTTATTCTAGACTTTTAAGTAGAAATAAGAAAAATCCTTTCAGCTTATCCACAGTACTAAATTCCAAAGGTTTAATTGTTACTTTTTTTATCTTGTCCCATCCATGTAACTGTAAGAAGTTCCCACACAAATGAATAATAGGTTTTCTGGCCACATACCTGCTAAATTGCACTTGCCAATTAAGTCTTTGCTGTATGAGAAATTTTTGATTGTCTGGTTGTAACAAAATCTCTTTCACAGTTATCAAATGTTAATGCTTAAAAAAAGATGCTGCTTTTTGTTTCAAGACTTAAATTCATTTATATTCAGTATCTTCTGCAGATAGCCACAGACCTTGACACTAAAGTTAAAAAGAAAGTGTCCCTATTAGAGAATCTACCAAAATAAGTAGTTTTGGGTTTATTATACAGTATCCTTCCCAAATCTAATTCTGCTTTCTGAGCAGACTTTTAGAAAGGTACTGTACATGAAAGCTTAGACTGACCTAATAAATATCTTTTAATTATGAGATCAATTGTAATAATATTCTTAAAACCAAATAATTCCTGCAAGAGTAATTAAAAATATTATATGAGTGCCACCCAGGTAAAGTCAAGTGTTTCTATATATGCTATATTCTCTCCTCAGTTGTAGGTACTTTACAGTTCTTTCAAAACTGTTAACTTGATGTTTCTTCTCTTTCTGCAGTGAACTATTTTTTTTCTAAAAATATCAACAAGTATCTATGTACCTTTATATATCTAGCATCAGCATCCATTTAGCTGAGCCAACTCTTTTATTTATTGCTTAGCTTCATTCATATGAGGTTTTGTCAAGTCTCTTGGAACTGACCAGCTCTATTTCACAGAGAATATTGAATTGTGGTTATCTCGGGCCTGATTAGCTGCAATTTTTTTAGGAAACTTGCACAGTTTTTTTGTTTGTTTTTTTTTCTATTCATTGACTAGGGTTTTCATATTCATAACATTTAGAAGACTTAAGAACATTTGGCCTTTGAATCTCTAAAGAAGGAATAATTTGCACATAACTGGTAATTTTACGTACTTTTAAGTTCTTCCTTTCTCAGCCAAACAATGACATATATTCTGTCACTCCTAGAGGAAAACAAAGGAGTGCCTCAAAGAGGAATCTGTAAAAATGAAAAGTAGTATCCTACCCCTTTATCTGTAGGTCATCTCCTTTATTTCAGTCAATAGTAGTTCACAATAGCTGTTTCAGTCAGCCATGAGATGTAGGTATAATTGCATGCACTGGGGCAAAGTATGTCAAGAAGTAGGAATATGGATTTTAATATCACATTTTGAGCTTGCCACTCTGCCTAGTTTTGAGGTGAGTCCTGGGTCTTGACCAAAGCTGTGGGATGCACATCTCTTTCGAACTGGACTTCTGTGAAAACTTTATCAAGTAATGTCAGAAACTTGCTTACTGTGCTGTGTCTGTTGGTATCCTATGCCCTACTTAATTTCATGAGCATGAGGCCTCAATTAAACAGAGGAAACTTATGATTCTAATAGTTTATGGAAAAGTAATTCAGTAATACATTCCTGAAGGCAGTTGGATTAAGTATTGCCTTACAAAATAGCCATGTCTTTCCCATGATCTTCAATGAGTTCTTCATATCTGGGAGAATGAAGTACTTCAGTTTTCCTCAAGGCAGTTCTCTTCATAATTTATATATTTTCTTTTGCTAGGGACCAATAGTTACTGCTTTCAGTGGAAGTTAGACAGAACACTGTTGTTGGTATCCCAAGTGTAAAGAAGTGACCCTAGAGGTATTCTACTCACTAGGCGTCTTATGTCTAGAAATAATGGTGAAATGCTTGGAGTACTTTTGAGAAAGAAAGAGAAAAAACAGGAAATAAGGGCTCTCCTACAGGAACGGTGATGACATTTTTTTAATCAGCCATTGAGGGACCAATGAAAAATTCTTTCATGTTAAGGACTGAAATTGGATGCAACCTTTGCATGGTCGTGCTAGATTTTAATGTTCTCAGAATGAGGAGAAGCTACTGTTAACCCCAGTAATGTCTGAGAAAAGGAAATTTTGCAATGAATTTTTTTCCTGTATTGCTGAAGTACATGTACATGGTGCAGTGAAATTTAGTAAATGTTAAGAGAATATTTCTCAATCTGTTTGACATGATAATTGCTTGGTTTAGGTACAAGAGTAACATTAATAGCAGTTACTGGAATTTGAGCAAATGGAAAAAAAGAATAATTAAGCCTGCATTGTGAGTAGAGCCACAGAAAATGGAGCCTTATCTCTTAACAAACCTGTATGAACTGAAAAAGAAAATTCTACTGGCTTCTACTTATATATTGCACCAATCAGTCCAGCAACTAGAATACCTGAACAGCCTGTGTAGCTTCAAAACTTCTACACAACTAAAATGGGATGCATGGGGTTGTTGTCACTCAAGTTCAGGACCTGGTACTCTGCCATATTGAAGCTCATACCATTGGCCTTGACCCATCAATCCATCATGTTCAGATTTCTCTGAAGAACCTTCCTGCCCTCCAGCAGATCAGCACTCCCACCCAGCCTGGTGCTGTCTGTGAACTTCCTGAGGGTGCATTCAATCCCATCAGCCAGAACATCAATAAAGATATTAAATAGAACTGACCCCAATACTGATCTCTAAGGAACACCACTAGTGACTGGTCAGCAACTGGATTCAGTCCCAGCACACTTTGAGCCTGGCCATCCAGTCAGCTTTTTACTCAGCAATGAGTATGTTCATCTAAGTCATGAGCAACGAGTTTGTCCAGGAGAATGCTGTGGGAAATGTTGTCATCAAAGGCCATACTAAAGTCTAGATAGCCAATATCCACAGACTTTCACTCATGAAGGATTTGCTTTTCTCACCTCCACTCATGTACTCTTTTTCTCCCTTGCAATTTCTTATACTTTAGCATGCATATTTAGTACATATTTCTTACATACAAACAAACAGTAGTAAAAGCTCCTTTGGTTTGGAACTAACTGGAAGGCTCTGTGGCAGCGCTTCCCCCAAATGGATTCCTTCATATACATATACAAAACCTAAATGATTGCATGTTCATCTTTTTGCGTCCTGACAATACTGCTGTTTATCGGAGAAGGAATGGAGGTAAAAACTACATACATAGGTCTGCAAAGAAAACTTAAAAACATACATGTAATTAAAAAAAAAATATAAAAAAGAGGAGGAAAAAGAGAATCTTTAAAAGAAAATTCAGTTCTCTTATGGTGTTTGCAAATGTTAGCTTAGAGTATATGTAAGAATGCAGTGTGATGAAAAGTAGATAAATAGAGTGTGTATCTAAAGATTCAGTTAACCAGAATGAAGATTTTGGAAGTTAGGGAAGAAGGTACAAAATGTTCTAATTGAAAACCAGGATTTGATAAAAACTGAAAAATAGATCCCTACAGCATGAACCAAAATATAAATTAGAGCTATTCTTTATCTTTTTATGTGCAAATGATAATCAAATTCTATATTGTAAAATGTTTTGGGCCCACTCCATTCAGTTGCTCTTTCAACACTAATTTTGGTATTCACATTTCCTAAAGAACAAAACTATAACAGTATTCTTAGACACCCTTGTATCACTTTTGGGAACATAAAAATCTACAATTTTGCTAATGGTAAATGCATTATATGTGCTATCCATATGTGTATTCCTCTGGGGCTTTCTGAAAGGGAATTTTATGATATTTCCTATTTGCTACTTAAAGAATTCAGTAGAGATAATACTATCTTGTTTTCATTAAGCACATATTTTTTACCTGCAAAAGGAATTAATCCAAGTCAGGGAAATAAATTATAAGGATGAAGAAATTCTGTCATAGCTGTATTTATATTTGGTCTCTAAGGATTAAATGTCAAAATTTTTAATGAGTAATTTAATAAAATAGTGAGCAAAGGATATCTAGTATAGCAGATTGAAGGAAGTGATTCTGCCCCTCTTTTCAGCTCTTGTGAGACCCTGCCTGGAGTACTGCATCTAATTCTCCCAACACGAGCACATGGACCTGCTGGATCAGGTTCACAGGATAGATACAAAGCTGACCAGAGGGCTGGAAGACCTCTCCTGTGAAGACAGGCTGCGAGAGCTGGGATTGTCCTGCATGGAGAAGAGAAGGGAGACCTTATAGCAGCCTTCCAGTACCTAAAGCGATCTACAAAAGAGTTGGAGAGGGACTTTTGACAAGGGCATGTAATGATAGAGCAAGGTAGAATGACTTCAAATTGAAATAGAAAGAAGAAATTCTTCACTACAAGGGTAGTGAGGCTCTGGAACAGGTTACCCAGAGAAAGTATGGATGCTCCATCCATGGAAGTGTTCAAGAGCAGGTTAGATGGAGCTTTCAAGAACCTGGTGAACCTAACATCTTGGAAAGTCTCAAGTAGACTAAACTCTCAAAAAAGCAGAGTGATTGGCTTTCCTGTCTTCCTTCTCTTTCATATGAAACTCCTAGCTGAAGAAGGCAGAATCACAAGGCTATCAAATTGAGTTTTTTTAACAGAACAGACATGTAAAAGGAACAGCCTTCTTTTCCCCTCTAGGAAGTCAGAAAATACACATTGCCACCTCACTGGTGTTTCTGTAATGGTTCTGCTAGTGCTGACTCTCTAACCAGGGGTCCATCTGATAGTTTTGGTTTGGCTTTACCAAATTGCAGTATCTTGTTGCTGACTGTTTTGCAAATATCAGAGTTAGATTATTTCTGTGCATTGTCACTGATGATCCTCTTAACAGACATGTTCTCTGTTCTGCATCCTCCGCTTCTTGCTCAGTGAACTGAGGTTACTAGACATCTGTCTGTAATCTGAATCCTAGATGTCTTTATCACACTAAGACTTTTATTTGTATTATTTTTGTGCTTTTACTTGATTTACATATAAAATATGGGATATTTTTGTACTTCTGTAGACACAAAACAATGTTACAATAAAAGAAAAAAAATATACTTGCTAAATGATGATTTAAACACACTTTAATAATTTTCATAAACTGCTGGCATGCTGATTTGGTGTATTAGGTTGCTGTCATATTCAAAGCACACAGAAGAAGAAGTGAAGTTGAGGAGCAGGAAGTATTTTGTCTTGGAAGTCAGCATGACAGGCATAATTTTTCTGTTACTCTTTCAGTGAGATCTTGACTGTTGGTCACCATAAACTTTGAATCTGAATCCAAGTAATAAAGGCAATGACTTTGAAAACACCCAAGTATGCAAATAACTTTCACCTCATGAATACTACTACTGATTCTGATAAGACCATAGAAGTTTGTAAACTCATGTAGGTGTATAAGTTTTAACATCCAAGCCTGAGGCCAGATATAATATCATTATTTTTGTGTTTGAGATTGTATAAGACAACAAAAGATACATCACAATTCAGTTTATATTTATGAAAGGTATTTTCTTTTATTATGTTTTCTTTCCAGATATAGAATTACAATATTATCACCAGTAGAATGAAAACTGGCACAGGACGTAATTTTGTTCTTGGCAAAGAAAGATGTCATAAATAAAACCAAAACAGCTCTTAACCATATCAAAGCAAATAAGCACATGATGAGTATGTCAGGATATATTAGTTGTGTGCTACCTAAAGAATTGATAGTAGTATTACTAATATTATGATCACCTATTGTAGAAAAAAAGATGTGAGTCTTTTCAAGTATTATGGATTTCTGAAGTTGCAGTAAGCTGTCTTAAGCTATTTCCTAATAATTTAAGTATCTGTGAAGGCAATTGTTTTAAAATCTAGGTGAGTTAGACCACTTTTTGACAGTGGCAATTCATGATCTGAGACATAACCATGTACTGTGTGACTCAGTAACAGCTGCTTAGAGGACTTCATTTTGTTCTTGAATCATAAATTATAAATGAGGGAGGGAAGGACTCCTTGACCTTTATCAGGTTTTGTAAGAATCCAAGGGACTATATATGGATAACAGCCATATGTCACAGACCCTGAGTCAGACTTAAGGACTGGCGGGTCATATTTATTTATGATACCTAAAAATATTGTACTAGATCAAAATGGGTACATTACCAAAGGATACGTCAAGTATTCATTCAATCAAGATTTATTTCTTATTTTTGTCTTTACTGCATCAGTATTGTAGTAGTCTGTAAATTTAGACTGTCTAAAATATGGAAAGAGAAAATAGAAGCATTTTTTTGTGCATTTCATATGACTTCCTCTGATGCTTCATTGTGTCAGTTTCAGTATAAAATCAGGCAATGTGGAATATGATGTACATTTGGAAGAAAACTGGTCAAGTATGCCAGCTGACTACCTACAAATGTCAGCATGAATGTAAACTGGCTCTGGCACTGTCTAGGTGAAGGTGATGGGGGTTGTTTCTGATTCATACAGCTAAGAAATACTTGAGTTGCCTGCTACAAAAAGTCTCACATCCAGTAGTATTCTAGCATCAAAGGTAATCAGAAGAGATTCTTTGGTCTGAGCTCAACTAAAAAAAAAAAACAAAACTAATCTGTTTTCCTACAAACCACACAAATTCTTGATTTGCTTTCCTTTTTGGGTGAAAAAAAAAAATTGATTCTGTTGATACAAAAGCTCTTTTTGTGGGTTTGGGTTTTGTGTTTTGGTTTTTTGTTTTTGTTTTTGGTTTTGTTTTTTTTTCTTATGAACAACCTTCTAGTACAAAGGGACCACTGCAAAAGCTGACAAAATTATGTGACTGAAATGTGAGATTTTTATTTTTTTCCAAACCTAGTGGTTCTAACTATCCATTTGATAAAAATGAATGTGCAGTCTTAACAGCCATTATTTACAAGTTAGGACACAAATTCTTTGCATTTCTTTTATAACCTGAATTCAAAATATTGAAGTAATTACCAAAGTCATATGACTTCTCTTCTTACACTGAAACCTCAGATTAAATGGTATCCTTGTTTTGCTTAGTTTCAATGATTATCAGAATTTTCAAGCATCATGGTAGAAATTTTTTTTTAATGAACTTGTGTATCTCCTCTTTTTTTTACATTGCTTCTTTTTTTTAAACACTATTACCATTTCATTTGGTGATAATTCCTATTTCAGTTTGACTTTCAATAAAACACAAAGCACATTTCAAATGGGTGACTGAAAATTAATACCTTAATCCTGTAATTGATAAGCAAATTGAAATGATACAACAAAGTTGAAGGACTACTGCATGTTTGAACTTGAATATTTCTCCTTTTTTTTTGGCACCTAGTATTGAGGACTTGGTATTAGATTTCTTTTTCCTGTTTGTTTTCAAACATTTTCTGCAGATTTTTACAGAACTGTAAACTGATTTTAAATTTGATGGGTAGCTTTTTAGTCACACTTTTTATTACTGCAAACTCTAACTGTCCATTTCAGTGGAGACCACACCCTTTTGTCATATGTTCTTTTGCTGCTACGTTTTTTGGGTTTTTTTTCAAATATGTTACTCCCAGACTGAATTTGAGTCCATGCAACAACTTAGCATTTAGTAAGGATAATTTTTACTGGTCCAGATACACAGCATTCCTAAGAAAATTACTTGTCCACATCACAGGTTACAAGGAGTGAGCACTGCAGTCCTTGATTTAGTGTCTCAGGCACTCAGAACTGCCTGAAGAATGCATGTTGAATATGTGTTAAGTACAGAGAGCTAGAGAAAAAAAAACAAAACAAACCAAAAAACAAACAACAAAAACAAACAAACAAACAGGCAAATTGAAAGATACATTGACTTCTGTCACACGAGGAAAATAAAAGAAAACCTCAAGTTTTACCAAAACAAAGATAGAGCTGAAAAACATCAGTGTTTTGATACCCAAAAAAGAATGACTAAAATTGTTTTCATGCAATCCAGTTTCAAAAGGGAAGCTATTGGCAGGCACAGACAGCATACATAGACATGTGCATCTGCATTAATTGACTACCTCTTTCTGCTGAAGTAGGATCAGGCAATTAAAAGATTAATTACAACAGAATGGTAATGTATTCAAAAGTTTTATAAGAGCTTCACACTGATGCTGAATTTTTTGTATGCAGATTGTTATGCAGCACAAAGAAATAGTTATGATAAGTAGAAGGCAGGCTGCTGACCTTGTTGAAGATTAAAAATATCTTACATTTGACAATGACCTTATTATAAGAAAGCACATCCATGAATAAGTTTGACTTCATAAAACTATTTTTAAAGTATTTTGGTGTGTCCACCCAGTGTCCCACTCCTTAATGTGGATTTATGAACCTAGTTTCTATTAGCTCTAGTTTTGTACTCCAGTTTAATGTACCTTACCAAGAAATATTCAGCAGCCAGGGAACAGCATGAATTTCTCAGTGTAGGTGGATCAATTCTGATTGGAGTTGGCCTTCTATCTTACATGCTTTTTCTTCATTACTTTTAATTTATTTTTTAAGTACAGCTTACTTACTCATGTTCAGTAATTCTTGTTAGCTTTTTTTTTATCAGAGCAGCACATATGGGAAAACCTAAAAATTTTATATTGATGGGTTGATTTTAGAACAATCAAATTTTGGAGGCTTACCTTCCACTTCAGGACCTTTAAAACAGATTATAGCCTAACTGCCACTATATTTTTAACAAACTGTTTAAATCTGGATAACTGTGTGTCACGGTCTGCCCAGGGTTGAAGGAAATAGTCCACACCAGCGTTGGGTAGGAACAAGAGTGAACACTTTATTAGAACGCATGGGACTCTTATGGGGTTCGGTCGGAGGGTTCTGGAACTTGGGCGGAGTTGGGGGCAGATCACGACAAGAAAGGAAATGGGGAGGAGGGATTACAACTAATATGGGGACACTGGGAATGGCTAGCCTTATATAGGGGTGCCGCATTACACCACCGGCTAGCCAGTGGGGTTTCAGGGGTACATGAACCAATCAAAGGGCTGTAACTGGGTTCCCGATAGCCAATCAGAACAATTGAACATACAAAGGTAATGAAATAGTAATAATTACCTATCTAATACATATGTATCCTAACTACAATATCTAAACAGTAGAAAAACTTTAAAAAACAGTAGCTCCATGGCAAGAGCTGGCAATTTTGCCAGTGTCTATTTGGTCTCAGACAGCTCCATCCATTTGTTGAAATCATCTTCTGTTGATGTTGGATTCGATGTCCTGGATCGGTAGTCATCCACAGGTGTTTCCCCCACAACTGTGTATTAATTAAACTCCATTTGTAGTGAACTTCTGTATTGGTTTTGCCTGGGATAAGAGCTAATTTTTCTTCACAGTACCTGCTATGGTGCTGTGTTTTGTATTTGTGACCAAAACAGTATTGAAAATAAAGGGGTGGTTTAGCCATTGTTGATCACTACAGTGTCAAGGGCTCTTCTGCTCCTCACAGAGCCCACCAGCAAGAAGGCTGGAGGTGCACAAGAATTTGAGAAGGGACATATCTGGGACAGATGACCGTGATTGACCAAAGGGACATTCCATACCTTATGAAGTCATGTTCAGCATGTAAAGCTGAGGGAAGAAGGGGAAAGGGAGGGATGGTCAGTGATGACATTTGTGTTCCCAAATCATTGTTGTATGTGATGGAACCCTGCCATCCTGGAGATGGCTGAGCACCTGTCTGCCCATGGGAAGTGGTGAATTAATTTCTTGTTTTGTTTTGCTTTGCCTGCACACATGGCTCTTACTTTCCCTGTCAAACTGTCTTTGTCTCAATCCATGAGTTTCCTTACTGTTATCCTTCCACTTCTCTTCCCCATCCCACCAGGAATGAATGACTGGGTGAGTGGCTGTGAGCAGCTGAACAGCCAGTTGAGGTTAAACAAGACAAACTGTAAATGAAGAATGAACATTGCAGACTTTGACTTTAGTAATGAATCAAGTGGATAAGGTTAAGTGCAAAACCTGTAGTCAATTTTTTGTAGTTTCTAGTTTTAGATAACTTGAATAATAAGTAAAAAAGTTGTATATAAAAAACTTTTTCTTGCCTCTACTACATCTATTTATACGGTCCATTTCTATGAATTCACTAAATTTTACTTTATGCAAATAATAAAAAGCCTCAAATACTTTTTGTGTTAATTTTATAATAGGGTGAGTTTATTGTTCTAATGGACATATGTAATATTATATAAGACAGCCCAAAGATTTTTGTATCACTACTAAGTTTGACCGAGGAGATTTATATTGAATCCAGTCTCTACAACTTTATTTATAATAGTCATCAAATAAAGGCATGTAGATGTCCTGTCTTTAACTGTCACTGGAAGTCATTACATTCATGAACTTAATGTGCCTAAATAAGTCCTAAATAGTAAAAAAAAAAAATAGTCCTCTGAATTATTTAGTACATTGCTGACAGTGAATTGTGGAGATTTCTTTGGCTTCATAGCATGTCAGTGCGTGGTTATTTGCAGCTGTGGAACAGCTAGACTGAAAAATGAATAGTTTTGAATGTTAATATATTTTCTTATCCTCATTTCTACAAAACTGCATTACTTGAAGTTGTTCTTTTAAACTGTGAGAAGATAAACATTAGGTATGGTTCATCTCAGATCATGGCAGCTTTCTAATTGTTTGGAAAATTAAAATAAGGACCTGCACATTCAAGTTCTGCATAAACAGTTTTCAAAATGAGCAGAATAAGCCTACTTAAAGTTTAAGCAATATTCCCTTAGATGTAGTTGTTCTATTGTCTCCATGACATACACATTAAGCACATCTAGTGACCCCTTACCAAGTTGCAGGTGACCTGAAAAAGAAAAGTTGCATATGCAATTATCTTTAGTCCTGTTTGTCTTCAGTTTTTCATGTGCTCCCATCACAATGAAAAGAAATTAAATGAAGTTGAACATTTTAATGAAGAAACCTAGCTAATTAGCAAGCAATATCTAAATTAATGTTGCCAATAGCATAATACAAATATATGGTATGAGATAAAACTCCTTTCCTTTGGTGTGCTAACTAGCATTGTCACTTCCCTTTACTGATTACTGGTGAGGAAATGTAGACCAAGTAATATTTAACTAGTGAGAACTCTGAAGTAACATTTGCTTGCATTATTGTATACATGACCACTGCATCTTCTGGCTGTGATGGCATGAGCTCCTGTCAAGGCACTATGTTGTTGGGGGCAACATTTTCTGTCTCTGTCAAGATACAGTCGGTGAACTTATACTTTTGGTCTTTATTTCATTCAAGTAGGTGCCCTTAGTTGTTATTGCTTCTTTTCTGCCTGTGATTCCAGCAAACACCTGAAGTGCAGCTTATCTTGTATCTTTATTAGATATTTTTAGTGTAAATGTTCTGGTTATTATGCTAGTGGGTTTTTTTGTTTTGTTTTGTTTTGTTTTGTTTTGTTTTGTTTTTGTCCTACATTCTCCCCTATTACCACACCCTCATTCTGAATAAATGGCAAGGGACCTCAAGGGCCAAAACTTCTTTTGATTAGACTCAAAGTTTTGCATCTGTAGTTAGCAATTCATAACACATAGGATCATTATCTCGTTCTAAAAACAAAGGGGAAAAAATCTCTACTTTGTTTCTTAGATATGTTTAAGAAAGCACATTTAACGCAGAAAGAGAAATATATATATTCTCAGAAATTCTGAAATCATGTGGCAGAACTTGATAAATTTTACTTTTTCAGCATCAGCATACTTTCACAGAGCAAACAAGAAAGATGCTTCAGAAGCTGTGGAAAAGGGTAAGTTGAGAAAGATATTGCAGCTCACAGTACTTATTACTGCAGGCAAAATGTTTTTGCCTAGCAGTTTTATATAAATCTTTAAATAAAGTTGCTTAGCAATATGGAATACAGAGTTACAGGCCCTTTACATAGAAAGCATTTGTTTTTTTTCTCTGCAATTGGAACTTTCTGTAGCATTCAAGCTTGCATCCAGCTGGTTGTACCATGGTCTAGAATTTGGCAGTATTTCCTGGAATTCTGAACAGAAATAAAATAAAAATTATCATACAGTAGAAATCTAAATTCCCTATAGTGGCACACTGTGTTTGTTGAATCATACTTTTTATTTTATTTTATTTTGTTCTCTTTGTGTCAGCAGAGATCCAAAAGAGACGTGGAATCCAAATCCCTGTCCCAAAAAGCATCTTTACAAGACCCATTTAAGGCGTTACAAAGTACCCATGTGCCATCTGGAAACTATACCAGGCACACTTACGTACCACTTGCATTACTGCAAGGATACACTCTTTTTCAAAAAATGGTTTTATAAAAAGCAAAGAGGTTATTCTTTTTTTTATCTCTCATATTTAAAGGAAACTATTACAACTCTTCATGCACCACAACTAAGATTACTATTTGCACAATCTGTCTGTATGATTAGTCAGTTTAACAAATCACCTTACTACCTGGTATATCTTACTCTGATTCAAGCCTCACTGAAGAAGAATTAGCTGACTGTGAACCTCACCAAGTAACCTGGTAGAAGACGTATTCAAATTCAAAGCATTTCTCAAGAGAAGCAGCGTGGCCACTCAGAATATATTTGAAGGAATCAGAAGCCAGAGATTCAGTTCCCTGTTATTTTACTTACTCTCTATCTGGTTTTGGAACTTAAAAATGTGTTCAAATCAGCTTTCAGGAGGACAAATGAAGTATGTCTTCACACTTTGTATGAAGCAATTATTTCTAGTCTTCAAAATAAAATATTCAAGATGTTTATCTTACTCATAGCCTAAATAAAATGCTGAAACAACTATAAGTAAAATGGCTTGTCACAAACTCTCTTGTGTTGCTGAAATGGCAGACAGAAGCTGAAAACTCAAATATGGTTAGTTTGATAAAACAAACAACATAAAAATAATCTGTGACTATTTCTGTATTTTAAGTTCCTCTTTATAATAAGGGAAATTAAAAACAAACTCCAGCCTTTTTCAAAATCATAATAATTAAAAATGGTTAATATTGTTGCCATAAGGGGAAGGAAAAAAAATATCTAAGACAGCTTTATGTGGGTAAAGTAGAGAAGAGTTCTTTTACTTAGAGGGTTTTAGGGATACAGAATATAAAAGAGTATATAAAGTATAAAAAGAGTATAAAAGAGTAAAAAAGAGTACAACACATATTGACAAGTAACAGATAGGAAAGACTGTTGCTAGGTTGAACTCACAGCCTCAGGAATACCATGTGAGCTCTTTTTCCAAGAACCTCCAGCAGAACCTCAGGTCGGTCCCCAGTTCCCATTCCTGGTCTCGCCTTCCTTCACGGTTCTTGAGGTCCAGCCTGGGAGAACAAGGGAGGGGAAACATCTCCTCCCCCTCTTAGGAGATCAAGGGAGGGGAAAAAAACTCTTTACAAGCATGTTGAGCTCTCCTGACTTTCCCCCCGACCCTTTCAGGAAGGGGAGTACAGGGCACCACACCAGGCTGGGTAGCAGGAGCAAGGCAGGCACACAGAGAGAGTGTGTGTGAGAAATGTCCACAAGGTGTAAGAGCTGTGAAAGCTCACTATCTATGTGGCAGGATACTAATTTTATAACACTACTCAATTATCACATCTAAAGGTTGCATCCAATCTCAGACACGTCCATACCCAGAACTTCCCTTGGTTCTGCCCCATGGCACGCCTCTCCTAGAATTGAGTTGGAAGTCTTAAGACCCCTTACTTCATCCTTTGTCATCATCTTCATGCCACTTTCCCTTATTGGAGCTCCTCCAGGGTTGCTGAGCTTTGCTTTCTTGTTTTGACTAACATGGTATCTAATTGTCTTAGCTCTGGTACATGTTTCCCAGGTATGGTGTTCCAGCTATTATTTGACCCTTAAGACAGCTAGCACAGGGTTAGAGGCTGCTGGCTACTCTAAATGTAGAAAACTAGATAGAAGTATGAACACCTAAAAATACATGAAAACCCTAAGGCATCAATATAAATAATTTGCTTTTAAAGATTAGGAATGAAAAGTCTGGGGATTTCGTTCTTTGTTGGACAGTCTGACAGACATAATGCAAAAAAAAAAAATAAACATTTTCGTTCAGCATTAAGAGGAGTTTGAACAGAAGACCGTGACATAATCTCGCATTTGCCAGTCTAGACTCCTAGATGGCCAGAACAGATAGTAATGTAGATCAATGTATGAACATTTTCATAAGTTATGAAAAGGTAATCAAATCAAGAAGTTAATATGTATTTAGATTCTTGAAGTGCCATCACCTTTTTTTCCTGCACAAATTGATATTTGAGATTTAAAGTACTTCTTACAGTACACCAATTCCAATAATTAACATTAAAGATTTCTCTGTTTCAAAGTTTTGCTATGTTTTTGCATGTGATGTAGGAGAGAAGATGGTGCAGAAACAATATTCTCTAAACTTTAAGATTATGAGTTTCAAAATTGCATGTGATGTCTCTGAAAGACCTTGCACAAGCAGCAGTACACTCCATTGTGAGAAATATTTCTTCTTGAAGTCAGTCTTCTTCCTCCTTATTGTTCCTTTGTTCCTGATTTATGGAAAACTATTGAGAGATGAGGAAAATAAATTCAAGCTACTGTGCATTCTCTAGAGATGGCATTCCTGTTTGTCCCTTAGACCAGGTGTAGATACATTTTGTCCCAGTTGTCTGTTTTTTTTTTTTTTTTTTTTTTTGGATAGCTGTTCTTGGCAGATTTTTGGCTGCACTTGTATGCTTGGTTAGTTTTGTGGCTGAAATAAAAAACTGAATTTTTTTTTTTTCTTTTTTCCACAAGTCACACAGAATACCTCATTTGACCCAAATCAAATGTATAAATTTAAAGATATTTTACATCTGTATTTATTCTGTTCAGAGACAGCTAAAATGACTTTCACTTAGGGCAAAGAAATTATTCACCTGAAAATTTTCTCCCAATCCCAACTAGCAGTATACACTATTAGACATCCTAAGTCCAAATAAACTACATTTAATTGCTTTATTTCATATGTTTTGAATAATATACATTTCTGGGAAATTGCTGGGTCCAAAGCCTTGCAGCCCCATTGTTTAACAATTAAGATTACTATGGTTGAAGTTCTCTCCATTATGCTTTAGTGTCCCTCAGGAACCCTGGTGAGAATTTAAGCTTTAATATTCAAAGCCCTTTATCAGACTGGACTGTGCCATTTCACACTGGATAACATTGTCTCTTCCTCAGGTTGACCTTGTTTATTTGTGTTACCTGATGATAGAAGGGTAGAAAATTGCAGAAATATTGTGATGAATGTTAATTTTGACTTTTCTTCTCTATTGTAATATCCTGTCTATTTTATTAAGTAAGACTTGTGAAGGTTGAACAGTTTTTTTGTGGTTATAGAGAATAAATGCACATTATTTGTTTGATTTTGTTTATGATATGCAGGTAATGTTCACAATATCTCTGACAAGCATCCTCCCAACAACAGTTTGTCACAATACCAGGAGACATGGTGGGAGGGGTGTGTGTTGGGGGGAAAGTAGTATGTACTTAATTTGACTGCTTAGATATCCTGATATGCTGTCTGGAAATCCATGGAAGAATTCAACAATTTTGTCTTTCACTGGAATATCAGATCTATTAGAAAACAATAGAAGACAGCACTGCATTCCCTGAGGCTTCTCATGCATCTGATTTCCCCCTCAGTAACCTTTCAAAATCAGTCACAGATGCTCTTATTCTAGATTATACTGGCATCTAACCTTTGTAAATTTGGACACTGGAGAGAATTAAAAAAACAAAGTGTAAAAAGAGATATAATCTTCCATTTCAAAATGTTATCATTTCTGAAAGCAGCAACGATTTCATGACCTATAAAGTTCAAAGTTGTGCTAACTTACTCTTTCCTTCACTTTTCTTATTATTTAACCTTGACCATTGTTTATGTTTGCCCATATTAGTTCTTCATTTCTCACTTTTTTTTTTTTTTTTTTTTAATGCAGAATAAATGTTTATATGGAACTTGAAGTGTTATGCTGTCATGAACAGAGAATTCTACAATATTAGTGATATAAAGTCCTGGATACTCTGTAGTAATACATTGAACAACTTTAATTAACTGCAGCGGGCTAATACCCTTATTTCTACAGAGCTTAAGTTGATTCTGGTAGATCTGGTTGCAGTAACAGAGTTCCATTTCTGCTATTCTAAAAAAAACCACTGGCATCTTTAAACAAAGGGACATAATAACATATCATATTTAGCAGATGACCAAAACTTCTGGCAAACTTTGGACAAACTTTCTGTGTATCTTTAAAGTTGCTTTACCTACTAAATGGTGTTTATCTCAACCCGTGGGTTTTCTCACTTTTACCTTTTCCATTCTCTTTCCCATCCCACTGAAAGAAAGTGAGTGAGCAGCTGTGTGGGGCTGAGCTGACTACCCACAACATTTGGACAGTAGACCACAACAAAAGCCAGAGCTGCTACAATAACTACCAAAAGGATAACATGACCAAAGCATTACCTAAAAAATAAAAAAAACCTACAAAACACTCAACAAAAAAACCCTAAACCCATCAAAACAACCCACACCAAAAATGTGTTATACTTCTTAGGTGCTAATATGAGTATCTCCATGACAAGTATGTATAAGGATCTAATAAAAGAAAATATGTCTTCAGAATTGTAATTTTCCCTGATAAATATCACTCTTGATATATATTAAAAGAAACAAACAAACAAACAAAAACTACAAAAAGAAACAAATAAATAAACAAATCCCAAGCCACAGACCCAATTCTGTTTAAAATTTTGCTTAGAAAATAAAGGAGGAACACCAGACAGATGGAGAAAATTGCCTTTTTCTTTTGACTTGTTTCCATTTTATTCAGATTCCTCATCTCTCTGCCTGATGCTGTGGTCAGCACATCTGGAGATTAAGAATGTTAAAACAGCTCACATCAGATTGAGACTAATTTCTCGGGAAGAGACTTTCTAAACTTCACAGATTTACCCATCTTTAAAGGTCTCTATGTCATCTTTCAGCCATACTCCTGTTGCCTTCTATTTCATACAATATTAAAATGGGTAAAGAAAATGAGTCAGCAGGTAGATAATGCTGTAGGTGAAGCCATACCCTTATTGCAGTGTTTGTACCAAGTAGACGAAGCTTGCCTTATTTTGTCTTCTTTCCCTCCGCCTCTACTTTTTAGCTGTTCACATGTTGGTTTTCCTAATTACTCTCATGATATCATGAGTTAGAGTTTGTCCATACAGTGGACAAAGATCTACCATGTACCTCTCTTTTCTCTCTGAATGTTTTCTTTCTCCTTTCTGTGGTTCTTCTGTAGTTTTCATTCTGAAGTTTAATCCCATTTTGTATGGATCACAAGGGTGAGAGGTGGAAAAAACTGGCAGAAGGTAATCTTATACATGCATCATGCATCCACTGCTACTGTGAATTTTTCACTTTAGAATTCATTTGCGGTATCTTCTGCAATTCCTATAGAAGTGGTAAATGATGTATGAAATGAAACATTTTTGTTGACTGAATTTACTGAGAATTCAGAGAATAATGTTATAGTCACTAGTGGAGCATATTTATCTTATTTGCCATAATACTTGATATTAAGAGAAGCTGTCAAAAGTTTACTTGGATAAAAAGTGTTAGAGAATGAAGGCAAGGACTTTTAAGGCAAATAGACTATTCTCAGGAAAACCAAAAGAAAGAAAATCAGTATTTTCACTGAGCAACCCCATTGTTAGACCTCATCTTGGAAGTAGGTCACCTTTTCTGAGGAAGGATGAGATTGCCCTATAGATGGAGCAATGTAAGGTTAAGTCAATATTTCCTGTGTTAAAAACTCTTATTAGAAATAACGTTTGCACCTATTATAAGAAGCAGGGTTCAGAGACCATTGTATCATGTAGTTTTAGTTATGATTATAAGAGAAACAGAGAATTCAACCAGATGAGGAGTTTAAGGTTTATTTTCTATATGTAAATCAGTGGGTTCTGTGATTTCCTTTTCTGTTTCTCTTGAATTAGACCCTTTTTTTTTTTTTTTTTTCTTTTGAACTACTGAGAGATGTAGGCTCAAAGCAGCCTCTTGGCAATAGGCAAGCTTTTCTTCATCAGCTTGTGTGAACTCCTAGGACTTAGAGATTTTATGAAGAGTAGGTTTAAAAGTATTTTGCAGTAGTCTGTCTTACTGTTTTAAAAGGTAATAAGAATGGTGAAGTATTTTCTTTTAAAGGTGAGTGAACTCACACACATGCAGAAATACTGACATATGTACTCAAATTTTGTGATATAATCTTCTCACTTGATCTACTCAGTTTTACTTTCACCTTCACAGCTGCCGTGACTAGTGTCACTGCTGTTGAGATCCTTAACTTACTGGTCTTACTTCTGTTCTCTGTTTCTTTTTTGACCTCTGCACTTGAAACTGTCAGCACTGAAAACTGACAAGTTTTTGCAGAACCAAAGTCCAAGACTAATTTCTCTACTTCCTCACTATAATTATTTCTTCTCACTCTCTCTAAATCTGAAATTAGAAAAAGAAGTGAAAAAAAAGTATGCATCACTTCAATAAATAACTCACGGTGCAGCCATGATTTTGTTGTTGGTGTCTTTCTGCAGAGGCATTAGATTTGTTTAACACGGGAGAATGCTGCTGCATTTATATAGGAGTGGAAGCACTGACCTCTGTGTTCTTTCTCTCTTTCCTGAAGATTTTCAGTAGAACTTTGGTGACTTCATTGTTGTGTCCTTAAAGCAGTCAATATATCTTACCATGTTTTAATGATACTTGGAATATTTACTGTGGAAATTCCCTCCTTGACTTAATGAAAAACATCTAATTGTAATAGAATAAATAGTGTAAAATTGAGAAACGTGAGAATATTTCCACTTTTCTTCAGAATGGTTATTTTTATTGAGTTAGGCTTCCTGGAAAATGCACATTGCCCATCCCACATGTTTTCTGGAGTCTCAGAGGGTAAAGAGAAATCTACTATCGAAGTCATGGTAGATTATCCAGAAGATAGTTTCCAATTTGATTTCTTTTCTCTCTTTTAACAAGAAAGTGAAAAAATGATTAGACTTCCACCCTTGACTGTTCTTCACCAGAACAGTTAGAACAGAAAGGAAAAAATCTGTATGGGTTCTTAACTTCTCTTATGTAAATAGAAGAACAAAGAAAACTTCTTTTAACCACAGAACAAGTGCTCACCTTTTCAAGTAACCAAGCCATAACATGCAAATTTTTGTATTTTTTACCTGTGATAAAGACCTAGTTACCTAACACCTTAAAAGAAAGTATAATGAAAACAATTTTTTTGTTTAATTCTTCTTGTTGTCCCATAGTTTCATCTCTCTATTTTTCTCTCTTTTCATTTTAAGGCATATTTTTCCTGTTCTTCATCTAGTAATAGCAGATGCTGTACTCTGATAAACTTTGTCTCATTAAATGTTAGTGTCTGGTACAGCCCCAGTAGCCCTCAACAAGACTCATTGGAGGCACAGAGCAGATCGAAAAGCAATTAGCATTCTGGCTTGTGATAATTACCCACAGTATGGGAGGCTTATCCAAGATGTAGTTTCCACTGTGTCTAATAATAGGATTCTTTAAACACTGATATATTTTCATGGACACAACAGTGCTCTCATTTCAATTCTGTCACTTATCTCAGATAGGGGAAATAAACATTCCTCACACATTTTTTTCTGTCATAAAGAAAAGTACACTGCTGTTCTGACAACTTGTAGTGTCACCTAGAAGTCACCTTGAATCATGTTTTAATCAGCTGGAACAAGGCAACATCTCATTTATTTCTGCAGTTTCCTTGCTCTGCAATGCACTGATTGCCGAGACATAGAAATCCAAATTGAGCTCTGATTAAAATGGAATGAGGATGCAGATGCTACCACTGGTTCAGAGGGGCACTCTGCTCTGTGCTAGGAAAGGTCAAGGTGATTCAAGTTCCAATTAAAACAGAAAGATTTGCTGCAGTTCATGAATATGTTGCATTGAAAAAAGTCTATGCTATGACAGGTTGAATAATATCTGAATCATTTGTCTTTGATCTATTAGCTTTTATTAGCACAAGAGCTTGCTTAAAAACAAAGTCAGTATTTTTCACATACTGCAGCAAGTTCCAATCTTGATCCCATGAAAGTATTGTTTCAGAAGCCTGGAATTCATCCACTCCCTCCCATATGCAGGCAGTACTCTGAAGTTGTTTGACGTTTTTGTCAATTTTGATTAACTGTTGATTTTTAATATCTGGATAGATAATTACTTCAGACACACTTTTATTTCTAACTTAATCTAAAGGCAATATATAAATGAATGTGTGATTGTCTAGATGGGCTAGAGATGAGACACTCATGTTGTCTTTAACTCTTAGCTAAATATAGCTAAAGATGAAATGATTACAATAATAACCCACATCACACAGAGATTTTAAAAATAGACACCGATGGTTGAGTTGCAGTATACAGAAATCATAACTCACTTATACACTTGGTCTTTGTCTGTTACAAGACAATACATTTATTGATAACCTTTTACAATAGACAAAATTGCTTATTAATTCAAATGTACTCCTGTAAACTCTATGGCTACAAATATGAAAGGAACAACATTATATTATTCTTAGCTGCAGAAAACATGTTTTGAGCTTTCAGAAAACAGTTCTGTCATATTATTGAGCTAGAAAGTGTAACAACACCAGGTGATTTTAAAATTTACTATCTGGAACCTTCCAGGAAATGGTAATGGGAAAAGACTTATGAGTGGGCTAATTTAAACACTGATTCTACTTGGAGACCGATGTGAACATATTGGAAGAACATGGTAGTTGTTTTTTGGGTTTGTTTGGTTGTTTGGTTTGGGGTTTTTTGTTTTCTTTTTGTGTTTTGGGGTTTTTGGTTTTTTTTTAGCATATTGACAATACTGATAATATTGTTATGGGACATTTTTCTGAATTAGTAACTGTTGCAAAATACAATACAGTCTCAGTGCAACTCCTTACCCTTATACCAGAGGAGGCAATAAGGAAGGGGACTAAACTACATCTGGCACTGCTTCATAAACTGAGATTGAGATTGGAAGAGCGAAGACATGTTAATGAGTAAAACAAGAGAGCTGCGCTCCCTTTGCAGACCAAAACCATGCAAAACCATGCAGGAAAATGTTAGCACCAAAGAAAAGGCCTTGTCAAAGATACCCATGGAAATGGATTTCTGAATGAAGTGGTGACCCAGTTACAGACAGTGATTTCTGAAGGAAGGGGAGTTTGCATGCAAGGCCACAAAGAACCACAGCATGTTCCCACAGACTCTGTGCTCCAGGCAGCTGGGGAATCATGGCTTTCTGGCAACCTAGCAGTGTACCCAGAGAGCAGTCATGTGTGCTCCTGTCCTTGAGAAGTGCAGGGAGACTGCTTAGTGGAAGAGCTAATGGAAGCACTCTTAACCTTACTTACTCTAAGGATAGATCACAAAGGTTGTTTTTCTTTTTCCTCCCAGTCTTTAAACACATTTGGTCTTTTCTTTCTGACAACCTGGTAGTTGAAAGGTTCAGTCTTTCTGTATGACTTTGTTTGGTTAAGTAGCTTAGCTTTCATAGGCTTAGGTGCGGTGAGATTGCAGACTTTGGCTCACCTGTAGTTTCAGTCCCTGACCAAGATCATTATTCAAAGAGAATAGTACTTATGCTCTGTTAGAAAATTAAACTTATCCATCAAACATTTGTTATGTGGTCTACCATTGACACAAACTACAGTCCCTAATCAACCAAAATCAGCTCTGACCTGGGTAGGCTTGGAAAGACGAGTTAGAAGTAAGTATGGCGGTAAGCAGAGGGTAACTAGTGGCCCATGGTGCCTCTGAAACAATCTTTTCCTTATCCTATAACTATTTTTAACTTTATAACCCATCTACCATGTCTTGTTGAAATACTTGAGGATGCTAAATTATATCTCATTTTTCTAGATGATCACATAGATGAAAACAGATTCTTTGAATCTGCAGACACTAGCAAAGGGAAGCCCATTCATTTTTTTAAATAGATGCTTACTTATGCTTTACTCAAAATTTATAGCATTTCTCAGCCCTGTTTTACAATGTCAATAAAAAAATATTTACCACACAGACATTAGTATTAAATATTTCTATCCATATTCAAATATGGATAGAAATATTCTACCCATTTATCAGTAATGATAAATGAAATGTGTTGAATATTAATGACAGTGGCCAAACCATATAATCAAAAATTTTACTAACGTAATACCTGATAGTTTAATAGTACTTAAGGGCTTTCATTTTGAGGCCAACTTCATACTTTTTATAATTCAATAGTAATGGATATTCAGCTAGCTTTTTCAGTGATTTTCCACTTTACTGAGGCTACAATCCTGTTAGTAAATGAAATTGTCTAGAATTAATTTTCTGCCCCTGACAGCAAGTGGCATACTATCATTTTTATGTGTACTGTTCTTCCACATTGCATTCCTTTGGGTTCATATCTGTACCCTTGTAACTTATTGCATACCTTTCCATGTCAACAGAGCACACTGCCCTCACATTGTAATTCCCTTCCGTTAAAAAAACAGATAATCTGCTCCAGGTTGGCTACTGTCAACAGTCCCTGGACCATGCCATTCCCTACTCTTTCTACCAGTGTTGTCTGGGAAGGTGCTAATTAGGCATGTTCCATGCCAAAGCACAGGCCAACAGTTAAGCAGTAGGTATGATCATATGCCACCACTTAAGGCTAGGACCTGGCCAGGTATACTTTACTAGGATAAACAAAGCCTGAGGGTCCAAAAATTTCATTACTTTTTTTCTTTTTATCACCATAGAAAAATAATAATGTTAAACTTGAGAATTTAAAAAATTTGTGGCAGTTGTTTTTTCTTCATCTTAAATGCCTTCAAATGTTTTATCTTATTAAAAGGATTTATGAAATTCTGGCTGTGATTTCCCACAGCCTGAAAAAAAAAAAAATCCATTTCCCTTCAAATACTGTAATTATAATTGCCTATAATTGGGGAGGACTTATATGGACCAATGACACACTGAGTTTCTTCAAAATGCTGGTGACCCACGTGTTTAAAAAATAATTTTTCATTCTGTATTAAATATTTTGTGTTTTATTAGGTAGAGAGGAGAGGGAAACATGAAAATCTGTTGTTAATTTTACTTGTATTTCTTATAATTTATAAGTCTGGATAACGTTAATGTTTGTTGTACTAGCAATTACCGTCAAGCTTATACACAGATGGTGCATTGCTCCTCTGCTACAGAAAGGACCTCTCGCTAAAAAATTAACAGCAACACTGATTCATTATATGCTGAATATTCAAAATTTCAGTCACTTAAGAAAGCTGATATTAAGCCAATTTTATGTAAGAAATTGCCCTAATCTACCACTCTCCACTTGCTGCTGCTATTTTACTTGCAAACACTGAATTGCAGCTTATAAATTAAGATGTATAATTTTACTTACTAAACAAAAGTTTGTGAACTCAAAGCTGCATTAAAGTGCCTGCTCTATTACAGATTTCTTACAGAGCTGAGGTTAGAGAGCACTTCATTGCAGACCCTCAGGTGATTTTTGCTGAATCTGATAGAAATTACATTTGTTATACACTTTTTATTACAGGCCTTAACCTCATCAGTTACTTTTAAGATGTCACTTGAAATGTGTCTTTTGAAACTGAATATTGGGATAGACAACAAAACCCCCAGATCTGCAGGAGTTTTATTTTTCTTTCCACCCTGCTAGCTATTAGCCATGTTGTATTTGAATTCAGAATGTCTGTGTCACAGAGAAGCCCCGATGATCTTCTGATGCTTGTTTTGATGCTGAAAAAACCTTGGTATGAAAGGAACTGCTAAGAGAGTTTGTTCTTTTAGCAGCAAAGGTATTTATTTGAGCAGCGCTGGAAAGCTAGCCAGC
>JAWWEE010000074.1:73297577-73311295 GCA_035221455.1 Xenops minutus | reverse complement strand
AATATTCCAAGTAACAGTCCACAGATCTGGTAAGTGTCCTTCTCATTTTGATGACAACTCCATCCACTCGTGAAAGTTCTCATGTTCGCTGGACTCCCCTCCTACATATTTTTATATTTATTTATTCTATATGAAACTGAAAGAGTACGTATGTCTTCACAGCCTACCACAAACTTTCATGCAGATAAATCTCATAGTAAATTGCAGAAAGAATTTTCAAACTTGAACAAATAGTATAGTTTATACTGAAAATATAAAACTGAGATCAGTGCAGGTTTAAGTGTGAATGTAAGAAATGGACTACTATTTAATCTGCTCACTGGAAAAGATGTTGAATATATTCATAATTTTTTTACAGCAGGAATTTAAATGCCAGGATTTTTGCCTGTCATATTTAAAATTTATTTGAAGATAAGTTGGTAATAATGTTACTTCAAGTCAGCTCTAGGAAAATGAGAGAAAAGTAAAAAAAGAAAAAAAAAAGATAGTTGCATAATAGTCCAACCTATATGCTAACAAAGAATGATTAATTTCTACCAAATCTTCTTATCACCCTGGAAACTGTTAAAATTACAAGAAAGATACCAGACTATGTGTTCAGTAAAAGACAAACACAGTCTAAATTAAATTATGCCTAAAAGCACTTTAACACAACTGGAGCTATGCTGTTATTATTTGATGAGGTTACTCTACCCAATGTCAACTAAAACTCATTAAATGAGAACCAAATAACTAAGGTCAAAATGAAGAACTAACTTTCTTGAGTGTGCTACTGAGCATTTCCAAAATTATGGATCTCAAGCAACTCTGAACTTTGACCATGAAGTACATTTGTTGTTTGGCTTGTTAAAATTTGTTTTGATTTTTCCATAGCTTTTACTCCTCATCCTGTCCTAGTAGTTTGTTTTTGTTTCCTTTTTAGGATAGTGGGGTATTCAGGTAATTGATTTATTTGGTCTTTTAAGGTGCTTTCAGGTCCTTATGGCACCTTCCAGGAGATTCTGAAGGCATTGCCTATATTAAAATAGAATACAATAATTTTAGTTCAAAGGAACCTAAGATGATCATCTAGTTCAAGCACCTGTCCACTTCAGGGCTGACCAACATACACTATTATAGATATTGTCGAAATGCCTCATCAACACTAACAGTCTTGGGGCATCGACCACCTCTCTAGAAATCCTGTTCCAGTGGCTGACCATTCTCTCAGTAAAGAAATTCTTCCTAATTCTTCCTTGGCACAGCTTTTGACCATTATTCCACATCTTATCACTGACTACAAAGAAAAGCTCAGCACGTCCCTTTTCTCTTCCCCAGGAAGCTGTGACAATGACATCACACCTCAGCCTCCTTTTCTCCAAACTGGATGAACCCAAATTCCTCAGCTGCTCCTCATAGGATATTCCACCCAACCCTTTCACCAGCTTTGTTGCCCTCCTCTGCTGTCCTTCACATCCTACACTTCCAGTCATGTAGAAAGCTTTTCCAGTTGAAGGGTGGGACTCACTCTGGTTTTCATTAGCACTTATCATAGGTATGTATTCACTGGTTCTTAATCAATTCCTGAACAGCAGAGTGCTGCAGTGTAAACTGCAATGATTAACGGTCTGCAACAAATTTATTACCCAGTTACAGATACCTAGCATAATTTGAAATGCCAAGGGTATCCAGACAGGGTTCTGGACACTCTTCAAAAGGACCCTAGGCCTGCTGCAGGTCCTGTGAAATACCAGGCAGCCTGTGGCAATATAACTTGAATAAATGCTCTACTGGATAATGGCTGTGATAAGAGTTAATGTTTTTCATAGCAGCTCATGTGGTGCTGCGTTTTGGGTTTGTGACCAAAGCAGTTTTGAAAACATAGGAATGTTTTAGGCATTGCAGAAGAGTGCTTTTCTGCCTCTCACCCCTTCCCACCAGGAAACAGGCTGAGGGTGCACAAGAATTTGTGAGGAAACACAGCTGGGACAGCTGACCCCCCTGACCCAGGGGATAGTCCATACCATATGCCATCATGCTCAGCACATACAGCTAGTGGCAACATTCAGAGTTATGGTGTTTGTCATCCCAAGTAACTGCTGAGCTTGATGATATCCTGCATTCCTGGGTATAGCTGAACACCTGGTGATGGGAAGTGGTGACTGAATACCCCATTTTGCTTTGCTTGTGCACGGCTTTTGTTTTCCCTACTAAAGTTTCTTTATCTCAATCCAGAAGTTTTCTCACTGTTACCCTTCCTCTTCTCTACAGTCCCACTTTGGGAAAGTGAGTGAGTGGCCTTGTGTGGCCAATGTGCATGCTGGACTTAATTCACACAGAATTATTATGGTTTGACACCCAAATTAAGCATGTATGTCCATGTACCATGAAGCAGGTGGATGGGGGATGGTATCTAATACACTGTCTTAAAAAAAGGTTTCCTACCTCTGTGAAGACCCTGGAGAATATTCAAAGTTCACAGGCCAAGTTATATCCTCCTTTATAGAGGGTTCTTAAAATTTACAAGAGTACAAATTTAAAATCCAAAACACTTACATTTAATTACAGATATTAGACATCTAATCAAATTTGATAAATAAGTTTTAATTTTCCTTGTTGACTGCATACAAATTGTAAATTATAAAGAATAATTTGTATCAGTTTACTAGGATTTACTTGCTTCCTTCTACAACATTTTAGTTCAATTGGGAATTATGAGGATTACTTACATGTATGACGATGCAATTAATGTCATTGTATGTAGAAACAGGACTGTTACAAACAGTAGTAAGATTTAAGGATTTAAAAATATGAGCTTCAAATACTCTTGTTCTGAAAACAGGTCTTCTTTACTTCATTTTTAATCCTTCTCCAATCCCAGAATATTAACAGAATTATTTCTTACTATGTATGCTGAATTTGGAATTGAGGAGACAATGGTTGATTTGAAAAGTCTTTGTAAATATATGTACAACATCAAATTCAACAGTGTCATAAGGTAATGTCATAAAAGAATGAACTGAAAAAGTAAAAAAAATATATATCTTTTTTCACTTCAGGAAAGATGTATAAGAGGCCAGTAAACTCGCACAAACCAGAAGGTTAATATGTTCCAGAAGGTTAATATGTGGTCCAAAGCACAACTGGGCCACAGAGGAATGTCAGAAGAAGAAAGCTAGATATCCTGGACAAAGGAGGGAAATAACTGCAAGATCACTCACCTCCTAACAAGGAAGAGGAAGAAGAAACACTTTTCATAATTCTTACACTCTTGTGAAGGGATCAGGATGCCAACAGTTGCTGTAACTCCCACCACTTACCCTTCCCACATGTGTGCCTGCACACACTCAGGTTCTTTGGATGAAGGAGCACTTCAAGTCTGGGCATAACCCAAAGTCAGAGGGTAGATATTAGGAGGAGATGAGTGGGTGGGAGGAGACAGAATGGATTTAATTCCTGTATTGAACTGTGTGGTTAGTGGTGCTTCTTTGTCTGGTTTTGCACCTTGAGACATCTGCTTTTCTTTGTTTGTTTGGTTTGGTTTGTGTGTGTGTATGTTTTACTGAAAACCTGAGGAAAGGGAAGACAGAGTTTTTGCCTTGGTCTTGCTGTCAGAATGCAAGTCCAACCAGGAAAACGTTGGTATGGAGAGGAGGCAGCAGAGGTGCCAACATTGTGACAACCAAACCTGAGCAAGAGAAATGTGGCAGCCCTGATATTGACTGAGAAGTGTGGGAACCATTTTAAAGATCCAGGTTGCTGCTATATAGTTTCAGGCTCTGGTCATAGTCTGAGGAGATCAAAGATCTCTGTTTCCTGTTCTCTTCTGTGACTTGATTGAGTCCAGGTGTTTGGTTTCTTTGGCAGATTTTTTCTGTGAAAGGGCAGAAGGCTAGGTACACCTGTAGAGGAGAAAAGGAAGGAAAAAAAAAGTAAGGAAGGATGCCCACTCTGCTGTTACATGAGCTCTTAGGGCTGAGCTAAGGGGTTATACAACAGGGACCAAAGCCCTGGGGCTGGGATTCTGTCACAGAGGTTCCTGCAAGGTAACTATCCAGAGATTCCACTGTAGGTAGAGAAAGTATATAAAGAAAAGAAGAGACGAGTATGACATGGTAAGAAGGGTACCTTAAAAAGGGAGCAGGGTGAGAGGGAGGGGAAGGTTTGAAACAGAGGATCACCAAGTACCCTTGATACATAACTGCAGTGATACAGAGTTAACTCTGAAAGTTAGGAGATACAACAAATCATTGATTATTGATACCAACCTGTATTAAGGGCTGTGGACTATGTGAATGAATCAGTCATGCTAGCAGTAGGCTCTTGGAGCCAAAGGCATCAGAGGTATGCTTTGCCTATACCAGGACTCTACTTTTGAAAGTTAGGAAAGAATAATTTTATCAGTGTGTTCAGCACAGGAAATCATAGTTTCAGTCTGTAGTTCTCTATCAGCAACACAAAGAAACTGTGCTGTTGGTATCCTGTTCTTCTCAATCAGCTTTACTTCAAGTTCTAAACTCTCTTGTGGACATCAGGTTTATTAGAGGATTAGTTTTGCCTGTTTCGCTCCAAGTAAGATGCATAAACTTTAGATGGGTTTAACATAGACTTTCCCTTCTGAAGTGTCTGGATTCTGTTTATGGGATCTGCATAAATAAATTATTTTAGAACAATTAGTCTGTGGGCTGGGTGGGGTGAGACTGTTTACTTGGTTATGTGAACAGAACATACCCATTTGTCTCACAAAGTAGTCTGGGCAGCTGTCTACAGTGTAGACACTGAAACCAGAATAGCAGTCACACACCTGTTCTGCTGTATTTGAAATTTTTTTCTGCTATTGCTAGCTCACAAATTATCTTGTATTTTATTTATTATGTCTTGTGCAAACTGCAGTAACTCAGTTGAAATCAGGTACCTATCCCTGGTCTGACACCTCATAATTCACTTATTTTAAAAAAAAAATAAATTCGGCTATGAAAGCAGCAGGTTTGTTTGGCTGTTTTATAAGGCCACTTATAGAAAATGGTTAAGGGGAAAATTTTGCAGTCATACATGATCTGGCCTTGTTCACATTTATTTGGCACCTAAAAAACTAGCAAACATCAGCTTGCAAATAAGTCCAGAACTATAGCCTTATTTGATAATGTGCAAGTTCTTGAAATTACAGTATTTGAAATGTCACATGAATTTCTAGATTTGCTTCAGTACAAATTTTCTCTGAGACAGAAAAAACCCTCATTTTCCTGGTGAAGCCCAGTTTGAAGCTCTTTAGCTTTAGATGCCACAAAATATACAAATTTGAGTATGTATGAATGGGAAGATTGAAGCATCTTGAGAGTGGAGAGCTGTGTGATAAAGCTATAAGCTGTCAAGTAATGAGTATACCAGATGCAATGGTGCAGGAGGAAAAAGGGATGCATATTGGATACTTTGTACCAGTGGTTATTGCATAGTGGTTTTAAATGTGTATTGGAGCCTTCAGACACCTAATATATTCATTGCTTAACAAAATAAAAATATTATTACCATAAGTTTATTTTTATATCACCAGGTATCAATTTTAACTTGTAATGATGAAAGGGTGTCTTTATGAGTATGTATGCATGATGGTGGAAATTTAAGTGAAATTTTAATACTCAAGAATCTAAATTTTCAGCACTGAAGTCAGAAGCTATGATTTTCAGAAGGTACAATTTCATTCTTGTACAATACAGTTTTGAAACATAGAAAATCAGATTAGATCAACACATTTCAGTTAAAACTCTTCATAGTTCAAACATAAACTTGTATATGCTCAGAAGTCAGAAACATTTCTAAGTGTGTGGAGTTGAAGCTGTGAATAACTTTAATTAAAAAAATATCAAATATAACTTCTCTAGATTAAGTGTAAAATTAAGTTAATGGATTTTTTTTAATTTATTCCAATTATTTTTAATATGTTTTCTACTTATAATGTTTTTTGTACTTTTTAATAATGATTTTTTTGCTTATAGTCATGTTTAGGGGTTAAGCTATAATGTTTCGATTTTGCTTATTGAAAATAATAAAGCAGGTCCTCATGAGCCGTTAGCACTACTTATCTAATGAATTAGCAAGTCATACTAAGTAGTTTGATGTCAAAATTGTGCTTGTGAGAAGTGTCATTTCTTACTATGATAGTTTCAGTAGATCTCAGATGTATCTCTATGCTATCCATTTTCATGGTTACACATATCAAGTTGAAGTCAGAATCTCAAACTTTTAGAAACTGAGAAATTGAGTTTAACTTCTCAATTTGCTGTGACTTTACAGAGCAGTTGTAAAATGTTCATGACCTTACTGCAGATAGAAAGTACACTTGTGTAAAACTTTCGTGTATCAAGAACATATAATTAATAGCATAATAGCTCTTCCTTAACTATAACACTTAAGAGGTTTCAGTAGCTCTAAGTGGATACAGCCACCTGGTACAGTCCTCAGTAACACAGTACAAATAATTGCAAGTGTTGTGTCAGGTTACTGAGCACAACAGGTTCAGTGCAGCACCTGGAATGTTGTCTCTGCTTTGGGAAGAAATACCAGATGTGATTTTTCCTCATGTTTCTGTCCCTACATATGCCTCAGTTAGCAACCTTTTTATATATCAAGTAGATTTCTCTTACCTGTTAAACTGTTGCCCTGAGAAATTATTTTTATGTAGAAGTACACATACTTTAAATCCAGGATTAGGTACAAAAATGTTGATTACATTTATAAAATATCATCATCTTTAGTTTAAGATACCATTTACTAATCTGGATCTTATGATGTAATTCAACTATGTTTTGCATTGTTTCAAATATTTAGAGCCTCCACTCCCTACCCTCCATCTCCCTTGCATTACTTTTCCATTTCTGTAAAATTGATTTTATTTTCTTCTGAGGAAATGCTAGGGGTCTTTGTGAGAGGGTTTTTGTTTATGTAGGTTAGGTTTGTTTTCTAGGCTTGTATGACCTTGAGTATCTGGAACTGACCACACTGGCTAAAATGGAAGTCCAGATGCTAAATCTGCATTTGGCTATACATCTCAGAGATTGCAGCTATTATTATGTTGGTGTTTCTCCTGAAAAAATACAGCTGGCAGAGGTGATTTGTGCATCTTTCTATATTCAATATAAAACTAGGAGCTTTGTCACATATGACCTTTCAAGACTGCTGTAAGAGCAGCCAATCTTGAAAGAAAGTGTGTGTTCTACTAGAGTCTTCCTTCTACTGATTCTGGCATGGGTACTTAGTGGATAACAGGTACTCACTTCATCATTTTGGGTTTATGCTTCTGTGTTTAGTGCCTTCTGTAAGGTTATCTAAGTAGATTTGCTGATAGTGGTATGGCTTCATCATTGTTTCTGAGTCTGGGACAGCCAGCAGATCTAGAGAGAACTTGCAATAGAAGTACTGTCAGAATAGACCTGGCAGTTTAAATCTGTTCTGCAAGTGTGTTACAAAGTCTGGCAAAATTAACATAACACTTTTCCAGAGTGAAATCTGATCTCTGGGCTAGTACTTGTAGACCTGCTGAGAGATTTCCACTTCTCCTATCTAAACCCAACCTTTACTAGAATATAAGACTTAATCTGGAGTCTAATACATTGATATTTTTCTTTTATATAATTACTATTAAAGGAGGAGCTCCTTTCTCCTGTGTATAACAGAGTCCAGCAGAGATCCATGAGACAGACTTCAATGGTAGCAAATTTCTTATGTGTTTGCTGAAATAATCTGCTTGCATTTTGACTCAGAAGTGTAGATTTTCCTATTGAACATCTGCTCCACATTTGGAGACAATTTGCCTCTATATATGCATCCTTTTAAAAACAAAATCAATCCCATTGTCTCTTTGACTATGAAAATTAGGGAACATGAGTAAAATATACATAGCAAACAAAGTAACTGTTTCTTTACAATGTATTTAGTGAAACTATACAGCTCCTTGCGGCAGAATATTCTGATTTATTAAAATTGAGGTCAGAGAACTGATAAAAATTGTGGAAGCAAAAAGCAACTGAAGCTACAGAAGGCAAAGATTTTCTATATCTGATTTATTTCAAAATTCTTTATGAAAGGAGCCAATATAAAGAGCCTTATTCCACGGAACACCTTGAATCATGGAGAAATTAAGTGACTTACTGAAATTCATGAGCACTTGAAGCTAAGAAGAGAAGTCCCAGTGGTTTTATGTAGCATATCACTGTCTTATCTAAGTTATATTTTTTGCTACCTAAATCATGAATAGCCTGTATTGTTATTCAAGTTGTCCCTGTATCTGTATTGTTCATATTGCACCTCATAATTATTCTCCTTCTCATTATTAGAACTGTTAATGGTGTTGGTTTCAACATGTGCTTAATATGTGTGTAACTCTAAGCAAGCATTCAGTTTATAATTCAAGAACTTGTCAAATATATGCAAAAAAGGAGTTTGGCCCTTTGAAAACTCAGTCTTATCCCAGCTGAATTTCAATACCCTATCTTTCTGTTGTGCAATCCAGGTTCCTCAGTCAGATGACTCTGATTCAGTCTGAAAGATGGGAGGAACCAGCAATAGTCTTCTCTGTCCAAGTCTTAATGTGATTGGAACATGGTTGATGATAGGAATTTGTCCATTTCCTTGCTAATACCTCCTGTCTTCATCACCACGACTCTTAGTCCTGAGCAATCAGACTTGATTACTATAGTACAGAGGCTCACATATGATAAACCACAACTTTTGTCACGCACATGTAAACCTTAGCACTAAAAACATCATATTAAGTTCTCAGCTGATGAAGAATGGTATATGTTCTTTAATTCTTTTAAAAGATTCTGTCCTTTGGTGTATTTATTCAGACATATGTAAGACACAGACAGCTGAAATTTGAATGGGCAGTCTTATAAAGTTAAATTAAATCACTAAAATAATAAAGTACTTAAATTTCTGTCTTGCTTAGGGAAGAAACTGAGCTCATTACAGCTCAATTGCGTATGCATGTTGGAAGTCAAAAAAAACCCAGTCTTTCAGTCATATTCACCTTACAGTCAAAGATGCCAGCTATTTTGTCAGTTAAAAATTTTAATAATACATCCCAATCTCCCAATTAGAGAAATCATCTAACCAGAATCTTCAAATAGCCTGATGGTGTCAAGCCATATTCTCATGTAGTTTAGTACCTTTATAAGAGTGGCCTTGAGCAGTTACCAAGAAGAGGAAAAAAGTGTAGCAATTATTTTCAAATTCTCTTGACTCAGGCAATATAAGAGCATATCAGCCTTTACCACTGTGAAAATAGTAATTTTTTGAGTTAGTAATTAATTCCCATATTCAGCATTCAGGAAGGAGAGGCTAAAAGGAAAATTGTTTAAAACTTGGATTTACATCCCGAAAGTAATGTTTTGAAAGTGCTCACAGAAATGTGAATAGGGAAATAAGAATGCTTAATTTCTCTGAAAATGCTTAAACTTTCAAATACTGTTACACTATTTCCATTTTTTCTATTTTTTAGTCTAAATTATTGGGTATGTTTCAGGTGCAGAATTGCTTGTGTGAGTAGTTACTAATAGCGTAAAAAGACCCTGATGCTGTTGCTTCCACTGCATTTGTGCTTAAAGGAACAACTGAGAACCTGTTTGCACTGTTCTGTGATATCAGTAAAGATGTTTCCTACTCCTCAAGTATTCTCTAGATCAACTATGTAAGACCCTGAGTTAAGCCATGTGCTTGCCCCAAGCATTTTACTTATATTTAAGGCTCCAAAATAATTCACCCATCAATTTTTTGTAAAGCCGTTTAGTTCTTTAATAACTCAAGGTCATGGAAAGAGGGAACACTGCATGTGTTTCCCAAGAGATTTCTTTTAATTTAGTGAAAAAATAGTCATTTAAGCAAAAGGTAAAAGAGGTGATTAAAAAAAAAAAAAAAAAGAAAAAGAAAGAAAAGAGATTAAGAGAAGAAACAGGAGTAAAGAGAGAAAGAAGGAGTAAAGAAAGAGATTAGAATAAGAAAATTACATAGCAGCCACTGAAGAGTCTTCTGGAAGTCCAGGGCCCTACACAGCGATGGCAACTCCCAAGAGACAAGGCAAGATGGAGCCCCTGTGCTTGTGCATTTGTGTGGTTTGGCCAGCATGGCCACCCCTCCCAGACAGGACGTCCAGCTCACTGAGCACTCAGTGCCCTCCAGGCCAGACTGAGGGGTGGTGCAGCCAGTCAGAGGCTCCAGGGGCCTTGGGGTGAGTGGATTATCAGAGTGGCCATTTGATTGACAGCTGTGCCACATGGCTGCAGGCCACCTGAGTTCCTTGCACCTTTTCCTCCCACACATACTTGGGTTGGCTCCAACCCAATAATGAATGATCCGTTGAGGTTTGAATCCAGTGTCTCATAGACTAGAAGTGTTATAAACTGGTGTTTAAATGACAATGTAGAATATGTGCATTATGACACTTGAAATGTTAAAAATACTATGTAAAGTGTGTATCTGAGTTTTCAGGTGACTTTCACAGCCTTTGTCAAGTGAATTGGCTAGTTTATGTTTGAAGGAAGATACCTTTTTTATACACAAGACTCACAATTTTATTGTAGACACCTCTCATAGTCACACTTCACTGTTAATTTGACTCATTTAAACTGATACATCACCTTGAGATTAGTGCCAGACTCACATCTCTTATTTATTGTTCTTCTGATGAGTTGTATTTTGACAATGATCTCCACTTATACTAGATTCCTGATTTTGACTTGGTTTTGGAATGCAGTCCCATGTTGGCTATGATATTAAGAAAACTGGAAATATGTAATTGTTTTTATTGAACTAGATTCTTAAAAGTACCATCGTTTAGTCTGTGTGTAAATCCTAAACTTTAGTTCACATTTGTTGCAGACAGATGCATTGGAAGCCTGTCTTTTTCCAGAAGACTGTTTCTACTAGATATCCTCAGTAACAACCCTTGCAACTTGTCTCCCATTATCTTTCTGATTTCTAGGATTGCCTCAGATTACTCATGTTTAATGAAACATGTTATTTCATACTACCAATCCCCCTGTGAATTTCTTTAGAAGTTCAAGAGAACATTTCCTTCTGAAGTTTAATCTTTCCTGTCCTACTGTAAGGGACAGCCTGGCTATTTTAGATTGTTTCTCTTGAGTATGCAGATGCATCTTTGTTACAGGAGCCAGTTGCTCAATTTACTTGGCTAATACTGAGCTTCTGTCCTGAAAAGCCTTTCTTCTTTCCCACTAGGATATTACCTCTCACTGGGAAATGTGTCTTAAACTTGCATGTAGCCTTTCATTCTATATCAGTCTGTTAAGTTTACTTAGTTTATAAATTGGATAAATATGTGTACCTACCACTGGCTCTTGACAGAACACAGACATGGTTATAATTAATCACTCTGGGGTGGCAGTGGATTAAGAAATATTGATCCCTAATGTCCTTCTTAGGAGGATGTTATACATGCATGGCATTGCCTTGTTGACAGTAAGTTTTATAATTAAAGGATTATAAAATAAGATTACAGTTAGAGTTAATAAGAAAATGTTTGAATGACAATGTACTTATCTCCTAAGGAATAATACAGAATCCCAGTTGCTTGAGACATTTTAAAATAGACAAGGCAGCTGACCTTTCCATCTCTGACTCCTCTGTTTCAAATTTGATTTCAAACAACCTTATCAGGCAATTGTCTTTGATATTTTTATTTTGAGAAATGAATTTTTGCCATTTGGTAGAACTTACTTTGCAGAAGGCACACAAAGAAAACTTTTTACCAATCTAAATTTAATCAACTCTTAAGATCTCTTTTGCTTGAGGGTATAATACATTTAATGCTCATATCTTGATTTAGGAAAGGCAGTTAATTGAAAAGAAAATAACTTTGTATTAATATTTTAGTTTTTAATACTGCACTTGTTTTTATTTATGGCACTTTAAAATTCACAGTTTCTGATAGGAAGTAGATCTACAGTGTTTAGTTGCTTCCAGCTTCTAACTACAAGTTTTATCATGAGAGAACTACCTTATTTGGAATGTGCAAAGCAAATAAGACCAACCAACCAACCAAAAAAAAAAAATGTATGTAAAAGAATGGATTCTGAAAGAGATGCACTTCTGAGAAATATCTTTCACAGAAAGTGGGTTTCTTTCTAATTCATCTGTGTTCAAGTAGAGGGCAGACTGTTAAAATCCCCATATTTGCAACATCATGGGGTATTACCTTACAAATACTATGTAATTTTTTTGCAAACTGATGTTAACAGTTTAAGAAGATTATTTTTGAGTATGTTAATAACAGAGGAAAATGTCGCGGTACATAAGGTACAAATTTTTGTAAACCAGAGTGAATTACAGTATTAATTCAGAACTGTAGAAACCACCTTAGAAAACACGAATAAAAACGAGATCTTTTACTATCTGTTGGACAAAGAGGAGAGAACAAGTGTAACCAAAAAGTATATAATCAGTTTTGTAATTGTAATCCCTCCTGTCACCCGTGCATCTGAGATCTGTCCAATTAACTCCAAGTTTCAATAATAAATAACCCCAGGCATATAAAATATCTCAAAGTTCACATTAAACATATGTGCAGATTAAGATGGTTCATGAACTTGATCACCAAGAATGAGTGTCTGTCAACAGAATCTGCAGAGAATTAAGTATGAATAGCTGAATAGAGACATTTTAGGGAGATTACAAGCTGGATCGATGACCATACAGTGTAGGAGCTGATTGTTTAGGGACTGTTTCTTCCCTGAATAAATTAATCAAAAAGCAGCAGTATTTCTGCTTGCCAGGTGCAATCAAACTATAAAGATGGTTATATCTATAAACTCAGCAATACTGCATAATAATGTGCTGGAAAACTTTGCCATATCTTTTGTGAAATAGAAGATCCCTACTGACTGTGCAATTCTAAGGATCCAGATACATAAAATGTATCACAAAGGCTGACCTTACAGATCCCCTTCTGCCAACACCCTGCCATGTAAATCCAATGTAGAGGATCATTTAAGTCTACTAAAACTTGAATGCTTTAGAGTGTGAGCTGTCTCGTCACTGGTTATGCAACAGTAAGTACATGAATATTCCAGTTGTGCTATTACAAGATGGAAATCCTAGTTTTCTCTTTCTTATTTTTTCATCACTCACTTCTGACAAAAGTCTACCCATAAGAAGCTCCTTATTCAGGCAGCCATCTTCCAGGTCCAAAGGCAGGAAAGCTCTGAATGTGTCAACTCATAGAGCTGTTGAAGGAAAAGAGTGCTGCTGTGTGCTCTTAGATGCACCCAAATGAGAGTTTGGGTGAAGTTTATCTTCTTATGGGAGCTACAACTGTGGTCATGAAAGGGGAAAAGAAATTGTAAAGTCTGAACAGCCTAAGCAGAAGTCTGCAAGCTGTAATAAACTGCTAGAGCCAATGTGTAGTTTTTAAAATTTATTAATGAGCAAAAAAGTGCTGGGCGGCCGGGGGTCTCCTGCCCCACCACTGGTCCGCAACTAACAATGCCCCATCAGGGATCTTTATACAGTTCTCTTTCCGGGTTTCACAACTGGCTGTGATCTCTCTGCGCCTGCGTCCACCTGTTGCTAGGTGGTCTTCTTCTGCTTTCTGGGGGTCACGGGGCTGAAGGCTCATCCTCTTCTTCAGATAACAGCTCTTCTGCCCATGCACGTCTCGCAAGATTAACTTTATTACACAAGGCTTGAGATAAATTGCTTACAGGTTATATGCTTGGTTACACAAAAAC
>JAWWEE010000074.1:73253962-73294872 GCA_035221455.1 Xenops minutus | reverse complement strand
CTGTACCCCAAAACCCTATAAGTAAAAGAACTCTTCTCTACTTTACCCACATAAAGTTGTCTTGGAAAGTTTTTTCCGCCTCTCCTTAAGGCAACAGAAATATAAACAAAGCCTGTGTCCTTATCATTGTGGTTGAAGTTCTTGAGATACAATTGCAGAATTTCAGACCAGAGCAAGTTGCTTTTTTTTTTTTTTTTTCTCAGAGATCTGAATACAGAAGAAAACAGGTTTTAATATTCCTTTACAGTAAGATGATTCCCTTTCTTGGTCTCTCACTGTGATACATATTTATTAAGCCCCTAAAATTTATGCAGTGTAAATAAGCACCTGGACAACATAGGAGTTGAGAGAATGCTCAGCTTTGTTCCCAGCTCTTGGTATTTAGAAACAGTGAGCCTCTACATTTCCTTACTCATTTGTACATAAAAAGTTACAAAGAACAAATAGTTACAGTGGTAAAGGATAGTGATTCTTAAAATAGCTGAAAGTTTAAATTTGATATTCTAAGAGTACTGTGTGTTCTAATTTATACAGAACTCTCTGAAAGTCTGTTAGTATGTTTAAAGGTAATAAAACTTGTTAGGCAATTTATTTTATGCTGTCTGTCCCTTGAGCAGCAGTTTGAGTGGGAAAAGTGCATTTCTAAGACCTGACCACTATGTATGAATCACTTGTGTCCGAGTATTTTAAAACAGACCATTGTACCAAAAGCAACAGAAGCTGACATGTTGCCCAGAGAAGTTGTAGGTATCTTGTTCCTGGAAGTGTTCAGGGTGGATGGGGCTCTGGGCAAACTGGTCTGGTGAAAGGTATCTCTGCCCACGGCAGGGGGGTTAGAACTGGATGATCTTTAATGTCGCTTTCAACAGAAACCATTCTATGATTCTGTGGCTTCAAAAGACAAGTAAACAGTGCTAGCATAACATGTTACATTGTTGTGCTGGTTTTGGCCAGGACAATTTTCTTCACAGTAGCTAGTAGGGGGACATGCTTTGAATTTTTGCCGGAAACAGGGTTGATAACACAGAGTTATTGCTGAGAAGTGCTTACAGAGAGTCAAGATCTTTTCTGCTTCTTGTACTGGTCTGCCAATGAGGAGGTTGAGTGTGAACAAGAAGCTGGAAGGGGACACAGCCAGGACAGCTGACTCCAACTGACCCAGAAGACTATTGCATACCATATGGCATCATGTTCAGTATATAAAGCTGTGGGAAGAGGATGGAAGTGGGAGATATATGGAGTGATGATGTTTGCCTTCCCAAGTCACAATTGTGTGTGATGGAGCCCTGCTTTCCTGGAGATGGCTGAACACCTTCCTGTCCATGTGAAGTGATGAGTGAATTCCTTGCTTTGCTTTGCTTGCATGTGTGGATTTTCCTTTACTTTTTAAACTGTCTTTATTTCAACCCATGAGTTTTTTCATCTGTAGCCTTCTAATTCTTTCCCTCATACAACTGAGAGGGGGAGTGAGTGAGCAGCTGCATGGGTCTTGTTTGCTGGTTGGGATTAAACCATGACAATTGTATATAATTGTAGATAATTTTGTCTTGTTTCAGTAAAAAGGGGGTTCATCTGTATGTTTACTCTTCAGGCATAAATGACATTTGCTGAGACTAACAAAAAGTTCTGGTGGTTTTCTTAATACATTTTTCAGAGGAAGGCTTTGTGTTAAAGGCCAGCACATTTTATTCTGTGTTATTTGATGTAGTCTGTTTTCACACAGATCTCATTTTATTTCTGTTATATCTTATTCTCTTGCTACAGACTCAAGAAGTAAAGACAAAAAGAAAAAAGTTACTCCCTTAGGCTGTTACCAGACTTGTGAATATATATACTTTTAATTTTTTTTTTAAGAAGGCAAAATAATCTAAAGTCTCAAGTGCTAACTGTCCTTGGTGTGCACTATTTTAGGAGAATACTTTCAAGTAGCATTTTTAACTGATGTGTATTCTGTTCTGTAAGTCAGCTTGTAAGTGCCCTTCTGTGTACATTTAAATTATATTTTTGTTCAACTTAAATATGATGAAAATTATGTATATATAAGATGAAACAGTCTAACATTTTTGGTTGTGTCCAAAGTTTACCGTTATTTTCAGCTATTTCAGGAGGTGAATATCAACATGATGATTTTCAAAGAGGGTAACTGTAAGCAGTTGCATATTTTTAGCTGTTCATATGTTTGTCTTACTGAGGGTGCACTTGATGCCCTCAGTCATATAATGGATAAAGATATTAAACAAGAATGGCCCCAATAATGAGCCCTAGGTAACACTATTTGTGAATGGCTACCAGCTGGATTTAACTCCATTCACCAGAGCTTCACTGGGCCTGGCCATCCAGCCATTTTTCTTACCCATGAAAGAGTACACCTGTCTAAGCCATGAGCTGCTAGTTTCATCAGGAGAATGCTGTGAGAGTGTTGTGTGATCATTTAACAAATGGATTTCAAACAAAATTTTCAGGGCAACAAAAAAACCCAATAATAATATTATCATACTCCACAAGACTGATAATCATAGGAAATAGCAACATAATAAGGATGTTACTTTAATAAATTAGAGAAAGTTTAGAACTTTCTTCTCTACAGGAGGAAAAGCTTGACAAAAGGAGTATACTTTTAATATATAGATCAATTAAAAAAAAATCTGTGGCCTATCATTTTTTTTAAAGCAAGGAATAGTTCTGTCAGTACAGCTGACTGCTGTAGAGGATCTGAATCCTGCTAGAGGCCAACATCTCTGCAGCTGTAGCACTTGTCATTAATACTACACTAGAATGAAGTAGAATTCATGCTGTAGTTTGCATAAACTAGCAGCAATGGATATTGGACAACCTATGTTTGCTCAGCATAGCTTGGCACACTTTTCCCTTCAGTCAAGATACTTAGAGATAAATTCTTCAAAACAGATTTGAAGTAACAAAAGGAAAATACATTTCAGATATTTATCTTCAGTTGCAAAGAACTAAAGCTGAACTTCTCTAAAAAGTCTCTAACCTTTCTTAAGTTAGTACTTTAAAACTTAATATTATTTATCAAAATATTTTTTTATACATAGTTTGTAACAGGACTGGAGATGTTCCCTCAACACTTTCACATGTCCTTGCGTGTAAAACAAGGAGAGGAACCCTAACATGAATTAACTTGTTCAGTTTTAGAGGGTTCAGGTCCATGCTAAGTTACCAGAGTTTGTAGAACTCCAAAGTACTAACTGATCCAGGGTAACTACATATTTCACGTGTAAGATAAGGCAT
The DNA here is from genome assembly GCA_035221455.1 of Xenops minutus. Taxonomy (NCBI): domain Eukaryota; kingdom Metazoa; phylum Chordata; class Aves; order Passeriformes; family Furnariidae; genus Xenops; species Xenops minutus. Next base: position 73,291,620 of record JAWWEE010000074.1, on the reverse strand, counting down.
TTAGGATCAAACTTTTCCCAGAATAATCGCTCCTACTGTTTTGGGCTTGCTTGGCAACGTTTGGATAGTGGATAGCTACAGGGGTGGCTTTTCTGAGAAGATGCCAGAAGCCTCTCCTGTTCAACAAAGCCAGTGCCACCTGGCTCCAAGACAGACCTGACACATTTGTGGTGCTAGTAGTCCCCCCATGATTTAAGAAGTTAAAAAAAAACCAACTGCATAACAGCAGCTGAAAGAGAGGAATGAGAATATGTGAGAGAAATAGCTCTGCAGACACAAGGCCAGTAAAGAAGGAGAGGGAGGTGGTGTTCCATATGCCAGAGCAGAGATTCCCTTGAAGCTTGTAGTGAAGATGCTGGTGAGGCAGGCTGTCCCTCTGCAGCCCATGGAGGTCCATGGGAGAGCAGATATCCACCTGCAGCCCATGGAGTACCCTACACAGAAGCAAGTGGATGTGCCTGAAGGAGGCTCTGACCCTGTAGACTGTGCTGCATCAGGCTTCTGTCAGAACCTGTGACCTGGCTGAAAGGAGCCCAAGCTGAAACACGTAGGGGGATCCACACTGGAGCAGTCTATTCCTGAGAGACTGCAATCTGTGGAAGGGACCCATACTGGAGCAGCTTGTGGAAGACTATCTTCAGTGTGAGGGAAGTGGACAACGTGATTAACTGACTGAACTCCTATTCCCTGTCCCCCTGCACAATTTGGGGGAAGGATGTAAAGAGATTCAGGAATGAAGTTGAGCCTGGGAAGATGGGAGAGGCAGGGAGAAGGTTTTTTAAGATTTTTTTATACTACTATTATCCTGTTCTGATTTGATTGCTAATAAATTAAATTAATTTCTCCAAGTCAAGTCTGTTTTGCCCATGATAGTAAATGGTGAGCAATCTTTACTTGTCCTTATCTTGACCCACAAGCCTTTCATTATATTTTCTCTTTCAGTTGAGGAGAGGAAGGGATAGAGTGTGTACCTGGCATCCAGTCAAGGCTAACTCACCACGCCTACCCTTCATCTTCAATGGCAAACATCCTGTCTCATGGAGTCAAAAACTGGAACAATAATGTCCAGACTGAATTCACAGAAGACTGTCTTCTCTTACAGAAAGATAACTATTCTGTTGTTATTCTATGCACTAAAAAAAACTCAATAAAAATATTGTGCCACATTGAAGAGTACGTCAGCATTTTCCTTGGATAGAGAAGAACTGAAGAAGGTCTGAGTGAACTCCATTAATTTTCTCTGCATAAAAAAGTATAAAAAAAACTTTTGTGGCTTATGCTTTTAGAGACTGAAGGTAGCAAGTATCTCAAAATGGAAAGGGGGCAATAATTGTTCTAAATTGTTGTGAGAAATACAGCAATAAGGTCTCTCCTAATTATTTTTCTTATTGCAAAAACAGGGAACTGGGATAATACTTGTCTGAGGAATGTGGCAGTAGAATTCTCCTAAACAAGCTGTACAATAGTCGGTTATTTGGACTTTGCCTTTTCTTCAAGACTGAAGTAACAAAGGACTTCTTATATATTATTTTGTTTGCTTTAGCACTTTTCTGCTCATGCCTTGCATTTAAAAGGTCTTAGCAGAATAGAATTAAATTTGGGCAACTCCTTGACCTTTCTTATTTAAAGTAATTTTACTATAGGTTTCTCCATTCTGGTGAAGGTAGGAGCACAACCTGGTTTTAAGTACTCTAAAAAACAGGCTAGGAAATCTTCAAATGAGATCAATAATTTTCTGCTTTCCTCTACTGTCTTGATTGCTCTTCAAGAACTCATGGCACTACTGAAGAAGAAATGGAATAAATACAAGAAATTATCTGCAATGTTTGGAACTAAAGATTATTTTATATTTATATAAAGCTTAGTTTTTCCTTTCATACAGAAGTCTAGTAGGAGAGATTCAACTTTACCTAGGTATACCTGTCCACACTCACTCATGCACTGTCTCTGTCTTCTTTACTGTTCATGGACAGTCACACAGTGGGAAAAAAAACTCATGATTAATGGAAGTAGAATCAGCTTTTCAAATGAGTATTAAGAGTTCTGTGTTTTGGTTTTTTTTTTTTTATTGAATTCTGAAGATTCTTCATAACATTTAGTTCTGTTAATAATGATTTAGCAGCACCTCTTTTGAAAAGTGGCATTAATGTATAAATTAACTTTGGGGCACAGTAGTGAAAATATAATAATAAATCTTCTAAATCTAGTATTATTCCTCACAATTGTGGACAGATATTTGTGTATTCACTACAGAGCCCAGTTGAAGGCCTTCACTCATTTTAAGATAGCTGTAGTTCTATTGCTTTATATGACTCTCTAAAATTTTATCATACCATTTTTTTTTCTGACTTCTGTTCAACTACTTTTCTTTTAAACTGACATTCCTGTGCTTTAACTCCTTTCCCAGATTCATGGCAAGAGAGTAGTCAGTAAAAAGGGAGCTTACAAATGCTCAGTAGATTTGCTCCCATACAGTTCCAATGTAGCTAGTCAAACCTGTGCAATGACATTGCTGTGTAAAAAGAAGTTCATAGCTGTCCGCACTCAATAGCCATGAAGAAAGCACCACCTCTTGGTAGACAGACCTACAGAGACCTACCTGGAGCAATAAATAAATATAAAAGCTCATGTTAATGATGTTATGAGTAAGCACAATAGGCATATGTTTAGTTGTTAAAAAAGTATGATTGAACAATAAATTGGTTTGTTTGTTTTGTTTTTTTTCACTGAAGAGATACATGCCAAACTGCTTTCAACACATGGTCTGCTCATTAGACCTCACCAAGTTCCTATGTATTAAATCAGTTTCAGTGTGTTTTCATGCTTTAGATCAGTCCTTTAATTTGAAATTTAAATTTTGTCTTCTTGTATAGATTTACTAAGAATAATAGTATAATCGAGCAGATTTTTCATATGAAAAATACATGAGCTATTTTACTATTCACTGCTGTTGGAGGTACTAGTAATTATCCAGTTGACTTTTGCTATAATAAGGCTTTTTTTGTCAGCTGATAGATAGTTGAGCTCTCTGAAAAAAAGCATCGACAGTCCTTGTCTTTCCAATTCTACATTGTAATTAAGGATATTGAAATAACTGCAGTTCCCTGATTTTGTATATTGTCTTGCAAATCTGTTTCATAATCTGCTTGTCAAAATCAGCAAAGCAGGAAAACTAGCTTTGAATAGTGTTTTGTTGTGCAGAAAGAAAAGTTGTTCTACCTGCCACAGACATTTTAAAGGCTCTCAGTGTAGAACCATTTGTTCAGAAGTTTCAAAGCTATTGAAATTATTTTTAGAATTACTGTCACAGCTGGCTAGAACAATAGTATTTGACTTGTATTTACTCTTTGTTATAAACATTCTTATTCAGAGAAAGATTTTTTTAGATCTTTCACTTCAGGAATGATTCATTATGAACGTATGTTCAATGCAAAAACATCAATTAATATGTTATGCGATAAACATATCTATTGAAACTGAAATGCATATATTTATTAAAATGTTGTATTTGTTTTTGCAGGACAAAGCAGATGTATTTGTGTTATCCATATGTATGTATGCATGTACATGTTGCTTTTGCAGTAAGTGAAATACCTTTGGTTGCTGCTTGTGTAAGAGATAAGTTGAAGTGCATGGGGCTCTTCCTGGGAACTGATGATGAGCCAGACAAGAACTGGCGGGTCAAGAATAAAGTGAAGACTAACTTGTGTAAGATTGTAAGAAGACCTGATTAGGAAGTAATGTACAAGAACTTCTTCAGGATACTGGAAGAAACCTTGTGTTTGGAAGCCTGATGAGGAACTTCCTGATGCAGGTGATAAAGGAGTGGATGGGAAAGATTATCTGTTGTACCTGATACCTTCTGGACAGAGAGTGAATTGAAAACAGCCTTTCACAGAAGGATCTATGCATTCTCATGGATGAAAAGCTGTACATAAGCAGGCAATGTGTACTTGCAGCCCAGAGAGCCAACTGTATGCTAGGCTGCATCGAAGGAAGCATGGCTAGCAGGTTGATGGAGATGATTCTGCCCCTGTATTGTGCACTCATGAGACCTTCCCAAGAGTATTGCATCCAGCTTTAGGGGCCTAAATATGAGGTCATGGACTTGTCACAAGTCCAAAGGAGGGTGACAAATATTATCACAAGGCTGAAGCATCTCTTCTGTGAAGACAGTCTGCGAGAGCTGGGAGAGTTCAGCTTAGAGAGAGAAGGTTCTGAGGCCTTCCAGTACCTAAAGAGAACCTAAAAGAAAGCTGGAGAGGGACATTTTACAAGACCATGTAGTGATAGGACAAGGGAGAATGACTTTAAACTGAAAGAAGGTAGGTTTATATCTGACATTAGGAAGAAATTCTTTCCTATGAGGATGGTGACAGCAGACCATGCTTCCCAGAGAATGTGGATAGCCATTTCTGGAGGTGTTCAAGGTCAGTTTGGATTAATCTTTGAGCACCTGTTCTAGTGAGAGGTGTCCTGTCCATGGCAGGTGGTTTGAAACCAGATGATCTTTAAAGTCCTTTCCAACCCAAACCATTATATGTTTCTATGATTTTGGGAAGTAGTCTCACACTTTGAGATTTTGTACCTATAGTTTCTCAGAAGTTATGCACTAACCTGGAACCTCAATATGTACAGGATTTATCTTCTTGTTTTTTATTCTCTGGAAACAGTGTGTCTTCCAGGGTATATAGACTCTGTGGCCAAAAACTACTTTTCTAAAACCTTTTTTAAAGTTTGCTGGCACTGTGAATAGCATAGGAGGTTTCAAGAGTTAAAATTTTATGCTTTCCACTACTGATATTTTTTTTTTAAAATGGACACACAGAAATGTTTTGTTTCAGGCCTAAAAAAATAACTGTGCAGAAGTGTTCTTAATTGGTAGAGAAGACTGCACTTCAGGTTAGACATTGAAGTCTGTTAGAGGCTTACAGGATGTCAGTGACATAGAAACCAGGTTGTTTCAGGGAAAAAATTAAAGAGACATTGTACTTCAGTGGTATACTAAATAGACTGTTCATTGTAGAAAATGCAGTGCACCAAAGTGTATTCTAAGTGCACTGAATAAAAAGCATTGCATCTTTAATTTGTAAAAATAGGGCTATTTTTAAGGCTTTACAGACTTTTATTTTGTTGGTTTTTTTTGTTTTTTTTTTTTTTAGTTTGATTCTGCCAGAAAAGATATGCAAAGACCAGCGTGGAGAAGGGAGCAGAAGGATTGTTGTTACTGTTCTTATTGTGACAACCTATTAGTAGTCTCTGAATAGTCAGTAAAATGTGGCTTTTGCTGATTGGAAGTTTCAGGAGATAATGAATTGTGAAGGAAGCTGTCCATGAAAAACAGGTAAGTAATTTGTGCCCATGATGAAAACTAATCTGTAATGCAAAGCAAGGCTTCTGGTCAGTCAAGATACACTAACTTGATTGGGCACATACAGCACCATACTGCTTCATTACAGTGATCAAAAAACCAGACACAGGCCTAGGTTACAGAGCACAGAACGTATATTCCTACACAGGCCGATAAAACTCTGAAATTTGTTGAGTATTTTGTATTGTTGCCATGTCAATCTAGTGATTCAAAGGAGTTCTGGGAAAAGATACGAGATCTGTCAAATGAGGAAACAGTCAACAGAATGGCTCCATGCATTCTCCTCTTATAAGGGCTAAGTCTAAATTTCAAAGCAGATGCTCCTTGTGACATGTCCTGCATTTCTGATTGTCTTATTATCCAAATGAGGGTTCTCTGTCATGCAGACAAGTTCCCTCTGTGCCACAATCCTGTGCAAGCAGGATGTGGGCATGCTATTTTGAATTTTCTTGATTCACTGATTATTTACATATGCTGTTGTTCAGGTTTCCAAGCCTTAAACAATATTTTATGTGAATATGCTTGATCTGTTTTTATTTAGTATTGGTCCATGTCAATCAATACCCATTGATGTTCTTCATCATTGCCAATATGTAATAACAGAAGCTTATTTGTTTGACAAGAGTAAGTATTTGTTGTCACACTTACTGAAAGGATTCTTACTGAAAGGATATCAGTATCCTGCTCTATCTGCAAAATCACTCATTACAAATGCCTGAAAAGTACTTTCCTTTTTCTGTCCTTTTTTTTCCCCACCCCCCTCTTTCCAGTTTGGATCACACTGTTCTGGTGCCCACAGTGTGAGAGTGTTCTATTGTTCTCTGGATTCTTTCTGCAGTCTTGCAGCCAAGTTTCTTCCCAGACAAAATGTGAAGTGATCCAGTTGGTCTAGGAGCTACTTTAAGGGGCAGTACTTTATTAGACCTCACTCCTGGCCACTGCAATCCTTCAAAACAAGTTAACAGATACACTTTCAGCATCATTCTATAAAAGCAGATACATGTCAAGTAGCTAGGTAGCCTTTTCATTTTGTTGTATTACAAAAGGATTTTGTAAGTTGCATTTTTTAAATGCATCAGGCCCTTGAAGAGTTTACATAAGGTTCAGTAGAGATGTAGCTCTTGCTGCAGTCTACCTCAAACTGTCGCAGCAGAGAAGGATATCTGCCTTCATAAATCTGGCTTGTTATCTGCAAGTAATGCAACATCATGCTGAAAATTGGTGTATAACTGAACAATACAGAAAAATACAACAGACTGCTAAAAATTGCACGTGTTAATAACCACCCCAAAGTAACCTGATCACATGCAAATACTGGGAAAGAAAATGTCTTGTGTAGAATGTGACTGATTTATCAAGCAAGTTCTAGAGTGTGCACTGAATTGGTAGTATCCCTTTCTATATCTGACAATATTAATATTAGAAGGGGCAGTTGTGATATAAAGCAATCATTTAATCAGTCCTTTTTCTTTCTCATGTGTGTTTCTCATGTAAACTGATTTAATTCCACCTTAAACTCTGACAGTGAGACCATTTATATGCCCCGGAACTTAAGTGTGTGCAAGTGGGTTAGAGATGGATGAATGGGACTTCAAATTGGGGAATTTTAAGACTAGTTGAATACAGAGAATGAGTGAAAGATCTGATGAAAACAGAGAAGATAATGTCTGAATACAAAACCAAATAAATCTTAGTGATTCTTTGCAGTGTTGGAAAAGAAGCAAGAAATTAGAGGAACCGAAAAATAAATGAAAGGCATAACCAAAGTAAAAAGGAATGACGTCTGTAAGCAGGATCAAAAAAGTTGAGTAAAGACAAGGTGTGGAAATGCGCACACTGAATTATACCAAATTATACTTTGAAATGGTTAATTCACAGTGAAATATCTTCTCAGTAATAGTTTGTTCAGTATGGCCTATCTTAGGTTTCAAAAGAAGGGCCACTGAATCACTGTCTTACTGCTAGAATCTAGTCCCTTTTCTGGGTAATGTTAATTTATTGATTTCTTTTCTTGTTAAAAACTGTTTGGAAGAGTAGAGCTTGGAAGTCTTGATAGATTACATTTGAAAAACAGCTGACAATTTTTTTTTCACTATTACATAAAATAAGATATGCCAAAAAGACAGATCACAGATATTTGAAATTCTTTTCTGTAGTTTCTCCATTTTTAGGACACAACTGAAATCATAAAAACTTTAGAAATTCTTTGGAAAATAACCAAGATCAGGTGAATTGGAATGAGGTTTTCTTATTAAGTTTTTATATTTATTTATTCATTCCATTAAAATGACACCTTACAGTATATTAATTTTCAGTGTATTTCTTTATACCTCAAAGGCCCAACTTGATATGTAGCAATGGGACATGGCTAACATTATTGGCTCCTGTTACCATGAAAATGAGACTACTTCAGATGAGCTGTGCTTTGTTTAAACAGTCTAGGAATAGTTTCTGTTTATCTTGCCTTTTTAGCTGCTTCTGGCAAACAGCAGATTTCAGGTATTAATCTTTCAAAATGAATGCCAAACAAAAATAATATATTTAAAATGTAACATAAGTCATGAAGCTGCAACATTAAAATTTATAAGTGAGAATATTGAAAAATTAGATGCTCACTGCAAATATTTCTGAGGCTGGCAGATTTAGGGCAAACACAAGTACCATTGTACAAATTATCTGTACTGCCACCCGTGTCTACCTTCATATATACTAAGGCAGGTGTTTAAGTGACAAAGAGGCATTAAAAGTATGTACTTCAAATGAAACAACAGTTTTACATAGTCCATCTTTTCGTAGTTACCAGGTGAGACTGTAACAGTGTTTTACTGAAGGTAATATGGTGATCTTGTTTTAAAAAATAATAATTAGCCTGTATCTGGTAATGTTGAATGTTGCTTGAAATTCAGCCAATCTGAAACCAAACAATGTCTGAATTTAGTGTTGCCACATAACCAAAGTTAACTTTACCATCTATTCTGTGATAGCTGTGTTCAGAAAAAAAAAATAAAAACATTTACAGAATAGTTTTCATCAACAGGCGAAAAATCAGTGACTTAGTGGACCATTGTAAAGCAACCTATTCAGCTACTGGATAGCAGATTTCGTGCAGTAACACTATAATCCTACATATTTTATTGGTATAATTTGGCATGATTGAAAATTACAAGGTAAGGAAACAAAAAAAGATCAAGTTCCATGACAAATTTTAAGTTTGCAGGTATCACATAGTTGTATATGAATGTCCAAGTAACTTTTATTAAAACTCCTTTTTTCTTGATGACTATGGTAGGGATTATCATTCCTAGTGTCAGTGTAATTTTCTCATCAGCTTCCCAGAATTCAACTTAATACAACACTTTGGCTTTGAACAGTATTAAAAGGGAAAACAGATCCTTTTAATCTCTTCCAGGTTTATTTCTGTACTTATATATTCAAACTATCTCCATTTAGATTTTTATTTTTCTTACAAGTCTGGTCATTTGGGAGAAGAATCTGTCTTCACATTGAAATGCAGTTTTCATCTCTTGGGCAGTCCACAGACTGAACGGTGTATTAAAAAGTGAGTATCTAGAGATTTTATTTTCTGCATTGTTTTCATGTATAGAATATCACATCTGTTGTGACACATAACTACATTCAGTTATCTCAGCAGAGATGAATGACTTCCTCAGTGTTATAAAAAATGTGAAAAACTGAAAAAACTCCACATTTTCTCCCTTTGTCATCTAAGTGGTTTTGTGACAAAACTCCTTTCTGTTAGAATAAGAAAACATTTACTGCAATTTTGATGTGAAACAAAGCTGTAGGGGAATTTTTCATCTCTTTTAGCACCCTACTGTGACTAAATTATAGTCTGCTACCTTAGATGGAGGACAGGGGAGAAAGCAAATCAATTGAATGGAGAACAACCTTCCCCCTGTGGAAATATACAACCTCCATCATCATGGCTAGGCTTTGCGAATGAAGATTTGGGAAGGGCTCTACCCACTCTTGCTACAAAAACACTGGTGGCTAAAAAGGCCAATGTGAGATAGGCAAGTCCAATTGCAAAAGGCACAGTGAAAAGTCTCCATCGGCACTACTGGTGAGGCACGGTTCTTCCTGCCTTGTCTTTTTTCCTCAAGATTGATTCTGCATGTGTTCTCAAAGGAAACAGCAATGTTATGGATGATGTGTCTCCTTTTCTCCTGATTGGAGGCCAGAGTGGATCATTGACGGTGGTCAATATGGCCAAGGCTGAGGTGTTGTTTCAGGGAGTCCCTGTATCTCCTCTTCAGGGCTCCTCTCTTGCGGCAGCCGGTGGCGAGTTCCCCATGGAGCACAATCTTAGGGAGGCGGTGATCCTTCATCCTGGAGATGTGCCCTGCCCAGCACAGGGCATCGTCTTAGATGGATGGCCTTACAGGGCTAAGCAAGCTCCATCTGCCCGGGTTTGGAGTTAGAGTTATCCTTCTCCTAGGATGGTTGCTGGAAGGCTAGTGAGCCCATCCTGCCCGTGGACACACTTTGTCTGACCCTTCATCTGAGACCTGAATAGCATGGGAGACCCTACTGGAGGCATGTACCACTGCCAGCACAGTTCCAACCTCATAAGGGCATGCAAGCTTCTCCCCTGCGACAAGGGGGTGTCCATGGAGAAGATAACAACCTAAATAAATGTGATTTAGTCTTTGTTACAGTTTTCTGTATGAGACTGATGGAACACTGAAATAATTGAAGTCCTATTCTGAAAAATTTGAAGTAGTTTGATATTTGTAATATATAGGCTCTTTTAGTTTTGGAGAAGAGAAAATTGATATTATATTTTGGAGAAGAGAAAATTAATATTATTATGGTCATGTTTCTGTGATTCAAAAGTAGCATTTTAAGAACTCAATAATTTCTGGTTATTGCAATTTATGTAATAATTTTTCTCCTATTAAATGCTAAAAATTGACTTTCTGTTAACACAAAAAGAACCAATTTCAGTATGGAAGAGTTTGAATTTTTAAAATGTGTGAGATTTTAAGTAAGTTTAACATATGATTTTGAAGGTTTTTTTTGTTGTTTTTTTTTAAATAAAATTTGAAATTCTGTTGTGAAAGTCTGTACTGGTTTAGACCCAGATGGCAACTAATTATCACATAACCACTTACTCTCTTTACCTTCACCCTTGTGGTGAGGAGAACAGTGATCAAAAAGTAAGCCTCATAGATTGAGATAAAACCAGTTTAATAATTGAAATTGAAGAAAATATAATCATAATGAGAATAGCAACAATGATGATACTAATGACAATGATAACATTAAGTGTAATGAAACAGAGAAAGAGAGAGAGAGAGAGAGAGAGATAAGCCCAAAAAGAAATCAGTGATGCACAATACAACTGCTCAGTACCCACTGATGGATGTCCATCTCATCCCCGGGCAGAAATCAGCAGGTTCCATCCAACTCTCCTCGGTTTATATGTTGGGCATGAAACTCTATAGTATGGAATATCCCTTTGGTCAGTTTGGGTCAGCTGTCCTGGCCATGCTCCCCCACAACTTACTGTGCACTTGTTCACTGGCAGAGCACAGGAAACTGAAAACTGCTAGATTTAGTGTAAGGGCTGCTCAACAACAACTAAAACATCGGTGCGTTATCAGTATTATGTTCATATTAAATCTGAAACACAGCACTATACCAGCTACTGAGAAGAAAATTAATTATATCCCAGTTGAAACAAAGAAAAAGTTCTTTCAAAACAATTATAGATGTTCACTGAAGCTCGTTGGCTAGTTCATGTCTCTTCAGCATGATTAGAGTTCATTAAAGCAAGAACTATGTTGGTTAGAGAACTTCAATCATCTCATCCGCAGCTCAAGTGCATGGGAGCTAGGTATTCTCTCTACAACCAGCTTGGTGTAGCTGACGGAGTCTTTTGTAATTTCTGTTGGGCAACTTTTTGTAACAAAAAAATGGAAGATAATTGTCTTGGGAGAGGGAGGGAAGAGTGAACATACAGATCTGTTCATTAAGTTTAAACTAAGAGTACAACGCAGAAAGAGCTTGAGGGTATTTCCTTTTATAATCATATTCAATTTTTTTTTTGTCCAAACAGAACCTGTGTGAACTGGCTGGTGAAAGCTTCGTGTAAGTTTCATATAATCTGCAATTTACTACATACAGTACTAAGCAGAAGATAATGCTTCTTGCTGAGAGACAAGCTATAGCTCTACAAGCATAGAGCCTGGAAGAACCTGTTTATACTTTTAGGCAGAAATATTATTTCTTTAATGTTTGTTGAAATATTTTCAGAATTTAGTTTTTTCTGGCTCTGAAGTTTAGTGAAATATTCAGGAAAGATCAAGCGCTGCACTATATTTCATTTCTAAGATCCCTTGTGCCTACGCTTTGAATTAAATGATGAAAGAATGAAAATGGTAAAGGAAATAACCCATGTAGTTAGTTACAAGGGAAGGTTATCAACAGTAATACAGTCAAAACTTAACAAGAGTCTAATAGATGTTTTTTTAAATTAGTATTTTAAAAGAAACTGCTTATAAAAAACCCTCTTTCAGGCAGTGTTAATGGATTGCATTTCCGCAGTAAGCTATTGAGAGCAATTTGTATATCATAATATGTGCACTTCTGTAGTTCAATACAGAATACAAAATGAGTCCTAGCCAAGCCTAATTCTAACAATACAGTGTTTAATAGCTCTGTTCATTATTCTGCTTTGACATTTATTGTAACACACTACCTACCTGAGCTGTAGGTGCTTCATTATTCAGCCTGCAATCTTTAGGGAGGAATCAAGGATCTTGAAATGTGTACAGTAACATGTATTATAGCAAGAGATTTACAACTTTCTGTTTTGTTAGAAGCATTCAAGCAGCAGAACCCTTTAGCCTACAAGTGCTGAGTGCTCATGCCACTAAAAAATGCAGAAATTAATCTAATCATTTAATATGTCCTCTACAAAAATTGTTCAAAGCTAAAATCTTCAACAACCTTGTTCTACAGAGTTCTCTATTTTACAGAGCTAATGCTAGTGAGACATTACAGACTACATCTATGTCCCGTATACAAATTGTCTCTGAACAGAATTCTAAGGCTTATCATTTTGAGTGATCTGCACTTGGAGGTTCCTTTTTTTGGTCATATAACATTTTAGTCCTTTAATGACAATGCTTAGAACTGCCTATCATAAGAATGAGCTTTTATATTTATAGCTATTCTAAACCCATCATAAACCAAAATAATATTTAAAAATTATTACTGATGATGCAATAACAGGTCAGGCTATAAGCTGTACAGAATACAAAATTCTGGGATTATCCATGTTCTTAAGTGACACTGAGCAATTGTCAGAATAATGTTGACTTCATGTCATGGTAGCTAGGACTCTGTTAAGAATACTCTAATTCTAAAATATCAGATGTCAATGTTTTAAGTAGAGATTTATAATAGAATACAAAGATAAATTTGTTAAATTAATATGACTGGGGAAAGAAAGGGTGTTTCTAGTTGTACAGTCACCAGATGGACAACATTTCAAGAATACTTGGATTTTTATAGCACATGGGTTAGCAGAACTGGATAGCTCTAGTCACTTACTATTGTCATCATTGTTAATCTTTACTAGACCACAGAACACATGTCTTGGTGCTGCTGGCCAGACTACATAGACTCAGCTGTTCTGGTCGTTGATGCCTTGTATGAGAGCATGAATGTGAGCGAATAAAACTGTTTTGTGTTAAAGCAAACTCACCTTCCCCTCCTGTAGGATCTTACACTGAGTTTTGCTACATTTGTTAGCTTCGCGATATTTCTATGCATGTAAATGACCTATGTCTTTTAGACTTTCTGCATTTAGATTTGTTTTCCATTAGATCATCTCCATATCTACAGAAGGCTCTTATGAACCACTGGGTAGTTGTGTGAATTACTAAATTGCTTTCTTCCCTAGGGAGACTTAAATAACTATAGTTCTAAATTTTTAGAAATGCCAGGGATTAAACTAGTTTTAATATGTAATAATCCTAAATATGTTGAGGTTGTAGTTTATCACAAACCAACTTTGATATATTTGAATAGAGATTGAATATGCAATACTTCATCTTGATGTGAGAACTGAGTTTTTGGCTTGTCTTTGTATACATCCATCTGCTTTACTATCTGTATGCTTGGTCACCAGGTGGTAGATAAAGAAATTAAAGTGTTATCCTGTATTCTTGAGGATCCCCTTGGTGGCAAGCAGTCCTAAATGAGGAGCACATTTGTGACTAGTGAAGGGATTCTGCTGCCAAAAGCTTGTTGTTTCTCCCAGGTCATACTCTCTCACTGATGTATCATTCCTGAGGAAAGACAACAAAGGAGAAATGTGTTGTAAATACCCTCTGAGAGAACCTTAAGATTTCTAAACTGTGCTTTGAGGCTTTTCACCTTGAATCAAATCTAATGTTCCTATATCCCTTTCATAAATCTCTGGAATATTTTTTTCTTCTTAGTTTTTCCCTGAATCTACAGCTTCCCTAGCAGAATGTAAAAATTCAGCTCTGCTTAAATTATAGGGCCTTATCACATTGACCAGATTTATAGTTTTAAATGTTCATTTCTGTTAGCTGTGTATTTATGTTGAGAAGTTAATGTGCAGATGAAGAGTTGAAAGTGCATGTTATTAGGTGTAGTGGAAAATGAAATTTTTAATTATTTTTATCAAATCTGTGCTTGCAACAGTCAGAGGAGTGTACTATTTTACAAACTCTTCTCATGAAATGAATGTTGCTTTCCTAAGGAAAATAACTGTTATAGTTTCAAAATTATTCATGGATTTTTTTTTTTCCGTCTCCTTTACCAACACAGTGGCTTGGAAGTTGAAGATCCCAGCTCCCCACTACCTGCTCCCAGAACCAGCTAACAAAGGGATGGTTGGTAGCTTTGCATTCCAACTTGGTGGCTGGGGGAGGGAAGAGGGGACGGGAGAAAGATTTTTTTGGGGTTTTGTCACACTTTTCTCCTCCAGCCAGCCACCATTTGCTGGGCTGATGGAAGCACTTGGAGGGAGCTCCCCTGGCTTGGCCCCCAATTGTGCATGCCCTGTGCTGTTCTTCAGAGAGAGAGAAGTCATCACTACCTGGATTTGCTACAGATTCCTTGAGGGCTGATGCCACCTGCAGAGAAGTTGCTAATACCCACCCCACAACACTTTTGGACAAAGGAGAAGGAAAGGGTCTTTGCCCATGGGAAAGGTTTCAGCCTGTCTTCTGTGGCCACCATTCCCTCGTGAGTTTTCTTAACCAGCACATCTCACTGATTGCTGTCTTTGCCTCGTCACAGCCCTACAGTGACTTTCATGGCCACTGCCCCCCCAAGATGTGGCATCATCTCTCACTGTCTGTAAATAGAACTGCACTGAGGGGGCAGAGATAGCACTTGATTTGTTTGAAACTTTTGGTTACAGTGGTTTTGTGTGTTCTGTTCTGGTTTTTTGGTTATATACATATATAACAAAAAAAAAAATATGTATAAAGATCTGTTATCCTTTTCTATACATTTTCTGATTAAAATCTCTTAATTTCACAGGCTGTGGTGGTTTTTGGGAAGAGGGCCCTTTCCTAGTTCAGATTGACATCTTAATTTTCTTTTAAACTTAGACAATAACATAGCTCCATGAAAAGCAGTAAAAATGTGACTATTTTATTCAATGTTAGTATTAGAAATAATTGTTTCTGTCTGAGATGCAATCTCAGACAAAGATGTGTCATTCAATGATGCATCATTAATGACTAAATAATATAATTTTTAATTTAATTTAATTGTCTTTATTTCTCTGTTTCTGTTTTGATAAAGATGCCATATGGCATTTCTTGAACTCGCACATCAAAGAAGACTGCGTATTTGTGACATATGACTGAAAAAGAAAAAGTGTATTTATTTAAAGTAATGAGTCAAGGTTTTGGAACAATATGACTCAAGGTTGAGAACAGGTGTTAGATAGTATGAGAAAGATTACTACCTGGTCACAGAATTCTGGTGATGTGAGTATGCCAGAGGTACTGCCTCATTCTTCCTTTCATGAATACATCAAGAGGATGGGTCAGTTCAGTGATAAAATGGATCAGCAAGTGATAAAACAGTAGTGGAAAGCAATTTCTATCTCTAAACCAGTCTCTGCACCTTTCTTAAGCTACTATTCTTAAAAAATTCCCTCCTTCCAAAGTATAGAGCAAGTATACCTTCATATACATGAGTACAGAAGTCTCTGTTTCTCCAGTGTTTGCATCAGATTGTGAAGTTGAGGGAAGTAACTAGCTAGTAGTCAGAACATTTGACCTCCGTTTAGACAAGACCATATACTTAATACTAGACTATCTATTTAGAAGAAAATACTGTCCATATGTCTCACTCACTTCTACACATATCTAGAAATGATGACATAGGATGGCTTGGAAGCTGTGTAGAGACAAAGATACACAACGACTTGATCTTTTAATCCTTGCCTCATGATACCTAGAGTAATTTGAAGAGCTGGTAATCAAAATAATTTCTGCACTGCTTTCATTGAGAAATTTTTATTCAGATAAATATCAGGGAAAAGTATAAATGAAAAGCCCTAGAAGTAAAACCACAGTCCCATAAATTAGTAAATACCAGAGTCCTATAACTTAAATATATATCACTTGTAGATTTTTTCAAAATGTTAAGTCTTAAAATTCTGTCTATTTATTCCTTTATACAAAAGTATACCTATGATTTTTCCAGCAGAAGCAGGGAGTGGGAGTGGGAGAACAAAATAAGGCACAACAAAACAAACAGAAAAAAACACAACTACTTTTCCATTTCTAATAGCTTTCTAGACTGTATGCAAATTCCCAAGTGATGCAAAACTGGTATGATGAATGTATTTTTTTAAAAAATGAAATGCTAAGAGCAAAAAAAGTAGTTAGATTGATTGTTGTATAACTTGAATAATTTGAAAGTTTTGCATGATTCTTTTGTAAGTCTAAAGAAATTAACTAATAGAGAAACTATAATCATAGGATGAAACAGGAGATTTCTAGCAGGAAAAAAATGTTCAAGTTGTAACCACAATGGAAACAGTATTACAAATGTTCAGCCTGATAATGGCATAAATTAATGGCATTATGTTTTATTGTTGGTTAAGAACTTTAATAGCCGAGAATGTTTTAGAAGGCGATATGGAAATGTCCATTGTGGAAAACTTTGGTGAATGAGATCAAAAAGTGCATGTATATTTTGTATTTCCCTTTGTATTTATATTTTCAGAATCTTGTTCTCAGGTCTAGGACTTATTATGTTAACTATTAGTTAAGTGTCAGGAGCCTGAGTACACCATGATACTTCAACTGTCCTGAGTAGCCTCCCCTGGATCAACCCTTCAGAGTCTACATGTGGGTCCAGGACCCCATTTCAGGTCAGGTCAGATGCCCTGCCCTTGTCAGGGCTGTGCTGGAGGTGTGCTAACTCAGGTTTTACCTCTGGATGAACCTTGCACCTATGTTGTAGTTACCATTTTCAACTTTAATATGTGTGTAACCTTTTGAATATGTAGTTTACTTATTGAAGGCTTTAATATAATAAACCATCCAGCAACATTTTTTTTTTTTTTAATCTATAATCTACTGAGATTTGTATTTTGAAAAAATAAAAAGGTTGCAAAAAGCAAAAGGTTTTTCTTTTTAATTATGGGCTGAGAACTTCAGTATCAGAGAAGATTTATAATCCACAGTGATATGAAGGCCAGGTGTTTGAAAAACAATTGGGAATGAGATAATCAATTACAAAGATGGGTTTACAAAGAACAGGTCTTGTTAAAGTCTCTGAAAGGGTTCTTGGAAAAGTTTTAAAAAATAAATCTCAGGGAAAGAGAAGAATGTAGTCTCTATTTTATTGAAGAGTCTCTAAAGTGTCAGTTGGCCTAATCTAAGCTACCAAAATATGAGTATTAATTTCAGGATGGAGTGTTTGATCGAAAGTTTACTATAAGAAAGAATCTAGAGTGTTATAATGAACGATACCAAGCTGTGTTCTGCAAAGCTGAGCCGTGGCAGTAGTTTTATGAACACTGTTGTTCAAATAATGATTTTTGAACCTGGTAAAAGCTGTCATAAACACTCACAAAAAGTATTAAACAAAAACGGACAGACTGCAGAGTAACATAAATCAAAGTTCTGTAAAGGAGCAAGTACAGAATAAAACTATTTCAAAATCTAAAGCCTTTCATGTTGGCAGCATCCAAGAACAAGTGAAAAGAGCAGAATAAAAGGAAGTAAAAAGAAATTACACTGATATTGTACATAACATGTTATGAGAAGGATAGTTTGTGTCAACTGCAGAAAATGCAGCTCAAGAAATTGAGTTGAACTTAAGCCAACTGCAGCCTTCAAGACCATTATTTATAGATGTTGTTCATCTAGGTATATGGTGTGTGGGATGAGAGGCAGAATAAATGAAAAAGGTTTAGATTCAAAGAAGCTGGAATCATAGTAACTTAATTTGGAGGGGAAAAAGAAAAAAGAGAAAAGAGAAATTTTCTCTGACTACCTGTACATTGTCAGGTCTCTAAAATTATATTTATTGTGAGGTCTCTAAAATTATATTCAGACAATTATTTAGTTTATACGGAGCACTAGGGATAGTAGACTGAAAGCTGTCCTGTGCCCTCACTATGCCCAAATTGCAAAGGAGAATAGATAGAGGCCAAAAAGTAACTTGCCTTCTATATGTTCTATTTACAGGATTAATAGGTTTTACAGACATGTGAAGATGCAAGTGATGTCGATTTTTTTTCCAGAGAAAACTGTTGAAGTATTTGGGGCATACTAAGTATATTTAAACACTCACTAAATAAAATGGAGAGCTTATGGAGATTACAGTTCTTTCTGTTTGGATTTTTCAGTTTACCTGCAGCTCAAACTTATCCACATACAACTTCACCATTTATGTTGAATTTGTCGGTGATTGTAAAACTGCTCTTGATGGAAAGAGAAAACTCTAATGGTAAGAATTAACAAGTGTTTTCAGCAGGTTGTGTTAATACATTAAAAACTAGGTAAAAATAGCACTGGCAATGATTAAGAGCATCAGTATCAGTTTTCTCTTCTTTGTTGATGTATTAAGCTGCAATACATTACATAAAAAGTTAAATTCTGAATATTCAATATCTCTTCACTGCCTCCTGAAGTAAAAATAAGAAAATAAATCATACGCAGTTTGTTGGAATAGATAACTACTGACAATAACGATAACAGGGTAAGAAACTGAACTGTATTATCTGCAAAAATTAATTCAGTCAATGAAGAGTCTTACTTTGATGTTTCCTTTGGTTAATTACAAAACATTAAGAAGATATTAAAAGGGACAAAGCATCAAAGGACAACCAAACTCATACAAAGAATAATTTTAAAAGATTGTATCAGCTAAAATGGAAATTATTTGTTATTTTACCTTTGGAAAGGGAGATGAATGCTTTCGGGTTTTTTTTTAATCTAGTGGTTAATATAAGATCAAGGATGCATTCATACTGAAGTAGTACAGGGCATTACGTATTTTATACCACAATGTTTGTATCTTATTGGATTGGCTAGAACATATAAATTCAACCTCAAGGCTTAAAGGATATGGAATTTAATGGTACAAGTCGAATACACCAGAGATATCATATCAGATTGCCCCTTCTATTGTTTCTTCTGGTTTTGACCAAGCTAAATTAAATAGATGAAATCTCATCATTCATAAAGCATCAGGTATAATGTCAATCAAAAGTACTGTATTAAACAGAAGGATTAACACTTAATTGCTGTGTGAGTCCCAGTTTTAAGAACTGGCTATATGAGACAACAAGAGCTTGCAACTAAATGGAAAATAATGGGTAAGGTTCTTAGTAAATATGTTTTAAAAACTTACTCCTCAGGAAGTGTATTTTCAGTTTAAAATCTTCACACTAGGAAATGTAGAATGGGCTAAAGATGCCAGGCACAAAGGTAAGAAGCTTTAATGAAGCAGGGAGATAATAGTATGAGCTAGGAAGAACTAAATAGCCCAAGTGGCATAACACTGAGCATTAAATCACTTAGAGAGGAATAAGAATAGAATTGACTGCAGGCTGGGACCTTCAGGTGCTTAATAAGGAGCCAAAAATCTCAGGTTTTTTGTACCACATCACAGATCTAAGCCATCGCCATGATGATGTCATGACAAGAGTAAGAATCATTGAATCGTATAACATCCTGAGTTGAAATGGACACACAAGAATAATTCATTCCAACTCCTGGCCCTGTCCCATGTTGAAAATCACACCATGTGCCTGAGAGTGTTGTCCAAACACTTGAACTCTGTCAGGTTTGGTGCTGGGAGCGCTTCTCTGGGGAGCCTGCTTAGTGTGCTCAACCACCCTCTGGGTGAAGAAATTTTTCCTAATATCTAACCTAAACCTCCCCTTACAGCTTCATGCCATTCCCTCAAATCCTATCACAATTCATCAGAGAGAACAGTGCCTGCCCCTCCGCTTCCCCATGTGAGGAAACTGTAGATGGCAATGAGGTCTCCACTCTGTTCCCTACAAGAATGCAACCTGTCTGTGTGAAACATTTACATAGATACAGGGAAGTATCAATACAAGAAGGCACAAAAAATATCATTGTGTGGAATCCTATTAGTGTTTTTTGTGATGTGAATTCTTAAAATAAGAGGTTCATAGAACATAAATGTGTGCATATATACATGCATATAAGTATGTATGAATAAAAATTCTACTGGGTAAATCAAATGATCTTTTTGCTCCATGTTCTGTCTTCTGTCAGCAAAATGAGATTAAAAATACATGTTTAGTTAACATATCAGACAGTATAAGATATTATACCAGTAATGCATCAGACTATGAAAACACTTCTGTCATTAAATTGCAGATGAAGGGTAAGGAAGTGGAATGTCAGAGAGGAAAAGTGTTTAACTACAGGAAAAGATTAGCATGCACGTAGGTAGGAATGGCTTTGGACACTCTAGAGAAAGCTAGAAGGTATTTGATTAACAATATGGTTCCTTTCTAATGGAATGTTCTGCTAGGAACTTGGAGATACATGGTGCATGCATAAGAGGAGCTATGAAATGAGGGGCTCTGAAAGTGGTAGATTGAGTCAGTGTGTTTTCTTTTGCCATGGTGTTGATGCATATATGCATATGTCTAGGGAAGAGCAGACAGAATTCAAATAGAGTCTTGGATTTAAAATTCTAGTTTATACAGCTGTCTAGTCCCCCTCTAGATAGAATGCAGGAGCAGGGAGAATCTGTTGAAAGGTTTGTTTGTTTGTTTGTTTTTAATTTGTGTCTGAAACAATTAAATAGGACATTTTAAAACCCCAAAAACTAAGCAAAACAAAACAGCTGCTATGAGACAGATTGTCTGAGATGGAATATGAAGGTTTTGAAAACAGTAGAAGTACACTTGATACACAAGTGAGAAAAAGAGCAATATGCAGGCATAGATTGTGCTAGAAAAGGGAAACAGACCACATAAACAACTGCACTGTTGGTTTCTATCTGAACAAAACAGTATCAACTGGGCTTTTCATCTTAAAACATAAGACAAAACAATGGCTTTATTCAGCATATGAATCCAGCTTCTAGTATTTTATTTTATATAAATTTCTTCTAAAAAGAACATGAATGGGTTATATTATAAGACAAAAATATGTTGGTTCTGTTGAAGAGCAAGTTTTAAAACTACCATTGCATGAATGTCATGTGTTTTGCATTTTAAGTCACTACATCCTTCTGTGAACTAAAATTCTGTCTCATCTCCTTGATTGTATTCCAAACCAGAATATTACACAGAAGTGCAATTTACAAGCAAAGAATTTGAGATAGTTGCTTTGGTTTTCATTAGCTAAAAGATCATAAATTAAAAATGAGGCAACTGCCTCTGCCTGCCTTGTGATGCTCAGCTCCTGGCTCCTCATCCCTCTTGGAAGCAGCCTGCCCTGGCTGTTGCCTGGTATTTTATGCTTGATATTATATGGCCCTTTATATGTTATGCAGAGCTTATTCAGAATGATTCCTTTACTATCCAGTGAAGGAAATGAGCAGTCCTGAATGGCTGGTTAGTCTTAATAGGACTAAGGAAGTTACTGGTAAATACAAAACACTTGAATTTGTTAAATACTGGAAGGCTGCAGGCACAAGAAGCTCTGAGATCACATAATACATCATTGCAAAGTGATTCAGTTTCAGGAAAAAAAGATATTATCAAAGTTAAGTTACCATCATAAAATCATTCATGCAACCTAGTAATCAAGGTAGTACTAAGACCTGCATACCCTACTGCTGGGATCCCCAAACCAGCCCTCTACAGGACTTGGCTTTCTGATATATCAACAGAAATAATCTTCAAAATCTTATGTAAGACACACCAAGTCTGTTTAAAAGAAACAAGCAAAAACTCCTTAGGGTTTTACTTCTTAAGTAGTTGCTTTGCAGCTTGAATGAAATATGGGACAAGATCAGGCAAATGAATGTAATTCTCCAATGTGACATGTAGAGTTGTTAGAAGGAAAACAAAAGAGCAGAGTGACATCCAAAAAGCTTAAGGGAGTTAAAGGGAATGCTTTTTACAAGCTTATCAGGAGAAATACAGAAAGACAAAGTGGCCTGATTGATAAATAGGGAATTAAACTGGTGATACTTAAAATAAAATAATAATAAAAAAAAGAATGAGTTCTGTTAATACCTTTAATAAGAAGAAAAGATAACTATAATTAGAAAGTAATGACATTTTCTAAAATAGCTTCAAAGAGGCAGTTAGATTAGATTAAGGAATACGTGAAGATACCGAGAGTATAAAAAGTTAGTTTAGTTTTAATGATATGTAACTTTGAGAATTAAGGGTAATTAAAAAAATGCTCAAGTAGATTTAAGTTATGTTAAGAGTTGACATAATTGATTTTAATGACAGAACAATTTGAATATTATAAAACATGGAAAATTAGTTTTAGAACCTTGCGAAGACAAAAGAAATCTAGCAGAACTAGAGAAAAACAGAAGTTTCTATGAAGATGGGAAAAAATACTTAGTATAAGTCCTCATAATCTAAAGTAATAGAGGAAAGAATCAAAGTTTTTAGGTTAGAAATGCATACTAGAGAACTGCTATGACCAGGGTAGTAAATACAGTTGTTACTTCCCTGTTCTTAAAGTCCAGGCTCTTGAAATAACCTAAATTGTGCAAATTACAGTGAAAACAGACTTATAATTGAAATAAAGTGATCATTCAATTTCTGTAATTCTTCTAAAAATGAATTGAAAATATATGTGATTTCAATTAGAAAGTGTCTTTTCTTCTTGACAATTTGTTCTTTATATATAGTAGGAACAAGAGGTATTTTCCATAGCTACTGTTTTTGACAGATTATTGACTGTTCAGTTTGGGACCAACAAATATTTCATTTATTATTTTGGTGATTCAGGAGTAAACATTCATGAAAAGCATTCATGAAATTCAGAGATCAAACTAAATTTATGATGCTGATATTACAGTATATTGTATAAAAAATTTAAAAACCACTTTCTGTAAAAAAAAATAATCAAAATCACAGTGTTTAGAAGTTGTTTTTTGTTTCTTTGGGTTTTTTTTTGTTTGTTTGTTTTTTTAATAGGGGTGATGGATGGAACATGAGATGCAAAGAAAAAAGGTCAACACACTGACTAGTGTCATTGACTCAGTTTTATTGGATAACTACTTAGCTGTAATGGTATTTAAGGAATCATCTAGCATAGGTAAAAATTGTAGTATTCTATTAGTATTTATTGAGAAGTCCATTAGATACTATGGTAAACAATATAACTGTATTAAGGTCTTTGCTATGTTAAGTTATTGGAATCATTAATATGGACTACACAGAAAATGCGAAATGGCTACTTACTCCCAATTTCTTGAAAACTATGCTTGTGCTTATATGTTGCAGATGCTTGAATTATAATCAGAACCCTCATGAGACAATTTAGATTAAAATGTCAAGAAATGTCGTGTCCATAATACCCCAGTAGTTAAACACTGGAAAAATGTAAAGGACTAACTTTGATTGAAACATTTGAAAGAAGCTGCAACATGGTCATTTAATAAAATGTTTCAATCTGATCTACAGAAACATCCACAATGGGTTGTTCTGAAAAATTGCTTCTCCTTTTCTTATAGAGGTTTCTGTTTCTGAAATCAGCAGCATTACCTTTTGAGGAATTTCTAGAGGTTTAAATCTCTATTTTGAAGACAAAAAGTATGCTATGAATAATCTGTGTGTACTCTAAATTTCATCACTGATACTCAAATACTCGAGTCATAGAATACAGTAAGGACAAATGGCATATTATCATGTAGAAAATCATGATCCCCGTAGAAATATTGCTTATACAGTGTATTAGATAGCTACTGATTCTAGCCAAATGACCACTTTTTAGAAAACATATTGACTTTCTTCACACAGAACTTTCCATAACTAAACAAACACAGAATTTCTTCTCGTTTAAGCAACACCAGAAATGTGAATGTGTGTTCAAAATTTGGGTAAGGACACACAGTTCAGGATACCTGTTCATACTATGTGATATTCAGAACATTTAAGAGCTCCTACCTAGACACTGAGATCCTGAAACTAAGAAATTACACTGAATCCAGGCAAAAATGCTAATTTCTGAGCTCTTTTGGAGGTTACCAGATAGCTACTTCCATATTGTAAGAAACTAAATTTCAGGGAATCATTAGAATTCTTCTGTTTGCACTCCAAGAAATGGTCAGAGGTTAAATGAAAGACTATCTTTTTATCACTTAACTAAAAAAATTGTAATGGGTCTGGCTGAGAGAGAGTTAATTTTCCCATGGTAGCCCTCACATTTCTGTGCTTTGCATTGGTAGCTGGAAAGGTGGCAACACAGCAGTGTTTTGGCTACTGCTGAGTAGTGCTGGCACAGCATTAGCACTCTTTGACAGTCCACCCCTCATTAGTAGACTGGGGATGGGCAAAATCTTGTGAGGAGGCAGAACTACGACAGATGACCCAAACTGACAAAAGGGATAGTACATACCATGTGACATCAACTCAGATGTAAAAGCTAAGAAAAGAAGGAGGAAGTGGAGGCATTGATTATTTACAATGCTTGCCTTTCAGAGCAACTACTATATGTGCTGAAGCCCTGCTTCCCAGGAAGTGACCAGACATTGCTTGCTGATGCAAAGTGGAGAATAAAATCTTTGTTTTTTTTCCTTTGTGTGTGCATGCACAAATTTTACTTTTGCTTTAGTAAACTGCCTTATCTGAAATGACGAGATGTTTTTGTCTTATTTCCTGCTGCTGTCCAGCTGAGGAGGTGGAGTAATTGAGCAGTTAGGTTGGGACCTGGCATCCAGCTAAGGTCAACCTATCACAACTGCGTAGCTAGTTACTCAAGATGAGTATTGCAGTCCTAAAATATTTTATGCTCTTCCATTACTAAGTACATGTTTCTACAATTAATCTATTCATGCAGATTAGCAAAAACATTGGAGGTCAAAGTAATTTCACAGAGATGTCTTCCAAAGTTTTGTTTCACAGAGCTCAATGTGAATCAGCATTGTTAGCTTCCTATATTAGTAGCGGCATGTGACAGTTCACTTTGCAAATCAGTATTTGTTTTCTACATATTTTTTTTCAGAAACATGTTGACTGTATTTTTTTTTTTTTTTTTAATGAAAGGGAATTTCCATGTTTGGGAAATAGTAAATATGACAAGATTTTTTCATGAGTTTCAATGATAACATTTAAAATGTCCCTTTCCACATCATTTGGTTTATCAATTATCTAAAAATTATATTCCCACTGGAATTGTCTTCTATTATAAAGCAAATTGTATAAATTGAAACTTTCCATTCCCAAGATAAAGTTCTCATATGGCTACACTCAGTGGTTATTTCTAACAATATTCTGACCTGCAAAATAACAATGTACTTTATGTCTGTTGACTCCTAAAGGAGCATTATTTATATTGTTTTGTGATTTTCTAGATATTGTGTTAATGTAACTATAATCATATTGAAGTTAAACCATAGCCATTTTGAAGTCAAAACAGTGTCTAGCTAATAAACCATAGCCACTTTGAAATCAGAACAGTGTCTAACTAATACAATAATTAATAGCTAAAGCCCTTTCACCTTCATGACATAAAGATACAATTAATGTATGCTTCCCTGCTGAGAGACTTTTATTCTCTATTCTGGCTAGATGGCTAACACATTCCTGTTGGACTTCTGGCTCCTGGTCCTGTATTCTTCTAGTTTACCAGGTCTCACAGGTTGGAAGGGTAAATTTGGTTTCATTCAGTTACTGTATATTTGTCTTCTGTAATCTTTTGATATATGATCAACTAAATTGGAACTTTGCTATCTCAGACATCTGAATCTCTTCTCAGTAATTTACTATGTCAGGCAATGCTAGAATTTACACAACAGAGACAAATCCATTCATTTCATCTGCAAAAAAGCTTCAGAGATTCTTATATGAATTCTGTCATGTTCTTCTCTGCTGTTCATCAAATGATCACATACCATTTTTCTAGAAGTGAGAAAGTGCCAAAGTGCATCTCTTGAAAGTGCAGGGTAAGACAAGAGTCAGCGAACACAAGTTGCAACAGGGGAAATCTATGTTAGATATACAGAAAAGAATTCTTCTAATGAAGGTAATGAAATATATTGAATAGATTGTTAGGAAAGATGGTGGACTGTCTGTGGAAATGGACCTGATGGAACAAGGCCCTGGACAGCCAAGCCAAGAACTGCACTAGACGGCTTCCAGTGGTTCCTTCCAATTTAAATTATTCTATAATTCCAATGAACGTTACAAGAAATTTCTTAAATCTCAATTTGATAGGGGGACAAAATAATAACTTCCCTTATTTTGGACTCAATCCTGCATCATTTAACCAGACATTTTTTCTCTAACTTGAGCAGGGATATAATGGAAACCTTTCTTGACATAACTACCTGGCATCTAATTAGCATAGGTGTGGAGTATCCACTGAGAATGAGACCTATGAATGACCAATAATTCTGAAAAAATCTATACTTTTTGAACTTGGAATTCAATCTTTATGGCATTCAAATAAAGTATTTTCAACTAAGTGGACAAAAACCCCAACTGCGAAGTGTGAGCAATAATCCTTTCTTGCTTAATCAGTGTGTTTAACTCCTTAAATTATTGTCTAGATAAAATAATAAGCAGTACTATAGAAAAGTCAAACAGGAAATTACTAATTCTATTCTTAGTCTTGCAGTATGAAAAATAGTAAACTCTGATTGTGCATATTGAATGATGTAAATACAAAGTAAAACTTGAGGATCTGCTCATTCCCTAAACAGTTTTTCTCCCATAGATGAAATCAAGAAGATGATGAGAAAACATCACTTCAAATTCTATATAACTTGCCTACCTAGTATGCCACTTTACAAATCTGAATTCTTCAGTAGATGCTCTTAAAGAAAATGTAAGCATAGAAATTTTCCAGTGTAAATGGTATTTCTAAAAGACCAAATTAAGATAATATTGTTACTTGTATGTGGTTTCTTTGGACTGGCCAGATTAGGATTGCCATTATTTTGTATATAAAGTAAGGATGAATCATTCATTTTACACACTTTTTTCCGAGGTGTAAAGATTATATTGGATTTTAAACAGAATAGAGTGAAATGGGGGATCCAGGAAGCAGCAAATCGTTCTGGTTTTAATCAAATTAATGGGAAGTATAAGCAGTTGTAGGCACAGATATAGTCACTGTGAATTACATTTAATCTTCTATTGAGAACAAATGTGCTGAGGTGGAAAGGAAATTTTCAGAAATGGAAACACAAACCAGTTGAAAAATTTTACACCTTTTAAGGAAAAATAAATTTTCTAATAATAAGTATTAGAACAGGTAAACCCCAGGATTGATATATGTATGAGTGTGTATGTGCCCCAATATATCTTTAAATTGCAGCCCTGTGAATAGGCAAGTAATGTTATACCTATTCTCCCTACTCTATCTTGACTTTTGCATTAACATGTCTTTAGAGCAAGAACACTTTTTTTATTAGTGTGTAAAATACCCAGAATAAATCTTACAGCCTTTGAGTATACCATACTGGAAGATAAAAAAATAAATAATGATGAGGCTTGCATGGTACATATATGCCATGGTTTAACCCCAGCCAGCAGCCAAGCCTCACACAGCGGCTCGCTCACTCACACTAGCAGGATAGGGGAGAGAATTGAAAGGGCAAAAGCTGGACAACTCATGGGTTGAGATAAAGGCAGTTTATTAGGGAAAGCAAAAGCGATGCATATAAGCAAAGAAAAACAAAGAATTAATTCACTGTTTCCCATGGGCAAACAGATGTTCAGCCATCTCCAGGATAGCAGGAACCCATCACGTGTAAAGGTTACTTGTCATCACTCCAAACATCTTCCCTCTTTCTTATTCTTCCCCCACTTTATATACTGTGCATGATGACATATGGTCTAGAATATCCCTTTGGTCAGTTGGGGTCACCTGTCCTGGTTGTGTCTCCTCCCAGCTTCCCCACCTTTCTTACCAGCATGGCAGTACAAAAAGCAGAAAAGGCCTTGGCTCTGTGTAAGCCCTGCTCAGCAATAACAGAAAATCTCTATATTATCAGCCTCATGTTGGGCACAAATCCAAAACACAGTCCCATACCAGCCACTGTGAAGAAAGTTAACTCTACCCCAGCCAAAACTAGCACCATAAAATATTGGACTGAATTTTTCACAAGATGGGCACATTTCATGTTCACATGGGATGCACAGATACTATGTACACTTCCATATATTTTCACACTACATTCATATATACTGCATTATAACAAAAGCAAAATGTGTTTCTAATGTTTTATTTTAGAGTAAAAGGGAAAATGAAAGCTTATAGAAAATGTCATGACCATTGAGTTGATACATGTTTTGCTAGGTACAAGTGGATTTCCTTGTGAATGTTATAATAGAATATTTTTGTCATATTGTCTTTTCTTTTTCAATTTAAAATTGTGTTTCAGCTTTCAATGGATTGCTTCTACCTATTCTCCTAACCCCATAAATTTTAACACGTTTTCATCAATTTGGTTAACATGCTTGGAAATTTGGGGTGAATAAACCCACTAAAATTTCCGTAATATTTGTTGCAGTTTCAAGGTGTATATATACATATAGTTTCATGAAGAAATACAGAAATTAAGGATGCATTATTAATATATTAATGGGTTTTTTTGCAAAATGCAATCGTCATAACACCTATTGTGAAGTGTTTGGATTATTTTGATAGATCACACAGAGTGATCTAACAGCTCTTTGTAGAAGTTTTGGGTTCAGTTTATTTTTGATTTTATGCTTGCATGCAAATTTATGACACAACAGATTTTTTTTTTTTT
The DNA here is from genome assembly GCA_035221455.1 of Xenops minutus. NCBI lineage: Eukaryota > Metazoa > Chordata > Aves > Passeriformes > Furnariidae > Xenops > Xenops minutus. Next base: position 73,262,828 of record JAWWEE010000074.1, on the reverse strand, counting down.
TAAATGTTTTCCAATTTAGATTGAAAGCTATGTATTTCTGGTAATCAACAGTTACCTGCATGTGCAGTTCTCCATCTTCCTTCTGCCCTTTACATGCTCTTATCTAATCTTGCATGAATTGATTAAAAATATTTTGAACTTTACAAATACTCTAAATAGCTTGATATATGTAGATTTGCCTTAAATGTTATTGTGACCATTCAGAAGGGTTAAATTATACACTCCTATCTGCAAAGGTACTAATGCAATTAAACAGATCTGATGACATTTTAAAGTCTTAACTTTGCCCAGTGTAATAAATTAACCTGCCGAGAAATGTAAGTAGACTTTGTTTTGATTTATTTAATGTGAATGGGGCTGCATGAATCACAGAATCATAGAATACCAACTTGGAAGGACCATCTGGTCCAACCTTTCTTGGCAAAAGTACAGTCCAGACAAGGTAGGCCAGCATCCTTCCAGCACCCCACCCACCATTTCCCCGGGAAGATTATTCCAATGCCTGCTCTCATTTTCCTTTTGTGTCTAATAGGAATCCCCCCAATAGTATCTTGTACTCATTATCCCTCTTCTTTTCCAAGTGACTCTTTGTAAAAAGGAAGTTTTCATCTCTTTTGTAGTCACTAGAACATGGTAATAAAATTTCCTTTAAACCTTCTTTTCTCCAGACTGAACAAACCCAGTTCTCTCAGCCTTTCCCCACATGGCAAGCTTCCCAGTCCTTTGATCATCTTTATGGCCCTTCTCTAGACCCTCTGCAGCCTGTCCACATCTTTTTGTATAGCAAGGACCAAAACTGAACACAGGATTCCAGGTGTAGTGTCCTGATAGTGGAACGAGTAATTTAATAGCCAAATCTATTCACACATAATACACCCTTGTTCTGAGGTCATCAACAGTTCAGTCTAAAGATCTCCTACTTATGACATCACTGGCATGTTCTCAAAATTTACACACTTTGCATACGTATATAAGGATGTATCTTTCTACTACATAAAAATGCAGTTGTCAGGTAAAATATCCAGGGATGGGTTCACCTGAGGGACAACAAGCTGCATGTTGTTAAAATATAAAGGTCTGAGTACTCCACATTTCATAGATACGGGAAATACCCTGAACAAAGACTTTTGATAAAAACAGAAACTGAATTAGGCAATAGTTTTGTGTTTTGTGTTTTGTTAACATACAGGTAGATAAAATAACAGAGTTATGGGCAGAAATCCTGTTCTCCGTCTCACTATTTTTTTGTAAAGAGGAGTTATGAAACAGTATGATATAGAAACATGTGTCTAATACATGAACTTATTTCTACAACACATTAGTAGACTACTAGTATGTTATCTAGGGTACTTTGACAAATCTCAGTGGCTAATTAAAAATATCTGTTAGCTTTTTTTTGCTTTTTTTTTTTCTGTTTTACTGAGCATTTCAAAGCTCAATATCTGAATTTTTAATGACATCATGGATTTTGAGTGACAATTCCCTATATCACACATAACCCAGGAATATTAAGAAAGATTTGCTAAGCTGTCCAATTACTTACTTGTGTTTCACCTATGTGATATAATGAACATTTCTTCCCTAAGAAGGAATTTTATTATTAAATAATTATTAACAGTTAATAGAACTCTCATTGCACAAACTAGCTTTTAAGAAGGGCAAGTTTTCCACAAACAGATTTCGCAAGAGTTTGGAATGTTTCATTGAGTAACCATGTTAGCATTCAAACTGTTAACTGTATTTAAAACTTTAAGAATTCTCAGTTTTATTACAATGTGTTGTGTTGTCCAGAGAAGAGGAGGCTCAGGGGAGACCTTCTCAGTCTCTACAACTCCCTGAAAGGAGGCTGTAGCAGGGTGAGGGTCAGCCTCTTTTTCCGGGCAGCTAGTGACAGGACAAGAGGACACCCTCAAACTGCAGCAGGGGAGGATCAGTGTGGACATCAGGAAGAAATTTTTCACTGAAGGGGTGGTTAAACACTGGTGTGGGCTGCCCAGGGAAGTAGCAGAGTCACCATTCCTAGAAATGTTCAGGAAATGACTGGATGTAGCACTCAGTGGTATGGTTTAGTTGACAGTGTGGTATTTCGTGGACTTGATCTTGGAGGTCTTTTCCAAGCTTAGTGATTCTCTGATTCTCTGATTGTTTTCCCCTGTATTAACCAAAAGAAAAATAATATATTTTACAAGCAAAACCACAACTGCTACGATTCCAATTATGAGATTTTTTTGTTTTGTTTTTACAAAATTAATTTATCCTTTTCCCTCACAGCAGAATTTTTTTTTTTTTTTTTTCCTGACAGCAATCTTTAGTGTGGAAAAACTTCCAGCTTCTTTTATCCTTCAACACTGGTGGGAAATAGAAGAGCTGACCAAATGTCAGAAATAATATATTTCTATTTTGTATTTTAGATTTAATTTTATTTTTTCTTTCAGAAATTTTTAATTACCCCTTGTCTGACTTCACCATTCAGTCATTGTAGGTGGGTCTGGTTGTTTCTGTTTTCTTACTATGCTGAATTATATAACTAAATCAAGTTGTAACTCAGTGCCTGTGAAGATTCTAACAGCTGGAGTCTGGGAATTAGCACCAGTGCATGCAATCTAATTCTCTACACAGAAGCTTATTTATTGCTCTTCTAGTGTCATTCCCAGAATTTTTCCACAGAACATAAACCATACTTTAATATTCTTCTTTCTCCTCATTGCAGAACCAGGTCGTATTATTTTTTTAGATGAATTTCAATATTTACCCCATTTTCACCTTACCAACCTTTGTTCTTTTTTAATGTTAAAGTGATTTTATCAGCATCAATATTGTAACACCTTGACATTTCATTTTTTTTGTAAAAAACCTCGTTTCAAATCCTACATCTACTAGAGCTCCATTATGCCTGCATTTCCTTCTTTGGTTCCCCTGCAATCTTTTTTTCTTAAATACTTCAGAGTGCATCTTATTTCTCACTGTTTGTGAATTTTCCCAGTGTTTGCTTTTTCCCTTCTCTCTCTAATTTGTTACATCTTCATGCGCCTTTACTATTGTCTTGTTTTTGTGTTTGCCTTGGTTTTACATTACCTTTTAAATTCTCATGTCATGTAAGTTTCACTTTCTCCAAATTCTTCCAATATTGTTTCTTCCTGTATGCTTTCTATCTCTTTTTTTTCCCTAAGATATCTAATACCTGCCTGCTTTCTTTATTCTTTCACTATTCTTTCATATGTGAGCTTGAATGATAAGCATTTCACTTGGATTCAGCACCTTCACTATTGCTTAGTGTAAGTAGGAGTAACAAAAGGTTTTAACATAGGAATAGGTGTTGATTCCAAAGGCAGCTGGTCCCCTTTTTAAAGTCTTTAAAATTCTATTTAAAAATACTAATTATTGTTTCTCAGTAGAAACATGGAAAAAAATCATCCCGACAGTAATCATACTGCTTCTGCTGTCTGACAGTGGTTTTCCCAAGAGCTACAAGCGTTCCTACTGCTGAGATTTTATGTGAATGGGGTTTTTGTTTTGTTTTTATAATATAAATGGATTTTTTAGAGAGCTTTTGAAAGAAATTTTAAGTCAGTATACTATTTACAGGTATTTCATTTACAAATAAAATTGCTTTAGTAATCATGTCATGAATTCAAGCAAACCTTTCATTCAGTGAAACACAAATTATAATTTCTGTGTAAGTCTTTTACTATAACTGTACATTTATGTATTTTTTCCCGATTTTTATGTAAGGCACCATCTTACAATGGAAGTTTTGCTATATGTGGGTGATATATCTGGTCCTGTAAATCAGTTTCTTATTTGAAAGCCCTGAATATTGCCCATCATTTCATACAACTAAAGCTTCAATTAAGATTAAAAGGTAAAGATTCATAAAACTTGGTTTATTATGCAAAAACATCCCTGTGTGTCCCTATCATTAAAACCAAGAAAGGTTGAATTCTCTGTTTTGCGTACTCTTCTGGACAGTGAAGACAGTAAATTATGTTCCATCTCTTAATATTTCCACATTTCATATTTGCTTCTGACCATCAAACTAAATGAAATTTGCTATGATAAATGTTTTAACTTCTTTCTTCATAAGTCAATTTCAAATCTCTGATCAGTTTCTTTATTCAGCCCTGGAAACGTATAGCAATTATTGTTATCATATTTTTTCCTGTCAGTTTGATCTATCCTCCCAGTTTGGGCAGAATCTGCCTTTCTGGTCCTTTTGTACAGCAGTTATTTCTGAACTAAATCACTACATTAGGTTTTTCTCTATGTATTGTTTCTTTCATTGAAACTGTGCATTGTGCTAGACTGTATCTTTTACAAACAGCTTGCTGTTAAAGCAGCATCTAAGAACACCTTCTCTCACAAAGGCACCATGTTTTTTGGAGTTCACACACAGGCTACTCACTCCAGCTCTTTGAGAATGTGACAAAACTTGTACTGGGTCAGACCAGAAAATCAGTTTCCCAAGGACCTTTTTTTCTACTCATGACCAAGCTTCCCTCAGTTCCAATTGGTGTGAGAGTAGGAATGGCACAATGTACAAACTGCTTCTGCAAACTTTTCTCCAAGGAGATTACTGTCACTTAACAACACCATCACCTTATGACAGCCAAAGCACAACCAAATTGAATCTCATGAGAAACAGAGAGAGTAACATTGAAGACTTCTGCGAGTGCATCAACAGCCAAAGGAAAACCAGAGGAAAATGCTGCTCTATGGGGCAGGGACCAGGTGGCCAAAGGACATGGAAAAGGCTAAAGTTTGCAATGTATTCTTTGCATCAGACTGAAGAAGAAAAATAGCTTTGGTGTAAGAGGATCTAGTTAGGGAACATTCAAACAAATTGTATTTGTGTAAGTAACAGGAAACACCCACAGTGTGAAGGGTGCTGGATGATGTAATTACAAGGCCTTTTTCAATTTTCTCTAACAGGTCACAGTGATCATGAAAGGTTTCTTAAGACTGGAAGAAAGCAAATTTCACTGCGATCTTTAAAAAGTACAAGAATGAGAACCTTGGGAACTACAGACCAGTCAGACTCACCTCAACCCCTAAAACAACAGGCAAGAAGGTGACTGGGACTGGACAGCAAGGATTTATAAAGCGGAAATCATGCTTAACCATCCTGAAAGCTTTCTCTGTTTTTTTCATTTATTACTATAATAATAATTGAAAGACCATATCTAGATGATCTATCAAAGCAAAGCAACTAGTGACCAACTATTGTTAACTTTGCTATATCACCAGCATCTGTTCCTGTTCCTGATTCCCCTCCCCAGGAGGAGAGTGAGAAACAACCAGTCATCACTGCTTCCAGTGTCACTGCGCTTTCACCATTTCTCACTATCACATTTCCTTGATTGTTCCTTCTAAGTTTGTTCTTGTCTCCAAGTGGCCATGATAGCTCATACCTCTTAACTATATCAATGATGTTAACAATACCTGTGTCTCCCACTCTATCCTATCGCAGGACCCCTTCCCTGGCTTTGGCTGAAGTTCATTTCCTGCTGAAATTCTCATGGACAAGCCAATAGAAAAGACAGTAAAAAGCCCTTTGATGTTGGTCGGTCAATAATCTAAATGTTCCCAGTTTGGGGGTAGAAACTGAGACATTTATTGATCACTCCCGTTACAATATATAGAACTGAGGAATGGGGTATGTTAATGAGGAGTTAGGACATGTTAATGAGGGGGATGAGTTATGTTAACTAGGGCTTAGGAAATCCAGTCACTATATTTCATCATATGGGTAAGCATTTCTCCACACCAGGACCACTTGGGGGGAACAAAGGGTTTCTGGATGTCTTGCAACATCTTGTAAAAGTCCTTCCATATCTTGCAGAGGAAGATAGGGCTAATATACAGAGATAGTTGGAAACAGTCCTGGTCTTCAAAGTAATCTCTCGTGGCCTGCCCGCCCAGACCCTCTTTGCTGCACCAGCCGGTAACATTTGTCTGTCTTTCCTCATCCAGATAAAGAGAAATTGAGAGAGAGAGAGAGACTGAGACTGAGACTGCAGCTTTCTCTGGAATGAAGAAAGAAAAGAGGCAAAAAAGCTATCCAACTATCTTTAAGAAAGGTACTCTTAGGCAGAAAAGACTTCCTAAGCAAAACAGATTTTTAACTTCTCATTACAAATCTTCCAGAAGATACACCTACAGGTTTTACCCACCTCCTCACCCCTAGTAGTCCAGACTGAACACATCAACCCTTAGGATCTGAGAGGAAAGCAGGAGAGTGACTATAACATTGTAAAATGAGGTTAACCACTGGGAAATATGTTTAGTTTGCACTATTATTTTTATTTGTACTTTTTAATAGAATAACATTCTTCTATTTTTCTTTCAGTATTCTTTTTCTATAATTAGATCTGGACTTCTGTAATTCACTGATCAGTTAGGATTTCAGTTCTAATAACTAAATCTTGTTTTTACATAGGATGTAAAAAAGCCCATCCTGTGGGGATGGGGTTTTCTTGCAAATAGCAGTCCATAACAGTGTTTCCAGTATAATTCTTTATATTAATTACTTCCCTATTATTAAAGAACGTTTTAAGATTTGAGGAACCTGAACCATGTGTTCTGAGAAATTGAATTGCGGGACAGTGACTTGGTGGGAATAATCCTCTTTCTCCAAAAAAAAAAAAAAAAAAAAAAAAAAGCTGGTTCCCACTTCTCAATCTGAAGCTTATTTCCAGGTTTCTACCAGATTTTTGTAGTGTAAGTGACTTAGATTTACAATTGACCAGGATTGTTATCCATTCCTGCTTTTGGCCTTTGGTTTTCATATGACCCTGTATGTATTTAATGAACAGGTGTTCAATGACATTCCTAGCTGAAGTCACGGCATGCTGTAACCTTCAACCTGTCACCTCAGACCTCATTTGGTGCAACACAGTGATGTGATCGTTCAACAATAAAGGGAAAAATGCAGACAGAACTGAAATTGCTGAGATGGTGACAGCAGCTCAAGGATTCAGAAGAAATTAAGAACCTATGAGATAAGAAGGAGAAAGTAGCGAGCCTGAAGACAGCAATTTGATAAGAATGTGTAACAGCCCATTCTGAGAAAGTAGAGGCCACCTTTCCCTCACTTTGTGGGACTGGCTGGCCACCAGGGACATGGTATATAACCTGATAGCATACTTCTGCATGATGTGAAAGATGCCTGAACAAATTAATACACTGGGTAAAGTTCTTATGCTTGTCATCTGTTGAAGCTATATCCCTATCTTCGTAACTGACTGGTAAAGGGTGAGTCTTGGGGTTTTTTTTCCAAAACAGTGAATTGCATGAACAAAACCATAGGAATCCTGGTTTGTTCGGCATCTAGCATGGTCAGCAGATAGAACTCCTAGGAGCACTGTCAAAGCCTACAGCAATTAGGATTTTGATCAGACTCATCTTCTCTGTATATGCCAGCCACCATACACTGAAAAAATACTCTTCTGTTTCTGGTTCACATGGCAGTATGTGGTCTCATGATCCCTTTGAGCAGGAAGCTGAAATTTGGCTCTAGTTTGACATTATTAAATGCGAAATTTCAGTTAAAATTTGAAGCCTCTTGAACATTCTCAGTGAATGATTTTATTCTCTTAATCTGAAGATCATGTTGATCATCTGTGTTTGAAATTTTTAAGAAAAGTTATATATTTAATAACTGTACAATGACATTGTATTTTCAGATATTTGTTCAAAGGCTAGCCATTAATATTTATACTGTTAGGATAAATTATGTAATTACAATCAAAGTTCTGTTTATTTTTATCAGTGATGTATCCCGGAAAACTGAATTTAGAATCTCTACCACTTCATTGCTGATACCTTTGTGTGTATGTTTGGGACAATTTAAGTCCTTAGTGGAATAAGAGTCATATCAGATTTTATGTTTTAAACCAAGAGAAACCAAGGTTTTGCATAGTCAATGTGTACAAATTGTGATTGAGTGCCGCTTTACTCATTTATTTATTTGTTCTTGTTCAGCAGTGCTGAGGATAAAACAGTGTGCTAAAGAAAGTTTGATTTTAAAAAATGTATTTTTAAACCTTGAAAATATAAACACAGCTGGGAACTAGATGTTTTCCAGTAATAAGATGAAAGAAAGGCAGCTAGGGAAAAAGTTCAGAAATATATCTTGATGAGGGTACTTTTTTAGTTTCAAATATTTTATGTTAGTAAATGTCATTAATCTTAATAGTGTGTTATAAAAAACAGTGCTACCAGCCTGTAAGTTTTAATATACGTTACCGATGCAGATGTGAGCATATGTCATAGAATCATAGAATCAGCTGGGTCAGAAGAGACCCCCAAGATCATCAAGTCCAACCCTTGATTCAGCACCACTGTAATTACTAGATCATGTCATACATTTCTTAACATTTGTTTGGGAGAAGCTTAGCACCCAGCACTGACCTCAGAAGAAGTATATCAGCATCACTTGAAGGAGAAGCTAAAGATTGTAGGCACAATTTTACCCTTAAAACAAAAATGCCTTAAAAAGAACCAAAAAAGCAACAACAGAAAAACCAAAGTCCTATTCCGACAGCTGTTCTGAGTACAGTTTTGTCTATATTTCCTTCCCAGCTCTACCCTTTGCTGATATCCTGTTGTGGCTGACAGCCTGGGCACCTCTGCCCGGGTGTGGCCAGCCATAGTGTGGGGTGTCTTCAGAGCTCCCCTGCTTCAGGCAGCTTTTGCTAGAAGCTTTTCCACTCTGACAGCAGTATGACAAATTTATAAGTAGTTAGAGGCAAGTCAATACCTCCATACTCTGTGTTTGATACTGTTACAAGCTGCTTAAATATTGCAGAAAGAACTTCAGATTCGAATATTTTCCCCAACAAAATTAAAACTCAAACCAAGTTATCCG
>JAWWEE010000074.1:73236940-73247951 GCA_035221455.1 Xenops minutus | reverse complement strand
ACCCTTTTATTCCGTTAAATAAACGGCCATTTCATGTTACCCCGCGTTGCGTGTGGAGTGGTCCGTCCCGTTTTCCCCCCCAGGTCTGCGTCTCCCTTCGATATAAAATATTTCTCTCTCTGCTTTGAAAAATTCTCTCAGTATTTTTAGCACATAGAAACCTTTATGTAACATTTTTTTCAGACCTTTATGTAATATTTTTTGGTTTAGGGTGCCTATCACTTTTGCTTTTTTGAATTGTGAGTGATTGCTTTGTAGTTCACTGACTCTTTCATGGAAGTCTGTTTCATTTAGTGTGCTAAATGAAGATCACTACAGTTCAAACAAAATATAACTGGATTAGGATCCAAGTCTTGTGGATGTAACAAATCAGACGACCTTATAAGTTCCTTCTCAACTTAGATCTAACATAGCTCTGTTAAAAACCAAAGTGGACTAGTGTGTCTAGTCCTTTCCCATCAGCACTGGGCACAGTGCTATGTACACCAGTTCTCTGTGCCTGATGCAGCAATAATTGCACATCACACTTCCCCTTGCAGCCTTGTTTGTTTCCCTTATTCAGCCTGGATTTAGTCCTTTCTTAGATTTTGCTGCTTGAACATTTTAATTTTAAAGCTTTATTAGCTTTAATAGGTTAATTTTGTAGTGTTTCTTTTTTTTGCCGTTATTAAGGGTGACCTGTAAAAAAAGCAGTAAAATGTAAATAATTTATGCATTCTGATGAACAAGTTCCTTGAGGATTAAAAGAAGCCTCAGTGTTTTCACTGTTGCACTGACCATGAATCATTAGCAATGCCCAGTGTGCCAAAGTCCCAGGCGCACAGCTTCCAAAAGCAACAGGCGCAAAATGAGCAATATTTTTTTCTCATTCATCAATTTTGTAAAGTCAAATTGGCTTTCTGGAATCCCCACAGCAATTTGCAAATGAGGTATAAAATCAAATATTCCTACCTGCACAGTGCACAGGGAAAAGAGTAAAGAAATAGCTTTCCTATCAGAGCTCTGACATGCTATTTCAGTGATACCTGGCATCCAGTCAGACACTGCCAAAAATAAGATATTAGTTCCAGATGCTGGAAAAAATACCATTTACAAAAATCTTTGTCATACTTTTCAGCTTTCCTGTTTTTTCTCTCAGCAATGTTAACCTTCATAGTTTTGTCTTTTAGAAAACATATTTGTTCATGCAAGTCCATCTTGATAGTTTTCAGAAAATTTGGAGTGATTTTTAACTTCCCTTTTTCATAATCATGGCTTGGGGAAGTGTATGAGCTGGATGACCTCTCAAGGTATATTGGTCTATTCTGTGATTCATTAAGATTACCTATGCATATTTTTTCTCTAATGTTTTGCTTGCATAGCATTTAATTCCCTAGATATTTTTCATCTCTGTAAGCGGAATAAGTATTTTTCAGTGTTAGCTTGTACTGTTTTTATTGTTCTTTTTGTTTTAATAGTAAAATCACAGGGTTTTTTTTTTCCATTTGACATTGAATATTTATTATATATAATATATAAGCATACTGTCTTAGATTATATAAAATTATGCATATCATTAATCTCTTTTTCCGTTTAAAAAATATTTTCCCTTTTGTTCACCGGTATCAAAGTTGACCGTAGACTTAAATAGGTGATATGTCAATTAACATATGATAGGTCTGCAGAATTTTTTATTTGTGCTAGTTCTGTTAAAAAAAGACTGTTTATTTTGAATTCAGATATGAAAATTAAAAAGAATGTAGAAGAAAAAGAGTATGATAAATGCTGCGTCATCATCATAGTATCACAGAATAATTTGAGAAGGGACCTTTACAGGTCTGATGCTGCCACATGAAAACATGTCTTTTCATTTGAGGTTTGAAAAGCATTCTTTATCCTTATCTTCAGGTCTCTCTGCTTCCATTTCCCAAGAACTATGAATGCCTTTGGAAAGAAGTGTCAACTCAATGCACTAATGAAATGAGGCAATTCCTATATCTCACGAAATTGCTAAAGTCATTGGGCATCAGTGGATGTCTTCTTTCTCTCAAGTAGCTGGGAAATTCTGTGTAATGGTTAGTGAGGTCAGTGAACTACTAAAGCAAATACTCCTTCCAGGCATTCAACTGCAGTCACTAACTATATAGATCTAAGCACTGATCTATGCCATCTAAACCTGGCGAATTACTGTGCAGATCTCCACACAAGCATAGCTATATTACTCTATTATTTTTGATACCTGAAGGAGGATGTTTTAACTTTTCTCAGGTAATTCTTCATAGCACCACATCATACAGTGTAGTAGGAAAAAAAATACAAAAAAGAGACTGTAATGATATTCTTGGAAATGCCTGTTGACCCTGCAGTATCTTTGTTGCTTTTACTTTTGTATTCAGCATTGATGGGTATGATACATCTTCAGGTAGGAAAAACGTTCTTGTTTCTCCTTCTTTTTCTTCAAGGTTAAAGATACTTACCCATACACCCTAAGATTTTAGTGACAGAACTGTGTGTTATTGGGATTTTATGATTTCATATAAAAAACTTAAAAACCTGAAAATAAAGTAATCTCTATAAGTAAGAAGCTCTATCATTATTAATGGGACTTGCTAGGCCCATTTGTCTTTGGAAATAAAACATGATTAGATCTCTCAGTGTCTGTTAAGATGTAATGCTGTATTAAACATGTTTCGGGGCATTTCTGCTCTTTCCTGACTAGGTATTGATGCCTGAAACTGTCATGTGAACTCAGACTTCTGAGCATAAGCACCTATACAGTCTCTCTTCTCTACCAGGTTTCCTGTTTCTATGTAGGTGCTAGGAACATAATGTGGTTTAGGTCTCTATTCTTTTTGGCAATTTTTCCATGTGAAAACCAAGTAAAAATGTTTGTTGGGTCAAAATTTGATACAGAGCTATTTAAAAATGTCTTGTCACAAATATTTTTGCCTTGTTTTCCCAAACTCCTTTTTTTATTTTTCTGTTGATACTCATATTACTCGTGCCCATGCCAAAGTAGGTATCCCTTTAACCTGAATCCTTAAATAGATATTCAGTTTGAACTCAGCCAACCATAGTTAGTATAATTTAGTTTATATTCTTAGTAGTAAACTTATCTTTCCACTGTTTTTATCAGTAATGGTCTTTATTTAAGGCAAGATTCCATATACGTGACAGATCAATAACTCAGATCAAATTAACCATGTACCTTGAAATTTGATTTCCAAGGACTAGAGTATCTTTTCTAATCAAAGTCACAAAGACATTTCTTAAATACTTTGTATATTGTATCTCCCTTATATGATGTCTCATTTACATGTATATCCTAGTGACAGGACAAGGGACAATGGGCACATATTGAAGCACAGAAAGATCCATCTGGACATGAGGAATAACTTCTTTACTTTGAGAGTGACAGAGTACTGGAACAGGCTGCCCAGAGAGGTTGTGGAATGTCTTTCTCTGAAGACATTCAAAACCTGCCTGGATCCAATCCTGTGCAATTTGCTCTAGGTGAGACTGCTTTACCAGATGGAGTTGCACTAGATGATCTCCAGAGGTCCCTTCAAACCTCACCCATTCTGTGATTCTCATTTGTCCCAAACTCACAATGACTGTTTGAGCACTCTCTGCATTAGGAAAGCTAAAACCAAAACTGTATAAACACTGTATATATGGTGTCTATAAGTTAATTCTTTTCAGATCACCTGTCATATTGGAGTGGAAAAAGTCCTGGCTTCTCTCTGCGCCATCAGACTCTCCTCTCCCTCTTTTCTGGGTCAGAGAGGGAGTAACTTGCTGAGAATTAATCTGGTAAAATTCAGTTATTACTTTATGAGGTATGTGTAAACCACATAGGAAGAAGTGGTAGTTCAGGTTCTGACAGTCTTTAGGATGGATCGAGTGGATTCAGGAAACATGCTGTTATCATAAGGAAATTTATTTGTGACATATAATGACATTAGTTCCTGCTGTGATCTTCATGAAAAAGTGACCTTGACAGCCTATAGATAGATGCATTTATATAAAATACCACATAGATTAAACTCATGGACCTCTTGGGGAGAAGAAAAAAAAAATAAAAGAAAAAGGGACACTTTTCATGCTACAGTGCTTGAAATTGCATATAGAAGTAGGTTCAGCTTGTGTAGGTCATCTGCTTTGTTATACATTAGATCTGGGTTGCCTTTTTGCTTTATATCTCTATGCAGATAGAGATTTCTTTTAAATACATGCCCGCACCAGCCATATGGCTTCTTTCAGCTGCAAACCCTTTCAGGTAAGGAACTATCCTTTAGCGTATATATTCATATTGTATAGTAACTCATTATATAGTTACTCATTGTGTTTGAGTAAGAAAAAAATGAAGGTTCAAAAAGTACACTATGCCAATCTCACACTTATTAAAAAACATATGTAGTAAAACAATAATTTCTGAACTGTGGGTGTGTGGGGATTTCTTGTTTCATTTCATTAATGCGAGAGTACAGGTAGGAAATCTTCACATGGCAGATATAATGTGAACTTTGAATAGTCAATATTGGTTTTGTTAAACTGCAGTTTAAGAGCATAAAGGAGATATATTAGCTGAGGTTCAGAAAACAGCATTAATATAAGAGAATAAAGGCTGTTGTGGGTCAGTTTCCTCTAGTCTACAAAACTGATGCCCATCAGAGCTTATAGAGAAAATGTCTAATAATAAGGACAGGGCATACAATGGTTTTCATTTGTACTTTTCTCAATTTTTAACTGGTTTTGGCTGACAATACTTTTTTACTAAATGTGGTTTCAGAGTGTTTTACTTGCATGCAATGTTACAGTTTACCCTGGAGGCTCTGTAAAGTCAGCAGTCGCAACATCTTGTGGCACTCTTGCATTGTCTGAGCAGCTTCATCCTTTGCTATGAAAATGGCTTATACTAGTTTTGTTTTATGCCCCCAGTTTTTTATATTAGAAAAGACAGTGTGCAATTTCTCCATGACTATTGTGTCTATGTTAGTTTAATTTTATAGTCCTCTTTTATCTCTATCTCTCCTTTCGAGTGACAAGAGCCTTTTGAAGATGCCAAGCCAGTCTGGCTTTTTTTTCATGCAGGAAGACTTCAGTGTCACTGCACACTCTTACCAACATGCTCTGAACCTTTTCCTGTCTTATTGGATCTTACTTTGGATGAATTAAATAGTAATGTAATATTTTTGTTTCATTCTCTATGCCTTTCCTAATAATTTCTAATGTTTTCTTTGGGTTTTTGACTGCTACTGAGTACTGAACTGCTGATTTTACAGAGCTGTGATAATCCCACAGTACCCACCTAATCAGGTCAGGGCTGATCATTTCATTTGTACATCACTTACATATGCACATTTCCCTTGTGCTTCACTCTACTTTTACCTATTCATATGTATTTCTGCTGTTGCTCTCTCTGTTTCAGATGAGTTAACTCCTCATGTTAGAATAGAGAAATCATGAATCTGGATAGCTTTTTAAATTTTTTTGCTCTTCTGACAGGCAGTTAGCTTTCATAGGATTTAAAAATGCTAATTTAAATGTTTAAATGTTGTCTGAAAAGAGAAAATAATCATGTTTCTATAAGGAACTGATGCTGAAACTTGAGGTTTGTTAGTCCCACATACACAAGCTTCAGACATCTGGCATAATGTTTCTTTTATCAATCCTTTCCCATCCTTCACAAATCCACAGAGTAATGTCATGTACTATACCCAGCCACAACCTGGTTCCTGTTATCATATATGGTCCAGATAAGCAATATGCACTTGGCTCACTGCTGAATTTGATGAATTGTCTTTCAGTTATAGACTTTTTTCCCACCTTATTATGGTGTTTATATGTAGTATTAATGTCTTCAGTAAGATTTAGTCAATTATTTTGTTCATGATACTTCACCCTTTTTGCCTATTTTTCAGTCTCTTCTCTTCTCTTGGAATAGTTTGCCATCAATATTGTACAAAGAATTCTGGTCAGTTTCGCTGAGAGTTTCATCACTGGCATTCTAGTAAATTTTTAGAAATCTGTATTTTTAGAAAAATTATTTAAATGTTCTTAACAGCTCACCATCAGTGCTTTTTGAAGTGATATTTACAGCTTTCTCTGAAGGCATAGGAAGGGTAAAAGTGATGCTTACTGTACTATTAAATTTCTCAACTGCCACAATAGTATATGTGTTGTACAATGTCTTCAAGGAGGAGGAAAGAATGATATATACAGGTCAGGTCTTATAGTTATTAACTGATGTTTAGCTTGAGTATTAGAAAAATTGCATCTGTTTGAGGAAGTAGCTGCTTAAGCATCTGATTCAAGAGTCTCTGACTGAAAAACACACCTAATATAGCAACTGTAGTCATCCCATATAAGTTGTTCATAAGCTATTTATTAGCTATTGAATTTTTTAAAAGTTATCCCACAACTCTAATTATTATATACAATTATTCACTTTCTCCCACTGCAGTTCAGAAATTGCTTTAAATTATATGTCTTTAGAGCTCTGAATCTTCATTTTCATGAGATTTCCTTTCTTTGCACAGCTGTGGAGTGGATCAGAACCCCCTTTCATCCAGCAGTGTACACACAAACTTTTAAAATAAGGAAAATAGTTTTATTTGCATAATATTGTCTGTAAAGTCTTCATCAAACATATTTCTACCTGTAATATAATTACAGAATAATTTAGACTGGAAAGGACTCAAAAGCTCTAGTCCAACCTTCTGTGCAAAGCAGGGCCTCTTACAAGGTCAGACCCTGATGCTCAGGGCTTTATCCAGCTGAGTTTTGAAAACCTCCAAGGATGGACTACACAGTCTCCCTGGGCAATCCACTCCACTCTCCTCAGGTAAAATTTTTTTCTCTAATGTCCACACCTTACCAGCCGTGACTCTTGTCCTTCTGCCAGGCACTGATATGAAGAGGCAACTTCCACCTTCTCAGTAACCTCCATACAGGTATGGGCAGTCTACTGTTAGGTCACACTGAAACCTTCTCTTCTCCCTGCTGAACAAGACACACTCCCTCAGTGACAAGTACTCCAGCTCCTAATCTCCCTAGGGTGTTTCTGCTGAACTCACTTTAACTAATTGACACCCTTTCCGTGCTGGGGGGTCCAAAACTGAAAGCAGTTACTAGATGTGCTCTCACAAGGGCTGAATAGAGGGGAATAATTTCTCTCTTTGTTATTCTGGCTGCACCTCTGTGAATAGCAGCCAGGACACACTGTTGATTTTTGCTCAGCCTTTGCTTTCATTCAGTCGCTGCTGACTTTTCCTGATCTTTGCTGCTTTTCCAATATGATAATGGTCTCTCTGTGACATTGTCCAGCTCTCTTGGTACACTTGGAAGCAGTATGTGAGGTCACAAGACCTTCTCTGCATTGAATTCCTGCACATGGTCCTTACCTAGTACTAGTAGTTCCTGTTTTCCTTGTATGCTTTCACTATGCACAGAGGGCTGGGAGACCTTGCTGGTTGCAAACCAGACGACTAGTAGTTCAACATTATTTGTGTCTGCTTGCACTTCAGCCAGCTGCTCTACGGAATAATAGAGCCATTCTTTCCTTTGCCAGGCTTTTGCACTTGAAGCTCTAGTTGTGTTTGATATCACTTGCAAGTATCAATTCTAGGTGGATGTTGGCTTTTCTCACACTATCACTGATTGCCTGACCAATATTACTATAGTTCTCCCTTGTAGGTTGTTCCTGATTGCCCCTCCTGTGTAGTGTTTTTGCTTTGAAACACAGTTATGAATTCCCTGTTAAATTGATCTGCTAATCTGTTTCTTTCTCATGTTATTGTGAGGGAAGATTCCTGAACTAAGAGATTCTCTTAAAAAGACTTGCCAGGTTTTGCAAGCTCCCTTACCCTCCCGTGCTGCCTGTCATTGGGTCACTCATACGAATTTCTTGATTAAGCAAAATTCTTCACTTCTAAACCCCTGGATCTGTAGTCTGCTATTTGCTGCCTTCACTTCCCTCTCCTGTGGATCCTGAGATTTTCCGTTTCATGGTCGCTACAGCCAAAGCTGCCATCAGTTATTAGCTTTCCAGTCAGTTTATCCCTGTTACTGAATAGCAGATCCACTGTGAAATTGCCTTATCCATAGCTTGTATCAAGAAGTTATCCCTGACATTTCTCAAAAATCTGCTCACCTCTTTGGTTCTGACTGAGTTGCCATTCCAGTAGATTGCAGGAAGATAAAAATCCATCCTAAGAGTCAGGGTCTATGATTTAGAGATCTTCTTAAGTTGTTTAAAGATGACATTTTATGCTTTCTCATCCAGAGGGGTGACCTGTATCTATCTCCTATCACAACAGCACCCTTACTGGCATCTCCTTTGATCCTGGCCTAATTCTCCTTTGAACCTGATCCTTATGTAGAAGGGTAGGGAGAGTCTTTCAAAAAATCATTATCAGTAGATTGAATAATTTTCATAATTTTGGAATCAATCTTTAAAAACTAACCATGTGCACTAACAGCTTGTAAATTTTGTTCATATTTTACAGTATATGTTACTAGTAGCCTTAAAACTTTTAATAGCATGCTTTTACCTATTTACTAAATAAAAATCACATATATACCTATGTAGCCTGTGTCTAACTTGGTTTTGGAGGAAACTCTGAAGTCTAGAAATTAGTCTAAGCATCTGCCTTACATGTGTTCAAGTACTTTATTGATTGTGGGCATTCTTGCCTCTCTGTCATATAAACCTTTCCTTTACAACAGCCTTCTTCTTTGCATTTCTCTTCCATGATTCCTCTTAAAAATTCATAGAAATAAACACCAAGCAGCATTTGGAATTATTTTTTACAGTAAGAGGACAACTTCTGGTTTTTTCCTATGTCTACTTTAAAAGATGCTAAGGAACTATTGATTTTGATAATCAGGTAACAGTCACTCATTAACACATAGTAAGATGACTGAATTTTTTAATTAATAACACCAAAATGTTGTTGATAATTGGAAGTTATTTGAAATGCTGACGCACCAATGTGTAGAGTTTTCACATTGCTGCATATGCAAAATTTTACTTTGTTTCTCAGCATTGTCAAGTTATCTAATTCAAGCAATACAGCACTCATCATGCCTTGCTATGTCTATTTGAATTTGTCATCACTTTGTTATAGTCCACATTTTAGTTCATCTTTTCTTGACAGTCTTTCTAAAATTGGAGTGGTCATTTATCTGTAGATTGGGTTTTCACATGACATCTTGCTCTTCTCTTCCATACATGAGGTGAGAGTAAAGTAACAGTAGTGGTAGTTTTCCTCTATACAACAGGGAAAGCTAATTTATTTAGAGATATTGGGTTTGTTTATAGCAGTGAATTAGCATTTTATTCCATGCAGTGCGATTTAAATTCACTTTTCTGTAATTCTCCTTTTTCTAGTTGCAGATACTTGCTACGTGAAAAAAAAAAAAAAAATGAACACATGGTAGAAAATTGTTAAATGAGTAATCTCATTTTAAATGTATTTATTCTATTAGCTACCACTTATCTGAAAGGACTACACTATGTTGTGGTGTATACCCTGGTGTGCTAGAGACCCACTGGCATAGAGTTCTTGCACAATCCATTTATTTCGATTCACCATGAATTTTAGCAGGTCATGGTGTATCATGAGTATGTAAGCTTTTTGTTTTGTGGGAAGAACTTGATTGCCCAGCCACCTTGTGGTTTAATTAGCTGAGGAGATGAGAGTTAACCTTCCTCTTGAAACACAAAGTCTGAAGCTGTAAGTTTCAGAACAGTAGACAATAGAGGTCTGAAACTGAGATATTATTAACAGAAGTCTTAACAGACTTAATATCAAAAACCACAGGGATGGATGTAATTAACTATATCCTTGCTGTTTGTTTTAGTGGATCTTTAGTCTCAAAATACATTGGGTGAACTTGAGTTGCATGGTTGTGTGCAGCACTCACCAAGAGGATTTTATAAGAACAGATGGCTCTATATGAAAAGTACCTTCTTACACTTTGGAGGTAATAATAGATAGTCAGGTAATATTGCAGGTAGTTACCAAAGTTTTTGTTTTTTTTTTTTTTTTATCTCTGATGGCCTTTTTTACTTCTTTCTTTAGCTGTACTGGTAGAAAGGAGTATTGTATGTCAATGTTGTGTGCTGCCACCTTCACTTCTGTTTTCCTACACTTTCACAGTCCTTTCAGGATTTTGGAAAACAGCATTGCAGGTACCCCTACCTGAGTGGTTGATGATGAGGGTTGGATTTCAAACATTTTCCCCTGTACATCGTTTTACCAGAAGTTGTAGTTATATCCACATTGCATCTCAGTAACACTATTTATGTTCCTATAAATGAGGTTGTCTTGAGAGATATACTAAAATGGATCAAGTTCACAACTTATTGAGAAAAGGAGAACTGCCATCTAACCAGGACCTGGTATGCTGAAGTACAGTAATGATCAGTACAGATAGTGTAACTCGTCTTAAGATACCATTACAACAACAACAACAACAAAATAAAATTTGGCCTGGGAGAGACAAGAAGTCTTCAGGGGTAAAATCCTGCTGAGCACTGCTAGATTCTACTGGAAGAGAAGGACCCACATTTATAAAGAAAAACCTGTTAAGTCCTATTGTCAAGTTTCATTTTGAGTTACAAACATCATTAATGAATCTTAATGATGACACAGTTTAATATCTCTGTGAGCTTTTAAGCCTGTGATTCTGTCTCCACTGAGTCTTCTGCTGTTTCTTGTAAAGTTCATACTTTTTATCAAGAAAAATAGAAATATTCTTTTAATGAGCCCACAGTGTCATTGTATTATTACAAAGTTTCCTTTCATAAGGAGAGCTTCTTTTTCTGAAAGAGCAACTTTTTGTATATGGTTGTTTTGGTTTTTTTTTTGTTTGGTTGATTGGTTGGTTGTTTGTTTGGTTTTTGTTATTTGGGGGGGGGGTTGTTTGTTTTTTTTTGCTTTGGTTTCTTTTTTTTTTTTTTTTTTGTTTTTTAAAATTTAGATGTGCCTTAAAATTTGTGGCTGCTTTTCAAATTAGATGTACT
>JAWWEE010000074.1:73157753-73236840 GCA_035221455.1 Xenops minutus | reverse complement strand
GCCTGTTTGTTTTGGTGTGCTTTGGTTTTTTTTGTTTGTTTGTTTGTTTGTTTTTGAAACTTTAGCTGTGCCTTCACATTTGTGGCTGCTTTGCAAATTAGCTATACTAATAATGTGATAGCATTGCTAACAAACCAGGAAATTTAAAATTAATCCAATATACCCAAATATGTATAATAAGCAGAACAAAAGCTATTTCAGTTTCTTCCTAATATCCACTGTTAATGTAAATTATACATTTGCTTTAGCAAAGCAGGATTGGGACTAAAAGAATTGCTGCATTTTCTGTTAATTTTGCTAGAACTAATGACCATACAGGAATTAGACCTACAAGAAGCCTACAAGATATGAATTGTACTTCATTTTAGAAAAATCTAAGCATTTCTTTTTTTTAATACAAATTTATAACCTCTTTTGTCAGTACCAATTTTTCAGTTATGTGTTTATGTGGAGACATCTAATAGAATGTCTTGCAGTCATCACTAATATTGTGTTCAGAAACAAGAGTGTTTGATTGTTAATTAAAATTGTCTGATCCTTTCTAGGTCACTTACACCAAAGTAGTACCCCAGAATGGATCAGTCCTTGACCCTCACCATTTCCATATGTGTGCTCACTGTCTCACATTCCTATTTCACCTTTGAGGCTCAAGTAAAAAAAAAAAAAAAAAAAAAAAAAAAAAAAAAAAAAAGAAAAAGAAAAAAGAGTCTTTAGTTTGTTACTGGCTTGGGGATTTTTTGGTTTGGTTGGTTTGGTTTCTTTGGTTGGGCTGTTTTTGCTGTTTTTTCCCCCCACACCCTCTCTTCCTGCTGCTATAGAAAGAGAAGTATTGCTGGTTATAGTGCTCTACAAAGGGATTCTGAATATGTTTTTTCAGGAATGGAAGAGGTTCAGAAAGAGATTTCAGGCTACCAATATTTATCAAGATTCTAAATATTTTTATCTTTGCATCTTGAAGGTATAGATGCAGTTAAAGCTACAAGAATTAAGCTTTCTTTATTTCAGAGGAGAGTTTCCTGTATTTTGGTTTTTGGTGGTGTTTTGTACCCGTCTGTATTTCAGATATGATGTTGTAAAAAGCTACATATTTGAAAATGGCCTACAGACTGGTTGCTAATGCTCAGCAACTCCAGAGATATCTTCTCTTCCTTAGAGTATAACATAGAGTATAACATTCCTTTAGCAAAATATGCCTAGGCTATACATGATTGTTGAAAGAAACTGAAATCAGCTATTTCTTTGTTCTGAGTATTAAGATAATTGGTTCAGTCACTCATTTTACTTTTAATATTTCATCTTATAACATATTTTGTAAACTAGGAGGTATCAGACAGACACACTTCAGGCATGTAAGTCTATACTGTATTTTCACACCCTGAATGACAATAACACAATCTTATCAGATTTTGATTTTCAATTTAAATACTTTCATTCAATTGAAACTAATGATAATGCCTTATACTTTTGAAGTGTTTTATTAATTGGTATACCTTTGGTACATGTAATATTTTTGTGTACAGTATTGCAGTTTCTCCAGCCTTAACATGGACATTATATGCAACTTTAGAAGCCAGTGGAAGAGTCTTGGAATCTTGTGTAAACTCTTATTCTTTGATATTACCACTCTTCAGGTTTTAGTGATGGGGTTTTTGGGTTCGAATCAGGGTTAATTTTCTTGTTTGTTTGGGGGGGTTTGTTGTTTGTTTGTTTGTTTGGGGGGTTTTGTTGTTTGTTTGTTTGGGGGTTTTGTTGGTTTGGGTTTTTTTGCATTTTCCTGCAATTTCTGTCTTCAGTAGATCTTAGTCAATATGTCAAATATCTTTATTTTGGGAGAGAAATAATCCTCCCCACCCCCCTTTTTCCCTTCTCTTAGTTTTGAGGAATTTTGAAACATACAATTGCCACAGACATATTCTGTCAAGCTCATAGCCCATTATTATAATTGGTTATTATAAATGTCTTGAATGTGATCATGAAAGCATAAAATAAAAACATTCTGTTTTATTGCTTATTGGCTTTACTACATGAAGAGCAGATATTTTTCTTTCATCCTTTTTATTTCAGTACATTACTGCAATATTGAAATAAGCCAACTTAAACGCCCTACAAACAACTTTCTATAGTCCTAATTGCAGTTGTTCATGGAATCAGTGAGGTTACAGTTTCTGAATATGCTACTTCTATTTTTGCCTGAAAGGGTAATGTGATGATACTGTATGGTGTTTTTTTGTCTTTTCACGTTTAATAAATCTGGATAGCTTATATCTTTAGGCATAGCATTAACCTTGTGGTGCAATGAAATGCTTGAATAAAAATACTCTTTTAGAAGAAAAATTAAAGCGAGTGCTTATAATCATAACCCAGCTGTGACATATCATTGAGTTTCTATAGCAAAGGCTTTCATGATTGGATTCTCAGCTCTGTATTAGACTGAGTTATGCAGAAGGCTTAGTCTTACTCCATTCTGAGTGTACTTGGTTCTTTTGTTAAGAAAGGCCAATATCATTTATAGGGGAGGATAAAGAATAGTCACAGCTCAATGAAACAAGCTTTTGTTTCCTGAATAATCTTTGGATTATCCTGGATTCATTAGGAGGCTGGGAAGACAATCTGTGAGGGTGGACTGAATGCCTGACCTTCAGAAGGTATTCTCTTTCACTTGGACACCATCAAGGAATAGTGATCTAGGAGAGGAAAGCATAAACTCATATAAACCAACCTTTGCTGAACTGACATATGAGAATCCTTGAATGGTTTGGATTGAAAGGGACTTTCAATATCATCTAGTTCCAACCATCCCCCCTTCCTCCCCCTCCCCCCCTCCCCGCCCCATAGGCTGGGATACCTTCCACCAGCCCCATCCCACTTGGCCTTGAATATTTCCAGGAATGGGGCATCCACAACTGCTCTGGGCACCCTGTTCCAGTGCTTCACCACTCTGATAGAAAAGAATTTCTCCCTAATGTCTGGTATATCCTACTCTCTTTCAGTTTAAAGCCACTTCCACTTGTCTTATCATTACATGTCCTTGTCAATGTGGGAATCTGGGAAGCTGTTTTGAGGGAGCCTGAGTAGCTTCCCTAGGAGTGTGTAAGGCAAGGTTTGATAAATAATACAGTATTACATACACCTGTATTTTTGAAATAGCAGATAAACAAGTCTTAGTCACTTGGGTAAGTGGAGATATTTCATTCATCTTTGGCATTTTGTCAAAACATATGTTAACTACAGGCACAAAGTTAGTTGTGAACATGTTCAGGTTCAGGGTTTTGTAGATCTACATATACAGAAAAGGCATTTTAAAGTATATTTTAAAATTGTAAAAAAAATTGCTAAAATAAACTTAGGAAAATTCTGTTTCTTCTGTGTTTGCAATTAACTTGCTTTAATAGATTACATCAAATAGGCTGTGTGTGTGGAGTTGAATACTTTGTTAAGTGTTTTACATATATATACATATTGTAAGCAGGTTCAAGATATTCCTTTCAGGAAGTAGGAAATATAGAAAAGCAAAAGCAATTTACAAAAAGATTTAATATTTCAAAAATGCTTGGTCATCTGCCTTTGGCGGAAATTTAGTAATGGTTTGAACAATGTTGAAACACAGACTTACACTTGTTGCATTAGGCTCTGTTAAAGAATCTGACTACTGAAATCATGTAGTAAACATGCACAAAGCAGCACAGATGATCTCTGAAAATCCATTTTGTAGTTCTATTCATATATGCTGCTCAGTACACACTACTCTTATGTTCCTTAAGTTTGCAGCAATTTAGCAACACTTATTACTAGTGATGTAAGTCAGTTTGGAATTGGGAAATCTAGTTATGGGGATGATAACCTACTCCTTTGGATTGCAGATGATACTGTATTAATTATTGTAAATTTCTGAAGTCAGTCTGACTCTGAGAAGTGATTTTTCTTTTTGTGGAAAAGGAAGAGGAATTTAATGTTTATGACTATTTTTTTTTTTTTTTACCCTACTTATAAATTACATCCTATGGGGGAAGTAAGTGAATAGGCATATAGCCATCAAATGGAAAATGTTGCATATCCTGTGATGGAGTTGTCAAACCTGAATATGTAACCTTCCTGCTAACCTAGCTTTCAATGATAATTATCTGACATACAGGTGAATCACACTGTCTTAAAATAGAATTAATGAGCATTTCCATTGAGGGTGCAATCTACTAGATTATTAAAGAGCATCTGTGTTCTTTCAATTATGGTAATTTCACTGTTTTAAATAGTGTTTTACATTTCCTGATGGGAATGTAACTATAGTCAGCATATGCTTATTAAGCCGCTTAGCAAACATAGTTGTATTAATGAAATTTAAGGTATGTCATTTCATTCTGTATTCTCAAATCCTGCAAAATTTAAGCTTCAAACACAGGAATCCCAGACACAATGCAGACTATTGAGGACGAGTCACATCCAAGTACTTGGATGAGTGAATCTTCATGAATGGTTTTCATCTTGTATTTCACAGTGTATTCCCAAGGGGTTCACGAGCATCAGCCAAGGAAGAGTGCTCACATACAGATTTAGATAGGTTTGTCTGTGTATGAGGAATTTTCAAAGGGCTCAACCTAATAGTTAAATATTGCTACCAAACTATGTATCTTTTTGGTTGCAGTTGTATTTATTAGGGGAGAAATAGTTAGGCTAGCATTTTGAGGGTTTCCATTGCTTTAGAAGAATTTGGAAAGGTAAATACCTTGAAATAAGGAGATCTGTCCCAAGAGGCCTGGGCCTATGATCAAGTCACTTCTTTAGATGTACTCATGGGATAAAAACTTATCCCTATCTTGTAAATGTCATCTGGAGTTCAGTAGCTTTAGAGACTGAAAAGAAGGATGTGGTTTCTGGAGTAAAGGAAATAATCCAGCTTTTTATGTGGTACTTAGAGGCTGTGAGGAAGGGCTGCTTCATAAAAATTTAAAAGGGAGAAAGGTCATTGGGCATTTACCAGTCAGAGCCTAAGGGGAAGAAGAACATTAATAAAGGAAGACCTGGGAACCCTGCTATCTAAAAGATAGAACAACTTTATAATCTTTGGAGATCAAGACAGTATTTTTGTGTGTCTCCTTTTGATACAAGGACCTGAATCATGTCAAAATATATCATCAGTGGGCTGATGAGCCAATCCAAGAATGCACAGAAGATATTTTTACTAATGTCTTTGTTTGAAGTACAATTATTATTAGTGTGGTAATATCTTCCATGGCTCCTCAGGTAGAGGTGCAGCTGTAACCAGGACAAGTCCAGCCATAATACATCTGCAGAGCCAGGACTGTCCTGTGGCCCAGCAGCGAAGTCTGCATCCTAAAGATCAGGGGAGGCAAACCTAAAGTGGTTTGTTTTGTAGTTTGCATGATATTTAGAAATGTTTCAAAAGACTCTTCAGGTATGTTTGATTAGTAATTTATTTTCTAGTAAATGATTCCACTACTGCCTGATGCTAGTTGATTGAATTCTGACAGCTTATTATAGAAGGGTATTAGTATCACTGATACCTGCAACTAAAAGACATTAGGGCATGATAAACTGAGTTGTTTGTTGTGGGGTTGGGGGTTTTTGTTTGGTTGGGTTTCTTTTTTACCTTTTTTTTTTTTTTTTTTGCTTGCTTTATTTCTTGGAGGTTTCTTTTGTGTTTTATTTTTTTTAGACATGCATTTCTGAAAGGTGCAAATTTGTTTTCAAATACCCCACAGAGTGGTTATTTAAAAAAAAAAAAAAAAAAGACTCAAAGAAGGTAGGTGCAATATAGAGTCACAGCAGTACATGAAAATCTAGGTAATTATTCTGTATAATTATTCTGCTAGTTATTCTGTAGAACTGTATTGCTTTGAAAATTTGTAACTCAAATAACTGTGTTTCTAAATATAACAAAGAATAAACACAGCAATTTTATTTGTCTTACCAGATAAATTGAAGCATCTTTACATAGTGTGGACACCTTAGCATCTTACTTGAAGAAGAAATGTTTATTTCTTAGATAATTGGTGCAAATCGAGAGAACCTGCAGAACCCAAAAACTACTTCAGATCGATATGTATGACACAAAATATTAAAATGGTTGCAAAAGCCAAACGTAAGTGAAAGTGTTCTCTTTAGTGAAGAGCCACAGGTAACTATATTATGACAGACAGCAGTATGCATTACTAAATTGTTAGTACAATCACTCTGCTCCTCAATGAACTTGAAATATTAATTTCACTTTCAAGAATACACTAAATTTTGCCCATTTAACTTAAGCTTCATAATACTAAACATGACTTCATAATAAATAGTAAAAGATTTTTAACCTTATTAGATTTATTCAGTAGGATTTTATTAAGCATGTAAGTAGATTTTAGATTCTACTGATACACTGAGTAGTCAGAGCATAGCATGACAGCTATTTGTTCAATGTAAAAAATTCAATGACATTCACAAAAATACAGGACATATATTCATGGATACAAATATGACACTAGATTTATTTATTTTTTTAAAAAATCATTTGGTTTTGGATATTAGCCAAAGAATTCTGGATATAATGTGTTGGTTCTTGCTGTTTTCATTTGATGTAAATCCAATTAAATAATTCTGAGTTTTTTGTGTATGAAAGAACCAAACTTTATCACTCCTCACTCAATAATGAGTCAGACTAGTAAGTTCATCACAGAGCAGCAAGATGTTTCTTTTAAAATAAAATGCCTAAACTCTACTATTGTTGGCGTGGGGAGATTTTGGTAGCTTTAAATATTTACAAGATAAAGGAAAAAATATGAGCTATCATGAAGAAGCCTTTTGAGTCTACTGACTAAGAATGTGTGCATAGTTTTTGGCCCTATTTTTCCTCTGATGCAATTAATTCAAAATTATCCTGGCACACTAAGTCACCTAAACACAAAAGCAATTGAGGACTTTGCCATGTGATACACTTGAAATGTCTTGGTAATCTGCTGTTGGGGATATTTTTGTTGTTCATAGTTCATTATGAACAAGATTATCAAGCAGTTTTAAAGCATATAGTGTGATTCCTTAGGATGCAGGAATGCAGAAAAAGGCATCTTTAAGATCAAGCACAATAAGCCACCCTAAATCATCTGTCAATCTTGTCAAAAGGGAATAGGAGTTGCCCACTAGTGGGTGAATGTCCTCTCTTATTTTGTTAATTACCCTTTAATCTTGCACGAATTGACAGCTCTTACCATCAGCCTTTTTTACTGGTAGGATGTGGGTGTTGTATTTGGATTCACATTCCACCAATAACCCAAATTTAAGGAATTTTTCAATTACAACTTTCAACTTTCTAGCTTCAGAGGGTATTGTTTTTGTCTTACCGGTGCTGCTCCTGAGTTGGGTTCAATGCTTACAGGTTCTGTTCATGTGGACCTCCCAGGACAATCGCTGGCCCACACTATAGAGATGACAGCACTTTCAAGCTCTGAGAGGATCTCACCATGGTCCTCCTATATGAAAAAGGTATCTGCCTCAACATATTTAGTTTCAGGAATTATGACTTTTATTCCTCCCCCCTTACAAAATATAGTTTCAGCTTCCAATTTTTCCAATAGTTCCCTACTAAGTAAAGGCTTAGGAGAATTCGGCAAACAGAGAAATTGGTGAGTTACCCAGGGATTTCCCAACTTGAATTTCAAAGGTTAAAAGAAAGGCTTTGTTTTGTTCATCCCTGTAGCACCAATGACCTTTGCAGTGTCATGACTCAGTTTCCCTTCCAATGTTTTTTACACAGAATATGTCACTCTTGTATCCACCAAGAATTCAACTTCTTTACCCAGCTTAGGACTGTATGCAAATTTAGAAAATGCATTTACCAAATATATTCTTTGACTTGTATAGTGTGGATAAACTCTTTCTGTAACTAAAAAAATAGGAATTAACTGGTTATCACATTTAATTCAGAAGTATTTTTCTCTACTCTTGTCAAATGCTCAGTTTAAGCAGATGCAGTGCTTTGAGTACATGATGTAACAAACTTTAATCCAAAGTTCTTTAATGGCCTGGCAATGCAGGAAAGGTTTTCAATATGCATTGTCATTTTTGCAGATAAAAGCCCAACTCACTGTATTTGCATGCACTGAAAATAGACTTAACCTTTGTAGCGTCATCTAACAAATATTCAAAGTGATAGTAAAACTTCAGTGGACATTGGCTTTTCCCTTCAGAGGAAGGGAAATACCTGCCAATTGTCTTCAGTTAGATTTACAAAAAATATTTATCCATCTGGAGGATGGAAGACGAGCTTGGGTAGTTCAGCAATGGCACATTATACTTCATGTTGCTGTAAACATACTCTTAATATCCTATTATCTGCTTAACAAAATCATTCCCTCTCTCATATGATTACATTGTTCTGTCCTCATAATGTTGATGCTGTGTGTGGTTATCTCCATCATGGAAACACAGTTAACTCTGTTGCACTACATACGGAGGAGAGGGGTTTTGGAATGAGAAGATCAAATATGTAGGTTAGAAAAAACTTCAGTTGAAGGACTTGCCAGCAAAAACTACCATGACAAAAAAAGTCTGTAGAATGTGATGAATAGCACCAGGTCAACAAACTGGTTTTGACTAAACTTCAAATATGAATATAGATGTTATCTTAAAAAGAGAAGAGAGGAAAATTAAAGATCTGTCTTAAGTGGATTATGCTGTTAGAATATGACTTGTATGCCTCTCAAAAACTATCACTTAAAAGTAATAATTCTCCTGTATTAATACTTAACAATGTAAGTGAGGTATACACTTAATGAAAAATAAGAACCAAACACATTGCTTAAAATTTTTCATGGACTACTGGACAAATGTAATTTTATAACCTGCAAGACAACATAATTTATTATTTCTATTTTACAGCCAATTAAATTTAAACATTGGGAAGTGACAAAAGGGTTCTCATATGAATTGCTTCACCCACACAGTACTGGGAGCAATAAATCAGTGTTATTAGTGATAAAATGCTGACGTTTGTTTATAATCACAAAAGGAGTTCTATGCATGGACAGTTTAGCACTGCAAATATTATCTTACTATATGGTCATATAAAACTAGGTATGAAAAATTAGACATGGTTGTTTAAAATGCTGAGGAGCTAAAATTATGTTTGGCTGTTTTGCTGATCTTTTCTTCAAAGTGATATGGTGAATATAAAATGGAAGCTCGTTACAAGTAGGTCTATGAGGCTAAAAGAACCCTACATTGGAACAACTGAAAAGGGGAAACAAACTTCCTCAACATTTGCAGAACCACTAGCTTTGAATTTGGCTCAAAATAATTTGTCAATGGGCTTTTTGCTACAGAGCTCCTTTGTGTAACTCATAATCTAATATAGAATCATGGAATATTCTGAGTTGG
Source organism: Xenops minutus (assembly GCA_035221455.1). Classification (NCBI taxonomy): domain Eukaryota; kingdom Metazoa; phylum Chordata; class Aves; order Passeriformes; family Furnariidae; genus Xenops; species Xenops minutus. Next base: position 73,227,471 of record JAWWEE010000074.1, on the reverse strand, counting down.
AAGGGACCCATAGCAATCTTAGAATCCAGCTCGTGGCCCTGCACAGGACAACCCCAGAAATCACACCATGTGCCTGAGAGTATTGCTTCATGCAATCTGTCAGGCCTGGTGCCATGAGCACGGCTGATTAACACATTGAAGAGAGATGACCCTAAAATGGAGCCCTGTGGAGCCATACTAGTGACCAGTCACCAGCCCAATGTATTTATTATAACACTTTTTCCAGAGGGATACTGTGAGTGACAATATTGAAAACTTTATTAAAAATAAAAACAAGATAAAAAAGTGTTATTTTAACATTTTCTAAATATAAAAGAATCTTTGTAATTTTTATCTTATTTTTTGTATGTTATCTTAGGGACATAAACAACATTAAGCCAAGGTTCTTTTTAGAATATTAAATAGAATATCTAAAAAGCTTTTCAAAGTGACATTTTAAAAATTTCTTCACGTGTTGTGGAAACACTGTGATGTTCTGAGGTATGAGCAATATTTTATATTTATTGTGAAAAACCACCAAAACCTTCACACAATCAAACCAACCAAAAAAACCTCAAAAAACTAAAGTCACCCACTTTTCTTCAGGAATATATGATTTTTGTGTTTGAAATTTTTATTTTTTTTTTTAACTACAGCAATCTCATATATTGTTTGTGTTCAGAACCTCATGCCTGCTATCTGGTATGCAGTCTATACTGAAAGTTTCCCTCAACTCTTTTGGAGGCAAATAATGTAAGAGTATTTATTTCATAGCATTAGTATAAGGGAAGAAAATTAGTTTAGTAAATAGGAAGAGTTAGCATGGGAAGGCAATTGGACAGGAAACTTTGCTGATTAATTAAGGAACTAAGAAATTAAGAAGGTGAATGTCTTTTTTGTAAGATGACTACATACTGGAGCATGATCTCTGTGGAGCACGTTCTCTGTGGAGCACATGGTACATACTGTACAATCATTTTACTTTTATGCAGAAATATAGGTGTGGTTTGTTATATTCCCCACAGAACTGCTGTTGGCCTTTTAAGAGTCTGACATATGGAAAAGATTATAGATGTTTGTCATCATGATGAAGCAGGGAAGTTACCTTTCTAGGAAAAATGGAGAATGTTGGGTTCAGTTCCAAAATGTGTCATCTTTTGGTTCATTAGTATAAGGTATAGCTCAAACTTGAAACTAAAGTCCTAGAAGTGTGTAAAAGTGAATTGATGTTAGAACATGTTCTCTATTCTTCTGTTGACATGAATGAATGTCTAAACATGTACACTTCTATAAAATAAAAACCTATGAGCAGCATGGATCAAAAAACATTTCTTATTCTTTATTTGAGAACTTCTGGATTAAACATTTCTTTTCTCTGTTTTCGTCTTTCAGCTGTAAGTTGAAGTGAAAGAGTGTGGTCTATTTTACAGTAAGACAGGAAGAAACTAACTCAGTAGAATATTATTTAAAATAATATCATTCTACTTGTGCCAGTAGCTATACAACTAGAAAATGGCTATTCATGTCAGTGAAAGCTATTTATCCTGGAAACCTAGGGTTATTTGTTTGAAAAAATATTGCTTAAATTCGATTATCAGCTTGTGAAATAAAAAAACCCTCCCATTATTTTCTGACTCCCCAGAAAACTCAGTCCAGGGCCATAAGCTAGAACATTTATTGCATATACTTTCTATTTACAGTAAAGCAGTAGTTTCTTGGAAGACTGAGATTGATTTAAGGGAAGAGATTAACAAGAGGAGTATAACTATTAGTAAATATTTTATGCTTCACTGATTTTCCTGTCTTGTAATGGAGAGCATTACATTGCAAACTTCTTCAAAAGAACAAATCAGAGCTTTATGTCTTGCTCCTGCAGAGATAAGATGCTCTTTGATGTTATTACCAAGTGTAGAATTATTCCTATTTTAAAATGTTGATTATTCTCCTTTCCTTCTCTATATTGTTACAGGCTTTGCCTGTTGTAAATTAAGTTTAAGTATGTTTCATTAAATTCAAAAATTGGCAAAAAGACAACAGGATAAGAAAGTCTTCCAGAGTTTTCTCTCAAGTCAAATGTTGTTTTATCTAGACTGAAATCAATGGTTTAAGATAAAAATTCCCTTACACAGTAGTCTCACGTGATGTTTTTCAAAGAACACAGTGGCTGTAGTATCATATAATTTCATCTTCAAATACGTTAATAACTATGTAAGACACTAGGAAGCATAGTGCTTACATGCTTTGCATGGCTGTTGTATTTCCTTATTTCATCAGAGAAATGTCATTCACTTTGCACCAAAACAACTCGTTTGTCATTGTGTAAGCAATACCTTATATAAATTCTAGTGAAATAGTCTATATTGCTTCTTAACAAGTAATTTTTTTCAAACGTTTGAAGGGAAGTTTTCAATTTGAATTCAAATTCAGGGGACTGATGAGAGATGGTGATTAGGAATGGACACCTTTTTGTTTGTCTGGAAGGACATTTTGAGGGTTGGCAGATTCCATTTGACAGATTTAGGACTGTATTTTCAAGGTATATGACTTATGCTTTGGTTCTATGTGGTTATGTTTAAAAACATGTCTTTCATAAGACATGGCTAAGCGCAGCCTTCAGGGGTAGGTGTTGAAATACTAGTGGTAAAAATAGGTGATTTTCCTTTCATTTCTTGATTAGCAGCAAGAAATTATGCAAGTTCATGAATTAAGAGAACCATTTTCTTGTTTCCTATAAACGACATGAATACAGATCAATTTTCACACATTCACAGGGTGAATATATCTGTACTTTAAGTATTGGAGTATTTAAGTACTTGAACTATTCAATCTCCTCACTGCTAGAAAGAATTGTTACTCTCTATCCAGTGTAGGAGCCTAAAGGAGGCAGAACAGCTTCATATGCTGGCAATGCAGAAGGAAGCAGGTTTCTGGCTTAAGGGTCTGAAGTGTCCTGCAGAGAATCCAACCTTTCTCTGCTATAAAGGGATTCCAATTTTCCACCGTGGATGTCATAAAGCAAAAGTTATATCTAATTTATCTGAATTATGAAATACTGAAATTAGAAGTCTCTTCCTGGATTACTCTCTTACTGTAAGAGACTGGTAATCTCTTATTGTTAACTGTGATATAGAAATCTAAATAAAAATATTTTTATTGTCATTAAGTATGATATGATTCCCTAATTAGCACTGGAATTAACCTATCAATTCTGTTCTTTTATTCAGATGTTAGAAGAATGTAAACCATGAAGGGTAAAGGGATTTAGTTATTTGCATTTTAATGGGTAAATAACTGTTTCACTGAACATTTTTGACTGTAAAATAGTGTAGTGATTACCAATCTTATGCATGTATTGTATATGGACAAGGGATACGTATGCTAAATAGTAAAATTGAATATTTATGGAGTGCCATGTATCTATAAATATAGAAACCTAGTTTCTATCACTAGAGATGTTTGTTAAAATTCAGAGGTGGATAAATAATAACTAATAGCTTACACATTGATATTTTTTAAATTTTTTTGATTAATTCTGCTGAGGACCTGACCCAGACTGAGTTCCAGTCACTTAGAAATCCCATCGTTCTTTACAGCAAAACATAAAGGGCCTAGTACTTGTAAGATCTTGTACCATCCTGTCTTTCTCCTGTGGTAAACAAGTGGTTCTAGCAGGAAGGTGGGATAAGCGGTTGTGCTGGACCAGGCACACGTTGTCAGGTTGTCTGTGTACAGGATATACATCCACAAGGACTGTGCTTATATCTGTGTTCCATGATGACCATATTGAAACCTGCTTTTTCTTATGCCCAGGTGTGAAGTTGTTCCATAGGGTGCTGATGTGAATGGGTGGTAAATCTTCCCTCCAGCCTGGACCAGAGGCTATTCCTTCACAGAAGTGCACATAAATCCACTAAATCTCTTTCTCAATTTATCCTGATTTTTTGTTTGCTTTTTGTCTGGTTTGGTTTGAGTTTTTACCCTTTAGTATTATGGAATGTAGCCATGTAATTTATATTTATAATACATCATTTCATGGGGAAGAATGTGTTTAGTAGACTATCTTAAGATTCAGTATTAACTCCACATAGCATGCAGCTTACAGAAGAACTTTTTTGTGAAACAGGAAAATACCTACTAATTTTCTTTTCATTTGATTCTTATCTATAGTATTGATCATCTCAACTAATTTTGAGTTGTAAGTCCTGGAAAGGTCCACACATCTGATTTATTTTTACTGCTGACTTCGGGACAAATTGCATTTCCTCATTTTTTTGGTGTTTATGACAATGTTAGAGAATTTATTCTGCTGTCAGTACTGTCAGCATAAGAAAGACTTTATGAACTATGTTTTAGTTAAAATATTTTAGGTAGTCTTAATCTACTTACTCACAATGCATCTTAGTATAGTCATGTAACTTCTTTTTCCATCTTTTTATTTCTAAGAATAAAAGTCTTTTTAATTCTAACAAAACTTTGCATCTAATAACCTGAGAAATGTTGATCCTAATAACAATCCACTATTGATTTATACAGAGATCTTAGATTTTAATGTTTACTGAGGTAAAAATGAAATCCAAGTAATTTTCTGTACATACATTAGTCTCTGCAATGTAAGAAATATATCATATGTTTTGACAGAAACCTGTAAAGTTGGGATAAACTGTATGTTGTTTGTTGAGGTCTTCTTGCTATTTTGGGGTTTGTATTAGGGTTTTCCACAGAAGAAGGTGTTGGCAAACTTCTAGCTTACATGCTTGGTGAGATTTTGTTCATTGTTTCTTTAAGAAAAGAAGAAATAATGGTGAAAAATTTGCCTTCTCTCTCCCTCATCTAGATATGTTTCTTGCAACAAAAAGGAGCTAATGTTTTCTGTAGTCTGGTATATAGAAGAAATTGTGTAGCAGGGAACAAAGCCATTATTTGTATTTTGAAAATGGTTCCAGTATTCTATCCACTATTTTTTTTTTCCCCTCACACAAATTTCAGAAAAAGTCAGGACGCACTCCACTTATTTTCTGTAAGTAATATTTTTCTTTTAATTATGTGTGCACACACGTCTGCACAAGGGAAACTCTTAGTGCTCTGACCTTGGTTTTGTTAATTCTTCAACAGACCTTTTCAATTGCATGGCCTAAGCTTTCTTACAGCTTTATTCTGATATTCTGAAGGTGTGTGTTTTCCCTTTCCTTTTTTTTTTTTTTTTTTTTTTTTTTTTTTTTTTAGTACTTTTGTAGCACTCATTCAATAAAGGTTCTGTTCATTGTTTATGAGCAGCTCTCCAGGCTGGCAGCTTTCCAGCTCAGCAACTTGTGCAAAACTGTGTGATCCCTAAGTCTTTGTACTGTAATGTTGAAACCTTATAGGCCCAAAATAATGTGTCCATTAATCACCCAAACTCAAGTACTAGTGCATCCCTCCCCTGTCGTTGAGACCTATCTCAACCAGAGAGGATGAAAAGGTGACCAATAGTATTGTCATTGACAGCTGCAATTCATGTGAAGTATGGTGAGTTGATTCTGTAAGCTGTTCTTAGATTTCTGATTAATTTAATGGATCTTAATCTCTCAGTATGAGGCCCTTCTTATCCTACCTTAAATATTTAAGCAATGCAAACTTCTGCCATCAAGTTCCATGCTTCTGTGACTGATTCAGGCATGAGTTGAATCTGTAATTGTCTTGGCAATTTTCTTGTAATTTAAAGTGTATTCTGCTCTTAAAGAAAGAACTTTGGTTCTGTCAGGTATGAAAAAAACCCTTCTCTCTACCTGTAAAACAGTTACAGTTAACATATTTTTATTCAGGTTATCAAATTAAGATTTAGCAAGTCAGGGTGTTCTCCATCATTGTGAAAAAACTTCTGTGGTGGGATAATCTCACTATTAGTCTTTACATGCCATTTTGTGGACCCTGAGCGCAGCTCTGTGCATGTGTGCTATGGTATAGCACAGTTATCTGTGCATCTTGAAAAAACAACAACAAACATCAGCATTGTTTTCAGCAACAATACACTAAATTTGACTAGTATGTCATTGCAGAGACTAAAAGTTGACATCTAATACACTACTTCTCTTTTATTCTTTTTCCTAGTACTGTATCTGATGGAGGTATATTTGTTTTAGAGATATCTTAACAGATGAGTTGAACTTCACCCTCATGTTCTGTTGTTAGTGCATCTTTTCTAAGGGGCCATAAGCTGTGCTTTTGCTGGTTTTGCTTCTTTGCTCTCAAGAGACAAATCCCATGCCATTTCCATTTAGAATATCTTGGAGTGGAATAGTATTTTGAAGTACTTAGTTGGCTTTCATGAAACAAGAGAAAATTTTATTATTTTCCATCTTATAATACACAAGGTTAAGATTTTCTCTTCATGTTTAATCTTGGTGGTACAGCCAGCATTTTGTATTAAGTATATACTTTTTGAAGGAGAAAAGGAATAGAAAATGTGTTTCAATTTATAGTGGCTGCAGCAGAACATACGTAACTGAAATTCTAAGAAACGCCATAGCATCATTTGTGTACAGAAAGCATAAAGTATGCACAAGGCACTGCATCCAGGATCTAGTGATCTTGGAAGCATAAATGCATAATTTAAACTTCCCCCATATGCATTTAGTCATTACTAAATTCTATGTTGTATGATGATTTGCTGCAGTTAATAATAATAATAATAGCAGAAACTTACCCACAAACAAAAAAAAATGGAGGTGGTACAGCTCTTAGAAAAATATCTTGATATTTAAATATTTGTATACATGGAGTCTTATAAACAAAAGCCCGTGACAAAATAATTATCTTTTTTCTTCCTTATTTCAAAATGTGCTTCTGATAAAACTCATAGCAAGCATATGTTACAAACAACTTCTGAGCCAGATGCCTGACACTTTAGGCATGCCCGTTAACAACTTTCAATGCATTCAAATGAGACTGTTTAAAACATGTTCTGTTTCTCAAGTTTTAGTTGTTTTGAGCTGAACTAGATGATGTTAAGGTGAGAAATAATTATGAGCCCAATCTCGTGGGGCACTCAGAGTACTTAATTTGCACTGACTTCAGGCCATACTGCCAGGAAAAAAAGCCAAAGAAGCAAAATCTAATGAGATGTGAATACACTAATTAGAAATCCCAAGCCGAAGGGTTGATATGTATAAACAAGTGTTCTATTTGACGCTGCTCTATTTTATTTTTGTTTTTCTGATTATTCCTCTACATCCCTGTGTGGCTTTCAAGTCACCTTTTCTCAGTGCTGCCAATAATGCTTTTCTAGGGGAAAATGTTTGGGATTTTTTTGCCCTTTTTCATGGGTAATGAAACAATTAACCTGTGCTGCAACAACCTTCAAACTTTTTACAATGTTTTTTCTTATCAGGTCTAGTAATTCACTTCTATAGAACCTTGATATATGTGCTTGATATTTTCGATAAAATGGCAAGTCCATGTGGAAACAGATTCAGTGAAGCATCCAGTCATGAACTTGACCTTTCTTCATTCTTCTGGTTTGATAACATTTTTACAATACGCGAAACCATTTTTAACTCAGCCAAAGTGCCATTTTTTACTTTTCTCATGTACAAACAAAAGTAGAAATGTAATTTCATTGTGCCTTACTTTTCCCATTGAACTGGCTAGACCTTTTCAAATACCTTTTTGGTTTATCCAAAGAAAATAAACATTGTTTTCTTAATTCCTGTACAATATTTCTGTACTCTTACATAGATGTAAGAAATCACACAAAAATATGACTCTAACCAGCCAACTCTTCCTCCCAACACCATTGTAATAATGAACAGAGTAATTGAATATACTATTATGCAAATTTTTATAAAGCATATTTTGGACTGTACCAAATAAATTTTTGACAGAAAAATTCAGAGAAGTAAGATATTATACCAGCCTTCTGCAACTAAATTTATTTAGTTTGTTTTTCATTTATAAGTTGCTACTCTGGAAGTATCTTCAAACAATTTTTGCAAAGTTCTGAGATATGTGTGGTCTCTGGAGAACACCACAACTAATCTTTGCCACTGCTCTTAGGCAGGCTCAGTGAGAGCTGATTTTTTCAGAACTTTGTCTAGTTGTGTGTTTAATGTCTGTTCAAGTATTTGATCACCTTCATGGCAAAAGGTGTTTCTTTTTTTTTTTTTTTTTCTTTTTTAGATGCAGTTCTCTTTCAGTTCACCTGTTACCTATTTTCCCTTCACTGGGTACCAATGTGTCAAATCTGTCTCACTTCCTTCTGGAGTACATAAATGTATGGAGATCCTACTTGAACTTTCTCTTTCTGATGCTAAGCAATCTGAGCTCTTTCAGCTTCTCCACATGTGGCAGATGTTCCAAGACCTTAACTTCATGTCCTTAAATCATGCCATAGAAAATAAAGATGTTCCTATGACACAGATGGAAAAATACAAGCTTCTTAGAGGACAAAATCTTATGTATCTATTTTCTTCATTTATATTCATGGAGTATCTACAGAATTTTGTTACTTCTACTGCTGTTTAAAGCAAGACAAACAAAACAAAGCCTTAGAAAGTATCACCTGGTCTATCCTACTCTTTCATTATGTTTCCTTTTAAAAAATGCACAGCCCATCTGCCAATGATTGTAGAGAACAGAGCTGTTAAACAGGAACTGGCATCCACATTACCATCAGGTCGTAAAGAGATTTCAAAATGCCTCAGCACACCGATAAAAGGCGTAGACAAAGACATAGGTGAAAATCTTTCATCAGCATGAAAGGCACTCCCAATTAGCTTTCTAATAACCGGAGAAGGTGACACAGAGAGGTGGGAATTTAATGCAGCATGCAACTGGGAGGACATGCTTGCTTTTGGTATTGATAAACAATCTAGCCTGTTATCCTGAAGTGTGTCAAAAAGAACAAGGCAATTGACAGGCTTTTTTATGTCTATCCAAATATACATCTAGATATCTCTCTCCCTTTTTATCCTGGCAAGAAATGTTATTCTACTGTTGCAGTGTCCCTCCTTCCTAAAAGTAGAGAGTAGCTGAGCAACTCTTATCCTCCTTTGGATCCCTGGAACTGTAGTACTGTGGAAGGAGTGTAGCCATGAAATTCAAAGCTCTTCCCCTTGGCAGGTTCTGTTGCTGAGCTGCATACTTAAGGAGAATCAGAGGAAAATGTTTTCACTTGTTCTGGTCATGCTTAAAGATTCTTTTTAATCTCAAAAGAAGTAGAAGGTATTGTTGCTTCTTTGTCTCTTCTCTTACTTGTCTTTAATCCACATAGCCTGGAGTTGTGTGTCAATGTAGAATCCATAAAGTGCATGCTGTCTCCTTAGGTTTTGTAAATGTATGCACAGGAAATGGAAGAATTCATGTGCAGACCCACAGATTTGGGAAAGAATTAGATAAAATGCCAAATTTGAAACATCAGATTGAGATGTAAATTACTGTTGTTTACTAACCAGTAAACTAACTAACAGTGATTGAATTTCTCATTCCTTCTGTCTAATTAAGTTATTTCTTAAGGACAAATACAAGTGAAGAAAGTTAATCCTACTAAATGAATTCCATAAATTTATAGATATCTTATTGATACTCTAGTGTGGGAAATTAAAACTAGTATTTATTTTAGGCAAACTGGGATGTCTAACACTCTTAATGATAATTTTACTCTTAAATTCTATTGAAGGAAGTACAGGCTTTTCAGTTTCAATTTCTGGCCTACTCTCATAGGTTCATATGTGTCATTTTGAGCTGCTGGGGTGCTTTGTCTTATCTCTTACTGCTCTCTCAAAGGATTACTTGAAGGTACTTTTAAAATGTTTTGTTTTGTTTTAACATTCACTGGATATATTTCATGTTATATTTGACGAAAATTATAACCATTTGTTGAACATGAACATTCAACCAGCATGCTGTTAGGTTGGAACACACTTGAGAATTGAATTCGAGCCCTTTAACTCTACTGACTCATGCATACAGATTCCAATTACTGTAAATTTCCAAGGAATTTTATATCTGTTACAGAGGTGATTAAATTTGAAGTTGTGTATACAAACTGAACCTGGACTTCTGAAAGTTACTTATAAGCTGTTGTGAGTAAGACAGCATTTTTCCTATGAAATTCTTGAAGGCCTTAGTCATCTTTCCCTGCACACTTTTGGTATGCCAGCAAAAATCACTCTTTTTTATTCCCTCTAGAAGAGACCATGACAGTTTAGTGTGATGGAAAACGCTATTCCCTACATGGAAATAGTCTGGAAGGAAATGTAATATGTTTAGGAAGGACAGAAGCTCAGCTAAAAGTTCATTATGTCATTATTACCATTCAGCTAAGTTTACATTTAAACAGTGGTATTTTTCTGAATGTGAGTGGAATTCAACCAACTTTTGGCCTCCCTTTTATTCACACACGTGAATTCAACGATCATGTAAATGAACACCTACAGTGTCTATTTTTCTACAGCCACTCCATTCCTGTCCTGCAAAATGTGTTAGTTGCCCTATGTTCCTAGGAAAGCCTGCCAAAGCTTCTGTAGTTAAGATTGCAAAGGAGATTTTCACTGTGAGAACATTCTTGCCTGTTTTGTAACTTTTTAAAGCAACAAATTAAATATTTTTACCTGTTACTTGGTGGTTGGGGCTTTTTTTCCCCAAGTTTGCCTTTGTAGAATGGACTTGACATGGAGAGAAAAAGCCATTTATGAACTATGAACTCTAAAAGCAAGACTTTTTGCCATTTCAAGAACATATTGAACTTTAAAAGATACCCACTTTGCTTCTGGAACAGTCTTAATTTCATTTAGCTCTTCAGTGTGTTAGTTTAGAAATTACTTAAGGTATCTGGAAAAATCTGAGATTAATACTGCACACTGTGTCGTGTTGTGTAGATAAGTAGCTTTTTTTAAGACAGCTTTTTGTATTTGGGAAAAGAGGAAATGCTTAGGCTAGTGTTTTATTTTAATGCAGAACCCTAGTTCATTGAAAACTTGCTGCTGTTGAGCACTTTCATGTCCAAGATGTTGGCAGAAACTGCATGTTGGTTTACAGCAAAAATAAATCAATCTTCAAAGAGCAGATTAAAACCTATAAAGGTGAGGAGAGAAATGTGCTGTAATTTGTCTTACATTGGTTTTTTTATTATTATGTTTTCCTCTTTACATTTAGTCTTTGCTTTTTAAATAGGTGACAGTTACTTTCCACCATTTCAATAATCCCATTATTTTATTTTTTTATTTTTTTTAAACCGCAATGTGTAGGCTTAACTCCAGTGAAAAAGGCACTTAGTGTAGTTTTTTAGTCCAATAAATCAGTGATATAGCTGACCACCGCTCTCTAGAGCTGCCTCTATTAATTTCCTAATAAATTAGCATCTCACATAAGTTCTAACAGACTTATGTCTGCTTAATTAGGTGTTAGACAGTTACAGATGCCACTTACAGCTCCTTATGTTTCTGGGAGATGAAATACCACAGTTAGATGGGGGATTATTAGAATTTCCTTATTGGAATCAGTTTTTGACACTTCATTTTGAGACGTTTTCTGCATGAGGGTTGTATTTTTCCTTAATGAGGATTTTATAGGGAAATTCCAAAACATCACATAATTATTCCTATACCGCTTATACAAAAAGTGCAAATTAAAAAAAAAACAAAAAAAAAAAAACAAACACCAAAAAACCCCCAAACAAACAAACAAAACAAACCCTTGAAGATTTAACTTCCGTGCAGATATTCAGAATAGTTGAGATAATTCTATACACTAAGGAATTTACTATCTTGAAAATGTAATATCATGCCATGTGTTAAATGGGGATTCATTCATGTGGCAGTAACCCAAATCAGACAGCAGGTCAAATGGTTGCAAGCAAGTTATCTTGACTTTGGAAGTTACTAGTTGGTGGCACTCTGCTAGCTAATCATGTGACTACCCATAGATTGTCTACTTCAGGGCTGTAGTTAATACCCATAATTTCTGCTGATGAATATTTATTTACAGAGGAATTAGTAACTTTTATATTTTGTATAGAAAATAACTGTGGTGATAACTTGACCGCTTAGAATTGAATTCTGGGAATAGTTTCCGAAATAAGTGAGAACAAAAGAACTGAAGTCCCATCAGTATAGGTTTGTTTGTTTGCTTGCATTTGAATAAAGGAGTCATCAAAAACAAATTTAGAGCTGGATACTTGTCATCTTAAGGTGTTTTTTGTCTGACCTTTCTTTATGGAACCGTGTATCTTCCCTTCTCTACTCTTGCAATAACTAAAAAAACATGAGTAGTGACTTCATTGAAGTAAGAAAACAAAGTAGAAAAAGGGAATCTTTTTATGCAATAGTTACTTGCAGGAGGTATGTAGCTGTGATAATTTTCTTGATTCATGCGAGTTTATGTGACTTCAAGACAGTCAGATTTGAGAAACATGGCAGGGACATGCTGATTTCACTTGCTAAAAAAAACCACTTTGAAAACCATGCACCACAAAACCCCAAATTCTCAGTGTCAATTAATTATTTTGAAACAACTCCAACTATAAGATCTACGAATCACAGAGTACAATTAGATTTGAATTTGTTAAACTGATGTTATTTCAGTAGTAACATTCTGAATAATAAAAAGGTAAACTTTTTTCCTTATTTTTAGATCCATTTTTCTTTGTGAAGATTGGAATAGGGTGAGATTTGGAATAACTTATGAGGGATATCCTGCCTACGCAACTTGCCCCAATATTACATCATATTGTGGTACCAAGAGTTGCATCTTTCTGTTACACAATAAACTAGCAAAAATAATAGAAATTAGAACAGCCAAAATTTCTAGTGGTGATTTACAAAATGGGGAAAATTCTTCACCTACTTTGCTGTCCTTAAGATTTGTTTAATTATTTTATCCTTTTAAGTTATACCTAGGTGAAGAGATGCATATGAGTAGATGTAGGAGATGGGATTACTGATCCTGAAGCAAGAAAAAGAAGGAATGAAATAAAAGTTGGAGGAAATTCCATCAAAAAGGCCATGTTTTCCCTGCATTTTTATATTTTTGTTATTTGTTCTTCTAACTTAAATTGCTAGTACTATCTTTTGAAAACATATCACAAATGTGAAAATAAGTGCAAACAACCAAAAACATATTTGTGGGCTTCTACATGTTTTGTGTGTCTATTAAAATGCTATATCAATGCTTGAAGAATGCACTAAAGGTGTTTCTATGACTGTCTCACATTGCTATATTAATGTATAGGATTTTTTTAAATAAATGTTTAACTCTGCAGGAATTAGATCTGTTAGTTCAGTCTTTTCATTCCATTGTCTTATATTTCTTCATGAAAGAAAATTTTTAATACTTTTTATTTAACAACTCTAATTTTCTTGTATGTGTTTTATCAAAATTTCATTACCAAGTCTATTTAAAATGAATTGCAGGTACTCTTCACAAGAGAGACTTTATTAAAAACCTTGTCTCATACTAAAGAAACTCAGCTGAAAAACTGCAAAAATAAAAATCACTATCTTACCACCAAACATACTTTTTAAGCAAATATAATGTTCTAAAAAATATATACAAGTAAAATTGGGAAGCAGTTTGAATGCAGCTGTCAACAAAAAAATATTAACACTTCTGGAACGTGAGCTTCAGAGATGTTGGAAGTACTTTTGTCCCGTGCACTCATTCAAAGCTATGGCTGAAAGCACTGGCAGTTTAAATACACATGAAGGGAAGAATAAAAAAATAAGTATGGAATATGGGAAATCTGTCGAGAAATTTAAGTCTTTGCACAACAATTCAAGACAATAAACTCTATTTTTTCTCTCCCACACACTATTATTGTTCACCATGTTGTGTAAGTAGAATGAGAGCTGCTGGGTGTTGTACAGAGTCACAGCTGAAATAAACTCACAGACCTTAGTGTGAAGGTATATGAGTTTTCTCCAGTGGTGTTTTTACTTTTTCTTCTTTCTGTTTAGTTAGTAATCCTTGCCGTAGGCTGTAGGGTTCAAAAAATTCACTTTTCCCCTTTCAATTAATAACAAGCTGGTACGAAGGATCCCAGAATGAAAGGATATCTCTTTAGTACCCGACTACTTTCAGTAAATTAAGCCAACAGCAGTTCATTGCATATTTTTCTTATGAAATCTTAATACCTGTGAAACTATTTATTTGGATGCTGATGTTTGACTTGATGGCTTTGAGGGAGCAGTGCTGTCCCCTAGCCACCCTTCTTAGAGCTAGCTAATAAATATATTGCTTTGAGATAGTGAGTGAGAAGTAAAAGAGAAAACTACTGCTTGCTTTGTTGTGTCTGAGATCCAGACTAAGTCACAATGTAGTGTTCAACCCCAAAAGGTAGTGGAGGATAGAGAATTTTCAATCCATGAAATTAGGATCCTTTCATTAGGGTTTACTAGTTGTCCCCTATATGGCTAGTTCAAGTATGCATAGGTATATACATAAATTGCAACTAGATATTAATGCTCAGTCCTATGCTTTTTCATAATGGCGATCATTGCTTTTCCTACTTTGGGTAAGCTGTGCTAAGGATATAAGTAGCAGTGGCTCAGTGTGAACCAGCAGCAATCCCTGCCCAGAACTGGGTGTCCATGCTGCCTGAGGGTGTAAGGGAGAGGTCCACAGACATTGTATTAATCTCAGGTGGTTTCCATCTTGGGTCAGATAACAAAAAACCCCTTTTCAGTTGAGCTGATTCAATTCTCTTGTTATTCTAAATGAACGAACACTGTTTTCCATCCTTGGTTATGACTTTGTTCCATTTTTGCAACACAAACAAACTCCAGCTCTTAAGGATCTATGTCTTTAATCACCAGTAATTAGTCATTGGTGGGTTGTTTACACTCCTGGCTCTTTGTGCCTGTACTTTCAAAGCCCCTGCTGTCATCCCATCCTTTATGCAGCATTTTTATTTCTCAGGTCATAGATTAGCTCATTTTACAATGAACTTGTTACCACTGCTGATCACATATGCATTATGTGCAATTCACCTTGTAAACAAATTGCTGCCTCTCAATTGTATTATGCATCAAAGGTAAGAAAATAATGACTATATTTCTCTAAGTGAAATAATCCTGAAAGTGTGCTCTTCTTCCCTTGAGTAGGTACTGAAGTGTGTGGCCCAGTTTTCCTTATTCTTTTACTTTTGAAGGGCAAAAACATTGTGTAAAGAAAGAATAAGCTGAACGTTGCCAGACAGTATAATAGCTGAAAACAGTCCCTTTCTATGTTTCCTCCCTCTCCTGTATGTTGTTTTCAGCCACTGAGAAGGGAACAGAAGTGTCTGCTATTCCTACAGGTCTAACAAATCATTTCCCTTCTTTTGTAGTCATATTACTATGGTCAGGAGAGAATTAAGAACCAAATAATTGTGTGCAGCCGGGGGGGCTGCAGTATGATTTTGTAGATAGTTAGGCTGAAGGACTGAGCTGGTTTGCATGTCGATCTCCTCCATACCTGAGTTGACCAAAGGTGACGCCACAGTAGTAGAAATGGGACAGTGCCCTGAACTATGCTAGGTACCAAAGGCTACAGTGAAAACAAATTGAATTACCAGACAAATAAAGTGTTAGGATCTATTTCTTAACCTTTCAGATGGTTTCCCTGTCAATATTGAGAGGGGTTTTTTTAACTACTTTGATGGAAATTTTAAAATTCCCTGTAACAGAAAGGGTGCTTTGTAATGGCCTTGGCTGAGATAGAGTTCATTTACTTTACAGCAGCTGCAACAGTGCCATGTTTTGGATTGGTGACCAAAACAGTATTGTTAGCATGACAATGCAAAGACTGAATAGTGTTTAAACAGTCAAGGCCTTTTCTGTTTCTCGAAGTGCCCCGCCACTTAGTAGTAGCTGCACAAGAATTTTGAAAGGGACACAAACAGGACAGCTGACCCCAAGCAAACAATAAGATATTCCACATCATATGATGTCATGCTCAGCAATAAAATCTGGTGGAAAGTAGGAGGGTGATACACTCAGAGTTATGGCATATGTCTTCCCATGTAACCATTGCACATAAGGGAGCCCTGTTTTCCAAGAGATGGCTGAACACCTGCCAGGCAATAGGAAATAGTGAATGAATTCCTTATGTTGCTTTGCTTGTGTTTGCAGGTTTTGTTTTCCTTATAAAACTGTTTTCATCTTAACTTACTAGTTTTCTCACTGTTATCCTTCCCATTTTCTCCAGGGTGAAGCACAAGTGAGCATCAGGGTGGGGCACAGCTGCCTGTTGGGGTTAGCCCACAACAGTGCTACAGCATGAAAAGGAATAAAGAATAAATCTATCTATATAAATATACATTATATTGCCACTTTCTCTTCCTCTCTACACCCCATTTAGGTTTTTAAGTTGTTTAAGTGTGGAAAGTATTCTTCAATTTTCTCATTGCAAAGTGGAAGGAGTTTACCTTTGGGTAAAGGTAAGCAGATTGATTTTTTGGCTTTTGTTCCTTCAGACTTGAGCATGAGACAGGAGTCTTTGAAAACTTTAGGTATGAGATTTGTCCACTACTCATGAAACCAAACATTTTAGTAAAAGAAAATATTTACAAAAAAAACCAAATTGAAACATGCCTTAGTAAAACATCCACTGTTCTCTGTATTTTTAAATCTCTAGTTAAGTGGAGATGTCCCTTTCCAAGGATATCTGTTTGGGAGAGAGAGGACACCAAAGCAAAATCCACAAACACAAGAAAGAGACTTAAGTGGATATGATGCTAAAATGAACTTTTCTTGCTGAAATTTATGCAAGCTCTGAGAAGTTTTCTTTCTGAATATGCCTAGAACAGTGGTACTGTTCTGTACATTTCACTTCTCTTCTTGTACTCTCTACTGTGTTGGTAATACTTTATGCAAAAGTCTGGGTGTAAAGGTTAATAGAATTGCTCAGTTGGTGATAACACTCAAATCTGTAACTGCCTCTGGATTCTGAACAGTTCTGAAATTAAACTATTAACATTGGCTTTAATGCTTATTCCAACAGTGGCCACGTTTTTCCCTTAGAGAAATAATCAGCAGAAGGACAAATTGGAGATGTATTTGCAGATCTAAAATGCTTACCCCTTACTAATCTTATAGTCAGCTGAATTGAGGTCAGGTGGAAGAAACTGCATTGCCCTTTGAGAACTGTCAGGCAATATTTCTTATTCCAGGTCTGAAAATTCTGAATTCCTTTTCGTACTTTGGAGTTCCTTCCCAGGAATACAGTCCTGCTTTATACAGGAGTGAAAAACAAGTCATGTTTCCTGGCATCCTAGGAGCAGCTACATTTTCCTTTTGCATTTATTTTTGAAGCCTCTAAACAATACCTAACCTTTGATAAAAAGGGCAGTTAAGACTGTATCTGCACTTCTATTCTCTGAGTTCTTTCCTGAAAAGGTAATTAGAATGCTGCAGTAAAACACACTGCTGAACATGCTTGTTTTTTCCTAACTCATGTGCACACCTTCCTGAGAATATCTCCCAGCAGGATGTACATAGTGATAGTTGAAGGAAGGGAAAAATTAGTGATGCACCTTTTTTTTTCTTCTCCACCAGGAGCTGTCAGGTCTCATTAAAAATAATAAGAAAAAAATCCCTGGAACCCTACAATATTTTGAAGTAAAAGTTTTAGCAGTCATTGACAGTTTGAAGTTTGAAGAATGGCTTCATCAAGGCTCTGATAGCAAATACATAACAAGATATTCATTGTAACAAGTGTGCTTGGAGCAAGACCTCTTTTGGCTTTAATTCTGACAGTGCAATCCTGGTTCAGTTGAATACAATGACAAAACTTCCATTTACTTCACTAATGCAGAAATTTGCCTAAGGAATTTTTATTATCACTAGTAATAAAGGTAGTAGCCTTTGTCTATCAAGATAATGTTCAGTGTTGTGCCCAATTAATAATATTCAGGAAGTGGAGAGATAGCACAATCTTTAAAACAGTGCAATGTGCTAAGAAGGCTTTTATTCTTTTTGCGTCTTCATTAAATTAGAACAGTAGTTCATGTTTGTTCAGTACAGTAGTCCCATTCTTCGGTGGCCACATACAGTGCCATCTTTCAGTAGGCTGAGAATTACTTCATGATCTTTTCAGAGACTGTATTATCGTGTGAAACCATGGCAGTGCCTTTCTCATGTTCGGGTTATGTTCTCATTCCTAACTCATTTAACTCTGTTCATCAAATAGCAATCTGTTTCTGCATCTGGGTGCTATGTAGGTAAAATCTGTCCTTCAAAATGGAGAATTAGTCTCATTTCTCTATTAGCTACTGGAGTGCTCATAATAAAGCTTAAAATGACTCACCCTTGACTATACACACTAATCAAAAGCAGTGCTGTTCCAGGCAACTGAGACTTGTGAGACTAATTTTAAAACAGGTGTTCATGTCTTCAAAAAACCCTACATTTTCTTGTTTGTTGTTTTTCTTTTTTTGTTTCAGCATTTGTGTTATAATAGGGGGTTGAGAATGTACTTAAAGATACAATAATTAGCTTGAAGTAGTAAATTAACACAAAAGGAATCTAAGCTTGGATCTGTGTTTTAGGTTAACATCTTCATGTTTGCTTTGCTTAAATGTCTACTACTTGCATTGAAAAGTATTATCTCATTACAGCATCTCACTCCATAGCATGTTGACAAAAGAGGTCACAAACTTCATTCTGTAATTGCAAAGAATCCTACCATAGTACGTCTAAAGCTGCAAAGTCAGCAAGGACAGTGCATGTTAAATAAGCAAGCAAAAAGCAAATAGCACCGAAAATTGAATATGACATGAGTGATTTTTTTTTTTTTTTGAAAAGGGGTCTATCTACAAGTGAAATGTGGATAGAAAACACAACATCTTAGAGTTTGAAATGAAAGATGAAGCACTCACTGTTTTTATCAGAAGAAATTATTGGGTAAGGTAAAGGTAAGGGCAAGTTATCAACAAAATATTTGGTGTCAGACAGTGACAGATTTTCATTTATATAATGGAAGCTATATATGCTTTGCCAGCACAAGCAAGTTCATTTTCCACAGCAACAGCTTTTAGGTAGAGTGAGATTTAGGAGATATCTTCTTTCTTTAACACATCTGAGACTTCTGGTTGAAAGTTCCAAGCCCACCTGACTGAATAAATTTCTTGTTGTGCAAAAAAACTGTGTAGGTTTTGATCTGCATAGAAATTAGATAACGAAAGGAGATGATGCTTGCAGCTGACTGCCGTATGTGTATGTGCATTGGATTTGTGTGGCAAGGTTCTCTTAGCACAGGGTGAGGTGGGGAAGGGGGAAAGCTACAGATGTGATTTCTGTGAGAAGCTGCTAGAAACTTCTCCTTTGTTCAATGCAGTCCATGCCAACTGGATCCACAACAGACCCTCTGCTGGCCAAAGCCAAGCACAACGGTGACAGTGGTAACACCTCTGGGACAAAAATATTTAAAAAGGGGGAAAAAGGTATGCTGTACATCAGCAGCTGTGAGAGAGGAGTGGGAGGAACAGCCCTGCAGACACCAAGTTCAGTGAAGAAGGAGGGGTAGGTGCCCAGGTGCCAAACCAGAGATATTCCTCCAGCATGTGGTGGGGCAAATTGTCTCCCTACAGCTCATGGAAGTCCATGGTTGAGCAGATATCCGTCCGCAGCCCATGGATGTCCATGGCCATCCACACTGTAGCTGGCTGATGCTCAAAGTAGGCTGTGATCCCACAGGAAACCGATGCTGGAGCAGGATCCTGGCAGGATCTGTGGCCCTATAGATATAGAAGCCCATACTGAAGCAGGTTCATTGGCAGGAGTTGTGACCCCATGGAAGACCCACATTTGAGCAGTATGTTCCTGAAAGATTGCATCTGGTGAAAGGAACCCACGATGGAGCAGTTTGTGAAGAACTGCAGCCCATGGGAAGAACTCACATTGGAGAAGTTAATGGAGAACCATCCCCACAGGAGAGGCCCCAAGCTGGAACAGGGGAAGAGTGTGAAGATCCTTCCCGGAGGAGTAAGCAGAGGCCAGACAATGTATGATGAACTGACTGCAGCCCAAATTCCTCCTCCCCTTATATTGTTGCAGAGGGAGGAGGCAGAAAATTCAGGAGGGAAGATAAGCCCAGGAACGATGAAGTAGTGGGCAGAAGGCATTTTTAAGATTTAAATTTATTTTTTATTATTCTATCCTGATTTGGTTTGCAATAAATTAAACTAATTTCACCAAGATGAGTCTGTTTTGCCCATGATAATAGTTGTTGAGTGATCTCTTCCTGTCCTTATCGTGACCCATGGGCTTTTTGTTTTACACATTTATTTATTTTTTTTTTCTTCCTTGTCCAGCTGAGAAGTGGAGTTGTAGAGCAGTTTTGGTGGGTACCTGACCTCCAGCCAGGGTCACCCTACCACAATGTAACACAGTGTTCTCTAGGTAAATGCCAGGAGTCCTGTCTCTCTCCAACTGATATGATAGATGGAAACAAAACAATAGAACAAAATAGGATGCCTCAGAAAGAAAAAAAGTATCCATGTCTCTCATGGATTGTACCACTAAGGAGATTCATTAGAATATTCTTTCCACATCTTAGGAAAAAAACCCAATTTTTTGTCTACTGCCTATATTAACTTTTGGAATGTTCTGGGAAGGTGCTTCTTGGCCCCTCCACTCTGCATTGAATTTTCTACTGCCTATGTTCATGTATTCTGTCCCTCCTGGTAGCCAGAGATGAAAAGCTAATATTTTTGCCATTATTTTTTCCATTCAAACTGTTCCCTTGTGCAATTCCATTCATATATTTATGGTCTGTAATGTTTCATTCTCAGCAGTCAGAATTAGTTTTGTGACCATTGACCATCCAATACCCATTAGACTCAGGGAAGAAATATAAAAAGTGTTTGGAAGGAATTGATGGTGTGAGCATCTATATAGGGAATATCTCCATTGCAGACTTATCTGTGCTAATTAGCACTGGGATCAGAGTGTTCCAGTTAGTCTAACCTGAGTATAAGTATTCCCACAGCAAGGTCTTCTGTGTGTTACTGTCCCTGAACCAATGTACATATGTGCCCAGGAGAACAAATCCCTTCTGCTTTGTGCCCTGGTGCTCTGGGATTTGTTCCTGTGCAGCTGAGTCAACTGTGAGAGAATGCCGTGCCTTCAGAAAGGGTTGTTCAGACAATGTTAGGGTATCATCACATCTCTTTTGTTTCTGAAGACAGGTTCTGGGCTAAGTTAAAGGACATATTACTGAAAGCCACTGTGCCTGGAGTCAAATAAGCATATGGTAATGTTGTTAATAAGTAAAAATATGGGTTGAGCCAAAATATTGGTAAGACTAAAATCTAAGTCTGTTGTGGATATACGGTCTTGCTTACCTATTTTACAACTTGATTCTGTTTAAAACTATTCAGTGAACAAGTGCAGCAGTTAGATATATGACAAAATAAAAATGCCTAACGAGTAATGTTATTACTATTTATGTTTCACAATTTTATATTTATAATTTTCATTTATAATAGTGAAGAAAATTCAGAGTGGTATCCAGTGAAAGCTGATAGTTATTTGGAACAAAATTAAATATGACAATGCTGATGGGATAATTTATTGACTGATAAGGCTTTTTAACAAGCTGATAGTTTCTAATCACTGGCAATTAATAATCACTTATAGTTCTAAATCCTCTAGGAGTAACATAATTGCCCTCAAAAGGTAGACAGAAAAGTTCATTGATCTCACATCTCCAAATAAAATTGCAGAATAGTTGAGGTTGCAAGGAAACTCTGGAGGTCATCTGGCCCAACTGCTTTCTGCTCAAACAGAGCTACACAGACCTGTTTCTCAGAATCATGTCCAGACAACTTTTGAAGGACAGTCCAGCCAGTCTCCAAGGTTGGAGACTCCACAAACTGCCTAGGAAACTTGTGCCACTGTCGGCTCATCCTCACAGTAACAAGATATCTCATAATGTTCAGGAGAAGCATCCTGTGTTTCAGTTTTTCCCCATTGCTTCACATCCTGTTACTGGGTATTACTGAAAATAGCCTGACTGTTCTCTTTATGCTCTCTTTTCAGCTATTTTCATACATTGAAAAAGTCTCTCCAGAGACCTTTCTTCTCCAGGCTGAACAGTCCCAGCTTTCTCAGACTCTCCTAATGTGTGAAATGTTTCAGTCCATCACCTTCACGGCTCTTTTCTGCACTCTCTCCATTATGTCCCTGTCCTCCCTGCACTGAGGAGTCCAGAACTGGTGCACAGCCCACCAGGTGTGGCCTCAACAGCACTGAGTAGAGGGGAAGGATCCCCTCTCTCAGTCTTCTGATAAGCATGCAGCCCATGACACCATCAGCCTTCTTTGCCATGAGCATATTGCTGACTCATGTTAAGCTTTCTAGCTGGACATCCCTTGGCATATACTGGTTCATGGCTTTGTTCCTTCACAGGTACAAGATTCCACACTCCCCTTTGCTGAATGTCATATGGTTCCCATCAGCCCATTTCTCCAGCCTGACCAGATCCTTTTGGATGTCAGTACAACACCCTGGTGTATCAGCCTCTCTCCACAGTTTTATGTCATTAGCATAAATACACTTAATGAAATTGCAAATATTAAGTGAAAAGAATTTTGTAAGTCTTAGCAAGCATATCCCTAGTTAGAAGGTTAAGATAAAAGGGCTATCTTCTCATAATGATGAATGTGATCAGTAATTGTACAATTAAATATTTTCACTTATACTAGAATAGGATAGTAGTGCCAACAGAAAAACTCCAGCTTAACTGGAGCCTATGTGAGGCATAGCTTTTGTCAGAACTAGGAGTTGCCTGTATGAAGAAATGTGAGGACAAAGAAAGCAAGAAATAATACATGTTAATAGAAAAAATTACTTTGGTAAAAGTTGCTTGAAAAGCCTCCTGATAATAAAGGAAAAGTGAGATTTGCTATCATGAAAGGGAATATCAGATAGGAGCTGCTAGTTACTGACCTATGAGAAAACACCCTTTAAACTAAAAGCTGGTAAGATGATGGAAATGTTGGCAGCACAATGCTTTTAATGACAAAGGTAAGAGTTTTTAATTCTAATTGTTCACTATTAAAAAACAAAAAACAAAAACAATCAAACAAACAAACAATAAAAACCCCAACCAAAACTCTGAAGAAGATAACTGCCCTGTTCTTGTAGATTCCTTGTAAAGTGATGTTTATTAGAACATATATAACTTTTCAGTTGACAATGCAGGTATTAAACATTCTCAGAAAACTGCAGATGAGTTGTGATCCAATTTGAAAATGGCATGTTTAGTAATAGAAATATTGCTGACAGAATTTTTTGTGCTTGGAGCGGGAGTTTGCTCCTGACATGTATGTGAATTGCTCCAGGCAGAGGCTCATCTTCCCAAGCCTCCTTATGTTTGGACAGACAGGTTTTTCTCCTTAAATAACAATGATGTTGAGCTAGATTTAATTATAAGGATTATGTCTATGGATTATTTATAAATAACTTAAAAATGGGAAAGTTCCTCACAATTTTAGAATCAAATGGTCAGCTAGTTTAGGATTCAATTTGACATTACAAGGCAATGCAATTAAAGTCTAAAATAGATTTGAAATTTTCTACCAAGATCTGATTACATTATTTTCAGGTTAAGAACTGAGGTTAAGTATACGCTTTTGCAAATGTAATTTCCTTGAAGATTTATACAGTAACCAAAACTTATAACAGCTTCAAGTAAAATTAAATTACTTATAAAAAGTTATTTTTGTCTCACTAAAATTACATTTAAGAAAAACATGTTGTAAGGCAGGGTGCTCTAAATATATCTCTTATTAGAATGATAAATGGTTAATTTTTTTTTGAAGTCACTAGAGAATCAGCTGACAAAATTTCACATTCTTGTTTTTTGGACAAAAACCAGGCTGGAAAAAAAAAAGGTGTATTCACATATTTTCTCAGTTTAAGAAAAAAAAAAAATTCAATGGGTCTTGCTGCTTTATCCCAGTCTACCTGAGAACTTGACATCCTTAGACCAAGATGAGTGAACAGGAAAAAAAAATGTGGAAAGTAGGGGAAAAGAAGATGTTTCCTGGAAAGATAAAAATTGTATGTTGACCACTAATTGTAATTTTTACCACAGTCTGCAAAATTCTCAATGCAATGAATTAAACATAACACATTGCACATAGCTTACATATGCATTGTGTACATTATAACATCGTAATATAATATTTATTATATAACAAAAATATTGAAAGCAAAAGGTATATTCAGACTGAGGTGAAAGGATTACATTTTATATTGATTTTTATAAATATATAACAAAAAAAATCACTAAGCCATATTCTTCAAATGCAAATGGGTTGCATTTCTTATGTGGTTCTTTCCATCTTATAATATTTTATGTTTTTTTTTTATTTACATACAAATCCTTTTTTTTTTTTTTCCTCATGAACCTGTTTTTTTCATCCTGATCCTTGCAATTTAGCTGAGTAGATTGCAGTCCACCCCACATTTTCATCCCACAATGGCAGTGCCTGAATGTGTTTCAAGACAGTAAGTATGTCTCTGTTTTCAACTTCTTCATTACTGAATTCAAGAACATATTTTATGTAAAAGTGATTGACCATAGAGAAAGGCAATAAAGTCCTAGAGAGGGGCCTCAAAATGGGCTCGTATTTTGGGATATTAAAACATGAACCTGCAGTCTTTAAGGGTCAGTCTCTAGAATTTAAGGTTTCAGATATCAATATAGATGATCCTCTTTGCTTAAGTAGGAAACAGTATTTATACTTCTCTAACTTGCTTCTGACTTCTGGATGACATTGTGTAAAGAAAGTGTCAAAAAGAAATATTTTAAAAATAAGTGTAGAGTGATGCTAACATGCTCATTTTAGGCCCTAATAGACAGATACTTTCAGTGGCTCATTTTTATATAATCCACACAGTGGAGGCCTAATTGATATTTTTTCCAAAATGTCTTGATGGCATTTTTCTACATGTATCTCAGGTATATATTCACATGTAATTAATTTAAAGTTGAAGGGGTAAAATTAATTCTTTTCTTCACTTTCCCCTTTCCCCCTTTTCCTTTTCTTTTCCTTTCCCTTTCGCTTTGCCTTTCCTTTTACCTTTGCCTTCCCTTCATAGTCTTTTCACCGTTAATTTAACAAGTCACAAAGTCTTAGAGACAGCAAAATAGTGTTTGCAGAAGTTGTGTGTTTCATATTGCTGAATAATTCAGTGTTTTCCAAAGGGGTAAAATTCTATGTCTTTAAATAAAAGAACTCCAAAAGTCAGAAGATTTCATAGTGGGTTTTACAGCTGTGAAATAGCCTATAGCAAGTACTGTTATGTAATCCTTTAAAGCACCATCTGTGGCTAGCTGGATTTCCCTAGGGAGGGAAAGATAAATAGGTTTCTGTAATGCTCTCATGCAAAAAAATAAAACCGCAGATATAAGGGCAGGAAAGGGTTTTCTTTTTTTTTTTTTTTATCATTAGAGACAGAATGACTGGGAAGGATTCACACACCTAGATATGCCTGTCACCTTTAAATAACCAGTCTGTATGCAAAGGTCATTTATTAAGTACACATTTTTTTAAATTTTTTCAACTTAAATGAACCCAATACTGAAAACTGGAGTTCATGGTGCCCATTAATATCAACAGGAGAAAATTGGAGCTACTTGTTTCTGTTGTGGTTCTTTGGTTGTTTGTGGGGTTTTGGTGGGTTTTCCTGTGGGGAAGGAGTTGTTTTGGTTTTTTTGTGGGTTTGGTTTTTTTGTGGGTTTTGGGTTTTTTGGAGTTTTAAATTTGATTTTGATTGGCTGGTTGTTGAATTTTTGAGGTGGTTTTGATTTTTTTTTTCATTGTTGGTTTTGTGGTTTTTTTTTTTTTATTCATTAAAATATGAGCAGTATTTTCATTAAGAGATATCAGGTACCATTTTATAAATATAACACTTTTCTGTAAAGGAGGAAGACCCCTTTTTGTTTCATCATGTCTGTCTGCGAATTCTTGTACAGGTTCTGTACCATACCTCAGCCTTTTATTCTTGAGTAGACCTGAAAGTATCTATAAGGATTTCATCATATAACAGAGCATGAAACTGGAACTTTCATGGACTGCATCAATGTAATTTTCAAATAGAAATTTTTGGATTTCATGTAAGAAAATTGTATGCTCTGGAATTTTGGGAAATTGATTTATTGACTTTACACACATTTTTTTGGTTTTGTTTGTTTGTGGGTTTTCTCTGGTGGAGGGGGAAATATTCCATCCAAATAAAGGATGAATAAGTGGATACATATGACCAAATTGCAGAATTCTAATTTCTGAGAGAGTGAGATAAAGAAACATACTAACTGATGCCCAGGTGAGTTTACCCCCTATTGGTCTTATGTTTTTAAATATGCTTCCCTAGATTACAGCTGATGCATTCCCAAGTGTAAGGATGCCAACCTTTCTGCAGCCATTACTTTCTGATGTGACTTAACATTGCGAATCTGGACTACACTGACTGAAGGGAAAAAAAATATTTTTTCCATCAGTACAGACGGATTATCAGACTGTGAAAGTCCACTATATAAATGTATATTTATACTATGGTAATGACTGTCTGTTGATTTTTCAATTATTTTTTTTTTAATGTCTAGCTCATTATGGCTCTGTCAGTTTTGTTCAGTTATTTTCTTCTCCCTAAATACCAATTTTCCACTTCCCTTCTATTAATATATCAAAGTTGTCTCCTTTTTATTGTGTTCTTCTTTTTCAATTTCAAAGAAGAAAATGATACTGAAGGATAATAAAGTCTCTCTGCTTTTGCTAGTGGAGAGCATGGTGGAATAGACATAGGATAAATCTTTGTCTTCTTCAGTGTAAAGTAGAGGTTACCCTAGGGCTGAACAGAGCTCATCCTTGAGACCACACAGAAAAATATTGTATTTTTGATGTTGGGAACTCAAGGGAAATATAGGTTCATACTATGCCAAATCCTTCTTCCAGATTTTTTTTTAAATAAGTTTGGTGTAGAAATAGTAGAAAATTGAATTTTACCTGTACATTTATGCTAATGGACTTAACTTCTTAATGTGGTACTTGAAACATCTGTGTTTCTGAGGTCATTAAGAAACAAAATAAAATGTTACTGTTTGCCAATTTGGGGCTGGGATGGGGAAGAAGGTAGCCCTTTCTGATCCTTTATTCCACATCAGTAATGGAAACGTATGTGTTTTCATAATTCCATCCTTGGAAAATAATTAGGCTTATTCCTCCTAAGATAACAGTTCTTATTTCAAATGTAACATAATTTGTCCTGTTGAAATATATGTCAGAATTAAATGATGTATGAAATGAGTAATAGCAACCAGAATATTATTTCATATCAGACTGTTACTACTAGTGCACTTTTTAAGAACAGCATATTAAATTCTAGCAGTCAAAAATCCAAAATAGTCTCTCATTGATTTGTTAGTATATTGTTTTGAATTACTATATTGTTTTGAATATGTTTTTGCAGTAAGATATGATCACCTAAAATTCTCGAACCTTAATCTGTCACTATTTTATTAATAATGAGTATTATTCTGTAAAATGTTGATGTGAGTCCTTCAAAAGTGCTGACACTTGCTGGTAGTAGGTAAAGGTGTGGAGACCCAGAAGGAGGTCTCTGTTTGGAGTGTGACCCTGAACAAGTCAGTCAGACTGCTCTCTGATCCAGTGAACTGCTCAGTGAAGGGTCCCTGAAACGGGACACTGGCAGATGGGTTGGGCACAAAGGTCTCACCTTTCCCTGGGCTCTGAGAGACTAATCAAACACCAAGGGTTTGAGTAAATCTCCCATTTTCCCATGACAGAGAGGCAGGGAGTGAGTTCCCTTGCACAGAAACAAAAACTGAACTAACTCATGTGCATTATGTTTTACATGAAATTGAGATTTGGGAGAGAATAGAAATGAGGCTATTCGATAGTGTGCAGGAAACATAACATAGCTTTCAGATGCATAAGTAATTGTTCTCTGTTCTTTTAAACAGCCTTCTTTCAAGGGGAAGAAGACAGAAGCTGATGGTTTGAAATCCATGAAGAACTGTTAGAACCAGATGTAATTATTTTCTACATAGTTGAAGATTTTGTGCCTCTCAATGAGTCAAACAGGGACTGTGGCAGATGTCATTAGATGAAAAAAAAATAAAATGTATTTCTCTAGAAGTACTCTTTGGACACACCATGAAACTGCACTCACAAATTTTACACTTCTGAAAAGTCACTAACTTAAATTTATTCCACAGATGTGGGATTTTAAGACCCTCATCAGGAGGTTCTTAAAATCTTTTCAGCAGACTTGCCTGGGTTGTTTTTTTTTTTTTTTTTTCCCTCAGTGACTACTCAGATGCTTAAATATTTTCCATATAAAAGTTAAGATCTCTTATTATACTCTTGGTTTTTAACGATGTAGCAAGTGTGACTGAAAGTAAAATTCCATATAGCCAATATATTTAGTGTGGAATTTACTTGGTAATATTTAATCCTTCAATGTAAGTGAAACTTTTATCCCAATCACTGACTTAAATGATCTCCAAAGCACATCTAAGTGTTGATTCATCTTTTACTTAAAAAAAAAAGTAATCTTTCTGTCATAAAATGAAGGTGGGAATAAAATATGTACTAAATCCAGAAGCTGTCTATTTCAAAATAATTTGCTAAAGTTTTGGGATTTATGTTTTTCACTTTCACTCTTAAGTTTTTAATTCCTGAATAGTGAAGCTCTCCTCGTAGCTATTTATAAGACTGTTAGAGGTCTTTGTGTTTCTAGATAATCTCTGGTTTATTTTTAAATTGTATGATTGTTTTGTTTTCCAGATTATTGGCGGGTTTTGTTACTTCTGTGTTGTAAATCATCTTAGTTCAAGGGGAACTGTCATGATTTCCGAAAGAATATTTCACTTCAAGGCCTTCATTCCCTCTTAATTATTCTATTATCAGGATTTTTATATATAGATAAATATATATTTGTCAGTGGATTTATATAGAAAAGTTGTTTAAAAAAAATAAATTTAGAAGTAAAAGGTTAATTTGCATGCTTGTGATGTTTTCCTGAAACCGCCTGTGTGAGAAATTTGAAATCAGTATAAATCCCATTACTTCCACCAACTGCAGAGACTAAATATTTTGCAAAATTGGTAACAGACATTCTGTGTTTGAACTAGGTTATCTGAAGGTGAGTATATATAATTACCAAATTTCTCTATAAGTGTTGTTGTGAAGAAACATCATGGCATAAACAGGAGAAAGGGAAGAGCAAGCTGCCTAAATTCACTGGCTCAAATGAAATGCTAATTATGAAGGGCTTTCATTTCTCTTTCCTAACAGACATTTCAAGGAATAGGTGATAAGTTCTTCCATTGGCTGTTCTTCTGATTATGTTGGATATTATCTGAAAGTACAAGGAAGAGAATGCTTTAATTTAGACTGTTTAATTTTTTTTTCCTTTAAATAGCCTAGGAAGTGGTGAAAGACTTAATCAAGAGACACAATACCTAGATATGAATTTCACTTGTGCAAATAAGCCAGTTGTGGTTTTCTAGAATCCCATCCAGAGTTTGCATTTTTCTATTTTTAAATATGCCCCTGGAATGCTTGGGATTAAAAGTCATGTGTTTATCAGGCACAGACTGTGGAGTCTGTGCTGTTCATAGGAAGCCAAGTTTTGATGGGACCAATTGGAGCTGAGTTGAGTCTACCTTTACTGGAAATGGCTCTGCTTTTCTTTAGATATAGTACTTTTCCCTGCAGTACATATTCTCCCCATTAATCTCTCAAGGCAATTAGTTGAGCATTATGTTTGCATTGTTTGTTTATGATGAGCTCCAAAACCCATTGACTGCTTTAATTTTGCCCCATTGCTATGTAACAACATATTGTAATACTTTATTTCTTGATAGTCTCTTTTATAATTCCTTTTCAGTAATTCCATACAAATATCAAACTTTTAATTACTATATCTAAGCATGTCTCAGACCATGTCAACCAAGTCTTGTAAGTTCAGCAGTGCATTTGTCCCATTGGTATTGCAAAAACTTTATGTATTTTCACTGTTGTGTACCTCCTGTGTCTGTCTAGCTTTGGTGTGCAACAAGAGCTATTAGCTGCATGGAACAGGAAAATTAATATATATGTCAAAATTGTCTCTTCCTTTAGTCTGATAACATAAGCCTACCAGAGAAAGCTGCAGAAAATTATAGAAACAATATGACCAAGACTTTGCATGTCAGGCTTGCTCTCTCAGTTGGTAAATATCCTTGCAACCATTCTGATAATCAGGATCGCTAACTGAGGGCAACCCAGCAAGGAATGGTTAAGTATTCCTATATTAGGGATAAGTTCGGTTATCTCACTTTTTCATATGCATGGTGTACCAGTAGGACCTAGCCTTCATTTTATGTTCATTGCTACATATTACCTTTGTTGTTTCTATCCATAATTCCAATCTGGAGCAAGGCACCCACCCGTGGCTGAGGGGCTCAACTGTGCCCTGCACTGGGGCTGCTGGAGCCACTGGAATCGCCTGTGTCCAGTGCAGGTCAGCACTGGCTGCTCCACACAGGTCTCCCTTGCAGACTTTCTGGTGCTCCTGCTGGCATCTTGTCAGGTAAACCCAGCCCAAACAAGTAATTTTATTTGAAAATCTGATTCCTGTTATATCCTTCTGTGAGACAGAGCATCATCTTTCTCCTGACACTCTGTTAAAAATTACTGAGGGGTAAGAGCATTGCTCCTGAGTGCTCATGCTACCAAAGGAAAGCCCACACAACAGGGAGGGCACTGAGATGGTTTAACCCTGCTAGAGAAGGGATGAGAGAAGGGAGAATGAGGGCAGTGCTGACTGAGCTGTGTTGTTTATATAGTGCTATGTAACCTGTTATTAACCAAATGCATTATGATGCATAACAGCTATGCTATTCCCAAATGTTCCACGAGATGGTTCTCCAGATGTCATTACTCTGAAGTATGAAACAAGAGAATGGTATAGTTATAGATCACAGCGACAGATGGATGTTTATCTTGGTCTGCTCTTTGAATTTGAGGATTAACAGGGAGAAGTCTCAGAAGTCTTATTGTTACTAAAAGTTATCCACTGATTCTCTGCGCTAGAAAAACCATTACTTGATGTTCAAGTATCCGTGATCCTCTTCAATATCAAAATATCTGCTTTGCATTGTTGATAAAATGGGCTTGTCTAGTTTCACTTTTCAGATGTTGGGACTTAACATAACTCTTTTGTACCAACTCTCTGCAATCAAACTTCTGTTTCCTTGGAGGTATTTCCCACTTGTAAAGGAATTATCTTTTTAATCATTCTGATGTGTTAAATAGATTGAACTCCTGAAAGATTATGAAACACGTTCTTTAGCTCTTCAGTTATTCTTTTCATTATGATTTTGCCCTAGTTCACCAGCAATTTTTTTTTGGAAAAAGAATCCCCTGTCACACTATTAAGATCCCTTTGTAAAACCTTCTTGTTTTAGTTTGATACTTATTCTCTCAGATTCCAAGTGCATCTTGAATAGTCATCTAAAGGCTTTGCAGAGTGGACTGTTTACTCCTGTAACTTTTGGGTTCAGTCTGCATTGTTGATGTACTTCCTCTCCCAATGGAAATAAATGAGGTTGCTTCTGAAGTATGGGAAATTTATGTATAAGAAGAAAGGGTAGAAGATGGAAGCTGATGTGTTCCAAAGTCACTGTCTGGGCAAAAGTTGGCATCAACTTAGTTGGCAACTTGCTGAGCTAAAGGAAATCCTCAGGTTCAATTTTTCCTATTTATAGACTGAGAAATTCAAAGCAATGGAAGGACCAATAAAGAATATGTTACAAACTATCGTGCCAGAGGGGTTAGCAGATTTAATTAGCTTTTGAATTACAGAATGACATAACAAATTATGTTGGCAAAGACCTCTGAGATCATCTAGTGCAAGCTATGATTGAATACCACCTTGTCAACTAGACCATGGCACTAAGTGCCATCTCCTGTCTTTCTTTAAACAACTCCAGGGATGGTGACTCTACCACCTCCTTGGGCAGCCCATTCCAATGCCAAATTACTCTTTCTGTAAAGAAATTCTTCCTAATGTCCAACCTAAACCCCCCCTGGTGCAGTTTGAGGCTATGTCCTCTTGTCCTCTCACTAGTTACCTGGGAGAAGAGACCAACTCACACCTGGCTACAGCCTTCTTCAGGTAGTTGTAGAGTAATAAGGTCGCCCTTGAGCCTCCTTTAGACTAAACAACCCCAGCTCTCTCAGCCGCTCCTCATAGGACATGCACGTCAGAGCATTCACCAGCTTTATTGCCTTTCTCTGGACATGATCCAGCATCTCAATGTCCTTCCTGAACTGAGGGGCCTAGAATGGGACAGAGCTCTTGAGGTGCGGACTCACCAGAGTACAGAGTAAGATTCACTTCCCTGGTCCTGCTGGCCACATTATTGCTGATACAGGCCAGTATGCCATTGGCCTTCTTGGCCTCCTGGGCACACACTGGCTCATGTTCAGCTGACAATTGAGCAGCAGCCCCACGCCCGCTTCTGTTGGCAGCTTTGCAACTGCTCTGCCCCCAGCCCAAAGCGCTGCAGGAGGCTGTTCTGGCCAAAGTGTAGGACCTGGAACTTGGTCTTGTTGAATCTCATGCCACTGGTCTTGGCCCATCTATCCAGCTTGTCCAGATCCCTCTGCAGAGGTTTACATTTAACAAGATTTGGTAAGATCAAAAAGAAAGCATTTCCAGAAGTGTAAGATTTTTCTTATTTATTTATTTGATCTGAATTCTACCATCACAACATTCTTCAGCTACAAATTTCTCGTAGAGTGGATAGCAAATAATTCCATAAAGACTCTACAAATTCCTAAGATATCTTGCATCTGCTTTCAAACTGAATTAAGCATTCTGAAGGGAAAAGTGTATTTACTGTTTTTTGATAATTTTTTCTTATATTGCCCATCTGTGCCCTAAGCTGGATTGTCTATCTATTACTTGATGAATAGGGAATACATGATAAGGAAAAATAAGAGTTTCAGACAGTAATAAAATCAGTGTAATAACAAAAAAAAAAAAACACTTGCACATGCAAAGCCTTGTATTTATGCAAGGATATCAAATAGTTGTGTGCTTAATTACCAGTTTACATTAAAGGCTGCCAAATTTTTGTGGACATTTCTGAATTCTGATATTCACAGTGGGAGCACATGCAATTTCTAGATTTACATATTGTCTCAAAGAGTCATAAACCCCTGAAAGATGCTGTCAATATATCTTTTACAGTGTTTTCCATGCTGCTGGAGCTGAGCAAAACGCATTGTATAAAATGCACTTTTTGCAAAGCATGGTCACTTTTTAAGAAGAAATGTAATTTTCAGAAAGAAAAAAAAATAAAAATCCAAGCCAACAAACAAAAAATAAAAATAAAAAAAATAGAAAAGAAAAAAAAACATAGAAAAATACCTAAAAACCCCCTAACTTAAAAAAATCAAACCCCCAAACATTTGGTGTTGGACACAGATAGCCTTCTCACAAACTTTTAAACAAATCATGCTGAGCATCACTTGAGGAGCAGAAAGCATTAAAAAAAATAAAAGCAGCTGAGCTTTATTTTATATCCTTTCATCCCCTGATTTCCAGAACATAAAATAAATTTAAAAGTGGATAAAATTTATAAAACCTTTGTGTTTTTATGGCTTTTTTTTTTTTTTTTTTACTATGAATGCGGGAGTTTGTTGTTTGTTTTGTTGTTGGTTTTGGGGGGTCTGAGGGGAAGGTGTTAAAAAATTAGACTGAATGATGCCAGTCTTTTCTGTTCTGTGGCTGTGGATATTGCTTAGGATACTTTTTGGTGATCAGGGAACTGTGCACAGAAGAGTACCACTGTAAAAATATCTCTTTTTTACTGAAGTGAGACTGACAGGCCTGTAGTTGCAAGTGTCATGGCTCTTGTTCTTCTTGAAAACTGGTACCACATTAGCCAGCTTCCAGTTGACTGGGACCTCTCCAGATACCCAAGACTATTGAAAAATCATTGAGAGAGGCCTCACAATGTCATTAGTCAGCTCTTTGAGTATCGGGTCATGATTCCCATCAGGCCTCATAGATTTACAGGGATCCATCTGGAGCAGCAGCTCCTGCACAGATTCAGTGCTAAGTGGGAGTTTATCATCCTCAGAGCCATATGGCTCCAGCTCAGGGCTCTGGGACTCCCATAGCCCATCATCATTGTTGAAGACTGAGGGAAGAAAGCGTTAAACATCTCTGCCTTATCTATGTCCCTGTT
The DNA here is from genome assembly GCA_035221455.1 of Xenops minutus. Classification (NCBI taxonomy): domain Eukaryota; kingdom Metazoa; phylum Chordata; class Aves; order Passeriformes; family Furnariidae; genus Xenops; species Xenops minutus. Next base: position 73,193,262 of record JAWWEE010000074.1, on the reverse strand, counting down.
TGTGAGGTGACCATCCTTATTTCTCGTCTGCCTTTTGCTGTATCTTAAAAAGCCCTTTTTATTGTCCCCCAAATATAGAATGTTCTGCTATAATGAAAATTCTTAACAGCAATACATTGTCACAGCTCTTCCTATGAAATTTTCAATTATTTAATGGTAAATATATCATATAAATCTTAAATTGGAAAAATGAGTGATGAAGGTGTGTTACCAGCCAAATTGCTGCTGGCATTTGAGGTTTTTTGTTAGTAACATAAAGCTAAAAATGGTTTAAAAATGGAGATAGGAAAATTACATGAAGCATGGTAGTTGCACTTACTTCAGGGAATTATATTCTGAACTGCTTTGAAGCATACAGTTTGGGAATGTTTGTGTGAGAGACAGAAAACCTGAAAAAGTAAATATCTCTAATGCTCAGCAAAAGAGAAAAGGAATGCTACCACACCAGTGAGGTAAGGTGTGGTTAGAAAAGAGGGTCTTGTGGAGGCAGGCTAGCGCTTCTCTGGGATGAATGTCCTTCTCTTGGGTATCTATTTCCAAAAACAAGCTTAAGACAACATTGCACTTACATGTCTGACAGGGCAGTGCAAGATTGAAATGCCCCAAACCTCTCCTGAGAAGTTTCAGAATAACAAACATTGTATGTGCAAGGACTGGCCTATAAATAGCATAAGTGAGAGGGGCTGGATGCGTACCCAGTGTCTGAAGGAAATAGACCAGAGGCCTGAAACCCTAGTCATTCAGATCTTCTCCTCTATTTTCCTATCTTTCCTTCTTCTTCTCTTCCTCTTCTTAAAAGTTTAAATTGATTCTGTTGTGGGCCATTCATCATCTCATAAGGTTAAAAGTTTAAATTGCTGTTCAGAAATTGTTGCCATGTGCCATTCAGAAAAGCTGAGTTCAGAAAAGTTTAAATTGCTGTTCTGCCAAGGGCTGTTCAGGAAAGTTTAAATCATTACCACCACAGGTCATTCACCTTATCATAAGGTTTAAGATTTAAATCACTGCTGTCATAAATAAAACTTTCTAATTTACCATTAGGCATAGTTTTGCCTTAATTTAACCCAAGGGTATCCCAAATGTCTTCTCAGAGTAAGCACTCCAGCACTGCCTTCTAGGGACCCAAAATTTTGTGGCAGTCCCAGAGCCGGTACAGGACCTGACAGTTTGATATGCCTTTGTTGACTGAAAGCATTACTGTAGGGCTCATATGTAATATTTTCAAAGCTATTGTGTTACTTCCACAAGCAAGAGTTTGGAGGATTGGACATCAAGTCATGTGCAACCCATTTTGTATTTGTAGTGGTTTGTGTTCTGTTATTATAAGCAGGACTATAGTAGGCTTCTTTTCTGTATGCAGTAATAAAGAAATGAAAACATGTTCCTGACAGAAGAGCAGTTTTCAATGAAATCCTCACGTCCCTCCCCCGAGAAAACCAACCCTAACATAAACCAAAAGTAATTATATAGTCAGAGACCATTTTATAAATAGTTTATTTGGGGAATGCCTTCTCTTACATGTGGCAATGTGCGGGGCACATCTGAGTATTATTACTTTCTATTTAAGGCTGTTAATCACAGAAGTGTCAAAATAAATCCTATATTTTTGTAGACTTCATGCAAGCTTAATACACTTAACACAATTGTCTGCATATCCCAGGCCAGCAAAATGCTTAAAAATATTCTAAGTATTCAGTAAGTCAGTAATTTCAAAGAAGTCCCACTACTATTTGTGGCATATGATCTGTCATGCACTGTCAGTTTTCTATGATGAAAAATGTTGTCCTTTCTCTTGAAAAAAGTTAAGTACTGCAGGGATGGATGTGAATATGGGAATTTGGGACTTTTAAATTTTTAGACTTTAACAGCATCAGTGAATTTAATGACTTGCTGGTGCGAATCTTGATTAGCATATTTCTGCATGTAGATTTCTTAAATTATTTTTATAGCCAAATTCTCTTTTAATCCTTGCCAAACATCCATGAAAATGCTAATAAATTTTTGGGGCTCCAAAATAGCATGTCCTCATTTCTCTTAAAGTGTGCATCTTTGGTATGAATCACACAATCAGCACTCTTAGAAGATGCTGTAAATGTGCAGATGCATGCATATTCCTAGACTTCAATAAAGTTATGAAAGAATTTGAAACTGCAGAAACATTTTATGACTCCAAAGTAATAGTTGTTTGTATACATACATGAAACACAGCACTAAGCTGAAAGTGTGTAAATACATAGCCTCTTCTTTTGGAATACAGTATATGTAAGTTTTTCTGAAAGTGTGTGAATTTTTTTTTTCCCCATTATGTTCAAATTATTCTCTTTATCATTGTAATAGGCTAATAAATTTCATCTGTATTAAACCTCTGAAGATCTGGACTTAAATTCTGCATAAAGATTTTCTGAAAAGACAGAACCTCTTATTCTTTCCTTCAGTGAGATGGAGATGGTTGTGTGAGTGTATTTCATAGAAAAGTGTTGCATATATTTTTTGATTTTTTTCATTATTGTTGGAGTAAATGAAATCCTGATGAGTCACTGAATTAGAATAATAGAAATACATATCTGAATTTCCTCTTTAGAAAAATCAGGATGGATCCTGCTGCTACTACTTCAAAATAACCACCTCATTCCTCAAGTGTTCCATGAGCCATACTGAAAAGAACTATAAAGCAAACCTGAAGCAATGTCAAGCAGTCCCTTTGATGCCAGGAATGAATTAATTTTTCAGACAGTACTGCATTTGTTTTTTAGCTTTTACTAAAATAAATTAGAACAGAATCTGTTTCTTGTCAGTACGATTAAAAGGAGGAAAAAATTCAAAGCCTGGTTTCTGTAGTTTCTGAATCTGTTGGAGTTGGACTCAATGATTCTTGTTGGTCCCTTCCAACTCAGCATGTTCTATAGATCTATAATATAACAGATGTCACTTAGTTTTTCCTATCTATTTTTTTCATGCTTTCATGCATTATTTTCATACTTGGTATTCAAACCTTACTGATATTGACAATTTTTATTTCACTACCAAAACTATTTCTTTCTTTTTTAGTGCACCAAATGATTCCTCCTCACATACACACTTGCATATTATGAATTGTAACAATATGGTAAAAAAATAATTCATAGTAATTACTTGCTAGAACTTCCTATTTGAACTTTTGAACTCCTGGAATGGCTGCTGCATTTCTTGCTGGAAAGAAAATATGTGATACCATTTCCTAATGCTATCCCGCATATGCTTTCCCATAGATGTTTTCTACATACGTAAACAAGCTGAATTGACTTTTACTAAATTTCCTTCTAAATTGACTTTGTTGAATGGGTACAACTCTGGTTATCCTGAATTAGAGTGCATTAATTTAGCTAGTTAGAGAATTAAGCTAAATCAATATAATTCACTTATACTGATTTAAGATAGCTAAATTGGTGCAATTCCTTGATGCCTGTGGTTTTTTTTTTCAACTATTGAGAAGACACGTACAGAAGTTCTTTTTGTTTTTATGTGTTCTGGTCTTACAATTAGTATTTTCACACATTTTGCTGGAAGAAAACTAGCTAAAGAAGGGAGTAGAATAAAGAAAGTAAGAAAGTAAGAAAGTAAGAAAGTAAGAAAGTAAGAAAGTAAGAAAGGAAAAAGCAACCTGAGCTAAATTCATGCTTAGGCATGTGAAGCTCAAGCCATTTTCCTAGGACTCGTGTCCAGAATTAGCCCATGGCAATGACAACCTATATAGACTTCTCAGATAAGCTGCCCCCTCCTTGCTGGCCCAAAGAATGCAGCAACTTGCAGAACATCAGAAATTTTAATCTATGTTCATCTTAGAAATTCATATATTTCCAGTTTGCTGATGATAAATTTCAATGTGGATTATGGATGGTAGAAGCATTTACTGGAATTATCTAGCATTTTTGCATGAGATGAAATCATATGAAGGTAGTCCATCCTTCATAATAGGATAAAGGGTTTAAGTGGTTTATGAAAATTTAAACCTAATAAACTTAAGTCTTTTTAGTAAAACACAAACAATGATCATCCTAATTTCTTCACTACCTCTGTCATACTTCTGTTAAGGACTCGGAATGCTGCTTAAATTTAGGCTTTTCATTCAAATTACCTTGAAAGGTAGCAGAATTGTAATCAGCAAGACAAATTTCCTTTAAATACCTTTAAAATAATGATAATTTCCCCGTCTTTTTTTTTTTTTTTAGTTTTGTTTGTTAAAACTATGCTTGACCATGAAAAATTAAATAATTAAAACAACATATGTGGCATCAGTTTTATCTTGGAATTTTGTCAATCACAAGACTTGTTCTGAATAGCTGCACAGAATACATGCTCAAAAGCTGTACTTCAAATGTACCACTACTATTTTCATAGCAGGATGGTACACATGCATGTTCTTCTACTAAATGCATTTTAAGAATATTTAGATAAAGCAGGTTTTATTACTCCAATAGCAAATGTAAATGTGGAGGTTTGGGTTGGCTCCCTGCCAAACCCAGCTGTTGGCCACACAGATTCCCACCCCCGCTCCCTGAGAGGGAAGGAAAAAAAGTACCCAAAGACAATTGTAGTAAAAATAGAGAGAGAGTCACATATATTACAGTTATATACAAACCCTATGAATCTACAAAACAAGAATTCCGAACAACTCCAAAAGGGAAAAGGGGAAAGGAAATGAGACAAAAATAGGTGAAACCAAATAAAACAGATACACACTCGTAAACTCAGGGAAAAGCTTAATAAGTAACTAGCACAATAAATTCTCACCAAAACGCCCCTCAAGAGAAGCAGTAGAAATCTCTATCTCCATACAGCTGGGACACCAGCTTCTCAGATAGGCCTCATCTCATATAGATAAGAGCTAAGCCAACAGAGACCTGATGTCCTCCCCAGCAGACGAAAGGAAGAGAGAGAGAAAACCTTCCTCCCGGTCTTATATACCCCTATACTATATGAAGGAATGGTGTGGAATACTTCCTTAGTTATGACCTTGTTACTAGGGAAGGCCTAGACCAAAACCAAGAAAACTAAACCACCACAGTAAATGAACTCAAATTTTGAGTCTCTATTTCATGTTAAACTCAAGAAAAAGAGGAAAATCATTCATGGACTAGAACACAATAGTACCCGCTTAGCTGTTTTCAATTTTGGTTTTGTACTTTTGATAGTTGCCTTTGGGCTATTGTTTGTGTTGTCCTTCAGCTTCAGCAAACTATTGCAGAACAGTATGGGGGAAAACTTCGATATTCATGTAATGTACCTGAATATTTGTAATTTATAGTATTTTTAAAAGATGAAGAGGCATTATATGTTTTGTCCATACTGATGGTTAGCTAAAAGCAAATAAAGTAAACTGAATTTTTTAGGATGTGATTTAGGAGGAACTCATTCGTTCCTCCTAAGTCCTCATTTGGCAAGATCTACACATCACTTAAAAGGCAATGACACAATGACCTGGTTGATCTCAAAAATTTAAAAAAATGGTTCATATTTGTAATATTTATTGTTAAAAATATGACACAATATTTTGTTTGATTTCATTATATGAACAATAAAATAAAATATTTTTATACTTTATATGATATAACGTTTAACTCACAGAACTTCCCTGATTTTAATTTCCACATGCATTTTACTTCTGATACCCAATTTTGTTATATTGTGTATGCTTCTGCTACTTCCAAAAACAATTCAGTGTTAAAAATGTCACTTGATATCTCCATTACTATTAGCAGATATGAGGGCTAAAATAAGTTAAAATCTTCTTACATGAATTATGCGTTGTTAGTACATGGTGACATACATTGCTTATTCATTTTTGCAGGGAGGAAAAACATTCAGCAAATTCAGGTTTTAGCAACAACCAAACCAAAACAAAACAAAAACACACCTGAAACAGGCAAGGGATCCTGTTGAGCAAATAACACTCAATTTCTTTATAGAGCACAGCTGCTTTCTGTTTCTTCATATTATTTTGTAAATATTATAGATGTTATTGTTCCAGGCATAATACAAGAACAGTCCTGGAATTTCTTTGCTCTACAGCGACGTTTAGATCATTAAAGCTGCTTTGATGGATGCTTCCTAGTGAGCAAATTTGTTGTACTCGAAAATTCTGATCATAGTGTTTCTACATCATCATCATCATCATCATCCTATATTATTATCCTTTCTCATGTTTAAATACTTCAGCTAAGCGTGAATTGCAATGCTGGTTATTGTTTTTTTCTTAAGAATGACTACATCTACTCTCAATCTAATTGCCAGGCTCCCTTTAAATAACACTTCTTCTTTGCTGACTTCTGGGGAGATGTGCATCCAAACAATTTTGTGGCATCAGTCTGGAAAAAAAACCCCAACATACTGAAATCAAAGGAGTGGCCTAGGATTTATGTTTGAATATAGAGAAATATTCTTTAGAAGCTTAAATGCTCTTTAGTTGAGATTTGGTTTCAATAGGCTGATCTGTGTAAGCATCATGAATAGTGCAAGGTGGAATGGTTCTCTGGTTAATTAACTTCAGTTTTCAGAAGAAAAAACATTCATTTTCTTTCAACTTGAGCACAGGGTGTTTTGCCAAGTCTCACACATTGTTGTACATACTTGGCCTATACTGAGAGTACAGAATTTCTGAATTGTGTTTGCTGATTGAACAGTAAACAGACTTGGCTGTGAGCTCTTTCCCCATCTTTAGAAAAATACCTGGTCTTTACTACAGGTAAGTAAGTTGTTTGTTTTGATATTTATGCACTCCCTACTGTTTTAAAGTGTCCCTTAGACTGCAAGATTTCATTGCTACCTCATCTGTTTATGTTATACCTCTGTAGGTATACAGGTCTATGTGTAAGTGTATGCACTCAAGGACTGTTCATCCCCTTCACTGCAGGGATATATAAGATAGCAATTCACTGATTTTCACTAACATTATTCATGACAAAATAAAATGAGATTTTCTGTTGAAAAGAAGAAGCTTAGGAACAGTTGATCTCAATGCCAGAGCGAATAATTAACCCCCTCGCAACCCAAGGCTAGTAGAACCATATCACTTGAGGATGATACATGTAAAAGAAAAGAAAGCAACACATCCATCACAGCTCTGAAAAAAATATTTCAGTCACACTTAGTATATCAAAAGTCTTGCTACCTAAACCAAAACAATTTAAATTGATACCTCTGTCAGATATTATGTGGGATGACACATAAAGAGGGATGATGGTTATGAGGCAGGTATCCATGATGCTTGTTTTGAGAATCCACTATACTGCATCTCTTCATTCTTTCTGTCAAGTTCTAATTGCAGAAACCAGAATTGAAGGAGCTTGAGAAATAGAAGGGTGGCGGGTGATAATCCCATTTGGTACCACAATACACAGAGCATAAAGAATATGATGCGCAAAAAAAAAATATTGAAAACCTCAGTTTTTTTTCCCCTCTCTGCCAACAGAAACCTGGAACACGACAAGCTTATGTGCTGTGACTGTTGTCTAAACCTGAGGAATTTGTGCATATCATTTGGTGACAGCATTCATCTGCAAATTCCACTAAAATGAACCCTTTTGGGGACAAAAGTGCAAAGCTGTCTGAGTTCAACTGTTACTTATAATTCACAATTCATTGTTGTGATACATTTTAAGATTCAGATCAGGATATAGGCATTCTGTAATCTTTTCTGAAGCTCTAAAGGCTTGGTGACAGTTTCACCCTGTGAGCCTGGATCTAGTGGGTCATGAATCTTGTCTTTGTTGTCTTATCCCTACCTCTCAGAATGGGTCTGAAGGCTCTGTGACATCTTCTAAGGTATGGTTGGCAGTTTCATCTCCCACTAAGGGTGAAATACCAAGGTGGAAAGTCTTTGGACCAGAGCATAACTCTAGGGATATTTTCTCAGAAGAGGTAATGCTTTCTCTAGTGGATAGATTTTTCTCTTTAACATGTTTCCCACCTTACTACTCCTTAGCAAGTTAGATGCCTTGAAAGGTAAAAATGACACCCAGATTTGATACACTTATATTAAACTGATATAGCAAATTAAAGCAGTTACACTTCTCTCTGAGGATGACTTCTGGATACTCTTTTATAACTGTTAAACAAAAAGAAAAAATCCTTGACTGCAGCTTAACTTCTCATTTTGGCAGAATGTTCCTGCAATATATACCTGCAATACTATTTCTCCCAGTGTTCACAGATCTAACTGAAGCATCATATTTTCAATGAAAAAAAAATCTATTAGCACCCTCCTAAAAAGCAAACTAAAAGAATTTTTGACTGTAATTGTCTTAAAATGGTAGGGGGTTTTATGCCTGTAAATTAATATTTGATTGGGTGCTTTGTTTCCCCAAATAGTACCATTTATTTCCTATAATACCTCCCTGTTTTCCAATATCTTTTAGAATCATGTGGTGGTTCATGTCAATATTGCCATGAAGCAATGTATGTCAGAGGCATTAACCTGAAAAATGAAAATCTGAATAATCTATCATACTTGACTATAGAGTTTTGTAAATAAAGGACTATACTGACACAGTGAATTTGCCATGATATATTTCCAATTGCAAAGCAAAAAGTGGCAAAGAATTTTCACTTTATCTTAAGAATAAGAATGAAGCATATCAGGGCCCTTAAGGGTTAATTTGGGGGAAAAAAAAAAAAAAAAGAAAAAAAGAATGTGGAAAGAATTGGTTTGCAACAACTGTGGCCCATGCACAAAATTTGCTTCATCTCTGCACTAAATAAAGCAGTGAATTTTGGTCTGTAAATGGAAGAACAATTACATTGCATCTTAGTGCATGTGCATGTAGGGATGAATTAAAAAGGTGTGTTCCATTTTCTTGCTGAACACAGGAAATCACAATTCAAATTAAAAACAAACCAACCAAAGCCCCAAGACAAAACACTCTCCCCCCCAACCAAACCAAAACAACAACAACAAAAACCAAAATCAAAACAAACAAACATGAAATAAAGCAAACCAACCCAATATCTTGAATATCTTTTAATTGTACTGAATTCAGAGTATTGTTACTGGCAGTTGTTGAGAAATAGCTCATGTTCTAAGTTAATGACTTCCAGTCCAGAAAGCCAACCACATCCTGTGTTGCATCAAAAGAAGTGTGATCAAGTGAGGTGATTCTGCTCCTCTACACTGCTCTAGTGAGACCCTGCCTGGAGTACTGTGTCCAGCTCTGGGGCCCCAGACATAGGAAGGACATGAACCTGTTGAATTGAGTCCAGAGGAATGCCAAAGAAGTGACCAGAGGTATGGAGAACCTCTCCTATGAAGACAGGCTGAGAGAGTTGGGGCTGTTCAACCTGGAGAAGAGAAGGCTCTGAGGAAACCTTACAGTTACCTTCCGGTACCTAAAGGGACCTACAAGAAAGACGGAGAGGGACTTTTTATGAGGACACGTAGAAACAGCACAAGAGGGAATGGCTCTAAACTGAGACTAGGTTTAGATTTGATATTAGGAAAAAATCTTTGCTTTGAGGATGATGAGGCACTTGACCACATTGCCAAGGGAAGCTGTGGATGCATCACCCCTGGAAGTGTTCAGTACCCGGTCGAATGGGGCCCTGAGCAACATGGGCTAGTGGAAGGAGTCTGTGCCCATGACAGCAGGGTTGGAACTAGATGACCCTAAGATCCCTTCCAACCCAAATCATTCTATGATTCTAATATACTGTCTGCAACTATTTCTGTGCCCATATTCTTGGTTGGAGATGCTTGTCCGAAGCCAGTTGTGCTTTGGGACAGCTAAATAAATTGCTGGATAAATAGAGCTCGGATAGACTTTAATGTTTTAACACCTAATTACTGAAGAAACTCAAAAATGTTATTCACACTTTAGTAAACCTCTTACTAACATATAGTGAGTCCCTCTGTTTTTACTGCTGAATTCTCCTGTACTCCTTACAAAGCGTTTCTTTTCTGAAGAGGTGATGATTTTAAGCAGGCTGTGCTGCTAAGTGATGGGGTGATTGATGCAGAGTGTGGTGGCTTCAGGCAGGAAAACCCATTTCCTTTTGTGACATGAGAACTTATACTGGTCATTATGTAAATAAAACCATAAAAGCTTACACACCCTGCAGATCTTATTTCACAGAAGTAGTTTATTAGGGAGTATGTCTGTCTGGCTTTCTTCATCTCCCACAAAGAACTACCAAGTTGTCTTCTGGTGGGTTTATGTTCGCAGTCTCTGGGAACACAGCTGCCTGCTGGCACTTGCTATTGCTAGAGCAGCAGGAGTTTGTGCAAAGGGATTCTGACAAGCTTAATTGCTAGAAGTATTGGGGCTGCCTGCTGTTGAAGATGGTCACAATATCCCTAGGCTTTTTTCTTTCGCTTTTTTTTCCCCTTACCCTCAAAGGGAAGAGCTTCCCTCTTCTAAAAAAAATATTAGTTGGAAGTGTAATTTACAGTTTGGCTGCTCATATTTCGGTATTCTCACATAACTTTAAAAAATAATTGCCTAAAAGCATTAACAGAAAATTAGCAATTCAGTCTAAAAACCTCTATGCCAGGTCTCTGACATCCTTCCTTGTATAACTACTAAGCTTAGTGAAATGGGAGTTGCTTGGAGGGAAGGGAGAGACGCTGAGGGTTTTTTTTTTTAATCTTTCATCACACTATCTGCAGATAGCAGTATGCAAGAAAAATGCCTTTTCAGATAAGCCTAAAACTTATTTAACAGATTAGAATCTTTTCCAAAATAGCATATGTTAAATGCCAAACATGTCTGAATGGTTATGAGCAAAAAGTAATGCCAGGCTAATGTGATAAGATAAAATAGACTGAACCATCTTTCAAGTTGTGTTCTGAAGAAATATACACTAAAACACTTCAAGTAGGTAGCTTAGGCTATTACTTTTTGTTCAGGGTTTGTAATATCAATGAAAAATTATGTTTTCCCTTTCTGTTGGTATCATGAGTTAAAACCTGTTTTATCATATTATGTAACTAGAGAAACAGCTGTACCTTGGAAGGAGAATGCCTAGGTGGGTTTTACCTGAGGCACTGGAGGATGGTCAGTAAATAATGACAAAATGTAAATCCACACAGCTAAAAATAACTACAACAGGAAATAACACCTTGGTGTTTTCTGAGTGCTTTCCCTGTCAAGATCTCCAAGTGGGGCACTGGTGGAAACTGCTTTTTATTAAGCTTTTTGGGACTTTGGAAGTTTCTCTTGACCAACGATGGTTCTGCTGGATTCCCTACAGATCTGTGGTAGTTCCCTTGATGGCAAAATTATTCTGGCTATTGGTCTACACAGCAAATAAGAATTTTAACTGAGTGGAGTGAGAACCTGTGCAGTGGCAAGCCAGTGAGAGGTTGATTTAGTACTAGATCTCAAAAGTTTTATTATGATGGTGGCGGAAGTTAAAGCATGGTGGACTAGTTTGTGGGAGGCATACCTAGCTAGTTCCTTGCTGTGTTTTGTTTTCTTTTTTTTTTCCTTTCTTTTTCAAGCCAGCTCTATAGTACAGTACTCAGGAATTTTTAATAAAGATTCAGTCACTGCCCAAACAGAGCAAAATAAAGAATGTACTCACTACTTCCTATCAGCAGGCAAGTGTTTGGCCACATCCAAGCAAGCAGGGCTCAATCTCGTACAACAGTGCCTTGGAAAGACAACTGCCATTAATTCCAAAAGCCCACCCTTCTTCCTTCCCCCAGCTTTATGTGAACATGATGCCTTTGCATGTAATTATCCCCCTTTGGTCAGCTAGAGTCAGCTGTCCCAGCTTTGTTTTCTTCCAGTTTCTTGTCACCCCAACCTACTCACTGGCAGAGCAGTGTGCAAAGCAGAAAAGACCTTGGCAGTGTAAGCACTGCTCGCCAATGGCTGAAACATCCCTGCCTTATCAAAACAAATCCAGAGAGCAGCACCATAGCAGGTGCTATAAAGAAAATTAGGTCTGTCTCATCCAAAATCAGTACACCAGACAGGGCAAAACCTGGACATTCTCAAAGAAAGATTTAATCCATCCTGTATGACCACAGAACAAGATGGACCTGCCCTGTCAGGCACACAGACACATTGCACAGGGTCTCATGTCCTGTAATTCAATAAATGACCAGGCTTGTCAGCACTAGTTGGCCTGTGTCCCACTGTGCCTCTTGAGAAGACCCTCACACTGCAAATGATTGGGAGCTTTCTTCTAGCTTGATTTATTCAGACCTTGTGCTTTTGCCAGACTCTTTGTTTAGCTGAATTATCTCTTTTTACCCAGTATTTGCATTCTGATTTATTTGCAGGGAATGCTTCCATTCCCTCTTACCCTTTGGTGTGGTTAATCAAGCCAAGTTTCTTTAATTCATTTATGTCAATATAAATTCAAAAAGATTAACATGTGTGACAGAATTACACTCAGAATTCTAAATAGGATTTTCCATCTAGCAGTCATATAGTCTTGGCAGATGTAGGTCTTCTAAAAAAGTTTTGCTAGATATATACAAAGATTTTTTGCTTTTTGTGTAAATATATCCCAGTTTCCAGGGCTGACATAAGCAAAGTAAGAAATTCCCTTGGGCAGCAGATTATTACAGCAATTAAATACAGCATTCTGTTAATTTTACCTTTTTTTTCCTGAACTGTGCACAAACCTGGAGCTAAAATAAATGACTTTAATGACTTTGTGTTCAACTAACATACACACAGCTTTTTTTTTTTTTTTAGGAGCTTGTATAAAAAAAAAAAATAAAAATCCTTGTTAGCTCCTAAGGACATTATTTAATTCTGGGTGATGTCTGTTCTTCCTGGCCACAAAACTGTGACTTTGGTCTTTTATACTAAGGTGCCACCGAAGTTTGTGTCAGAAGAAAACACTTTTCTGCCTTTTTGGTGTGAGAGTCGTTTCAAATAGTATGACCTTCTGTAGTCATCCACATAAATAGACACATTTCATGGGATACTTCATTGTTACCATACCAAACCCTCTGAGTTTGGGTGTCTTGCAGCAGACCCAAAAGAAAATTGTCAGATATCTTTACCTCAGGTTTTCCAATTTTTGCTGCTTTATTGTGTCTTCTTAAGCTAAGAATGGCAATGATATTTTTACTGTTTTGTGACATTTCTTAATTTTATCACTTTATAAGAAAATACAGTTTCTTTGTATTAAGTGGATTTGTCATTGGTATGAATAACACCACAACTTCAGTCACAATGTCAAATGCACTTATGTTTTACATATGTAAGTTGTTGTATTCAACAGTGACTGAGTTGCAACTTAGCAATATGACAGGGAAGGGGGAAAGTGTTTTCTAGAAAGGCCACTTCTGTGGAATACCAAAATGGAAGAAGCTGGAGATCAGTCACCAAAAAAAAATAAAGTTAAAATTGGTAATGGCCTTCATATCTAGTCTTCATCATTAAATAACTACACAGAATTTTTTTATTTAGGTGTTTGAGTCCTGTGTATTTTTTGATACAGAGATTGATTCAGGATGTAAGTTGCAGTGAAAAGTGCAATATGCAGTGAAGTATATCAAGTTTTAATAAAAACACATTTTTATTAAATGGAAATAAGCTAAAAAAAGGTAAGTAAACATCGTACTTAATTCTTGAAGCATAACTAGACCGATAATATTTTAGAATGTTTTCTTCAGAGGAGGCAGCTGCTTGGTCAGCTAGTTGCTTTTTCTCTCCTGTAATAATTGGCACTCACTGTTCAAGGTTTTTGAAGTCTTGGTGGGAGGTAAGGTTGCATTTAAGCTGAGTTGATGTATTGATCTCACCTGGTTCTGATTTTTTTGCTTCTCATGCTGCCAGCCCCACTTCTTGCTGTTCTGCACTACTCACTGCTCTACCTCTCATCCCTTTAGCCACGCTCCACACAACTTCCTCCCCACCCCCACTGCTGCCTCACATCACTTCTCTTGCTAGATGTGCCTCACAGTACTTTTCTCTCTATTTTCTCACCTCATTTTATTCACTCTGCTAGACATTCTAGACAACTTTAATAGTTTTGTGGTGTGTTGACCTCAGATAACAACTAAGCACCCACCAGCCACCCCACTGCAGGGTGAGGGAGAGAATTTGAAGAACAACAGGAAAAGCTTGTGAGTCAAGATACAGTTTAATAAATGAAAAGGGGAGAGAAAGTATGGACGGAAAACAAACAAAAAAACCCAAACAAACCAACAAAACAACAAAAACAAAAGAAGGGGGAGAAAAGCCAAACCTAAACCCCAAGTAATGGTAACGTAATCACTTATCATCAGAACACAGATGCAGATACCCAGGAGAGCAATGACTCCTTTGGAAGAACTCCTTCACAGTTATTGTTGAGCATGATGACACGTGGTGTGATGCACATCTCTTTGCTGAATTCAGTCAGCTGTCCCAGCACTATCCCTTCCCAGACTCTTGCCCTCAGCTTATTCGTGAGAGTGGGCTTGGAGTGTCACAGTGTGAGAAACAGAAGGCCTTGATGCTGTGCAAGCACTGTTTGATAACAGCTAAAATGCTGTTGTCAGCTCTGTTCTGGTCACAAGTCTAAAACACAGCACCATACGGCCAAGCACTAAGTCTCTTTCCTTTTTTCAAAGTATTTTCTTCTTTCTCTAGTCTTTGTATTGCAAGACTGGAAACAATAAAAAAAAAAAAAAAAGCTGTTATCATTAATTTCTGATATATTTAGACAGGCATTAGGACTGCATATTACTGTAAACACAGAATTTTCATCCTCTCCTTCTAAAAAAAAAAAAAAAGGCAAAAAGGCCTCTTAAACATAACACAACACATACAAAGTGACTCTGCTTTAGGCTTGCTTATTGATCCTTCTCATTTACCTTTCCTCTCTTTGCATAATTGTCATAAATTGCCCCTTCACTTCTCAGCATCCTCTGCTCCAGGTTTCTTGGAGGCTAAGGAAGGTGTGGTGAAATTATCTTATGCTTCAGTCCTCAGCAAACATTCTTTCCTTAAGATAGGAAACAGTCTTTATTTAACTAAAGTATTGACTGGGCTGTCCTGGAATAAGCACTGGGCTGAAAAAAACTTTTGGATGAAAGATGAAGTCTGCAAGGACAGTCTCAAAGGAAAATAATCTTGAGGGGAATATTTGCCATGAGAACTAACGTTCTTCACTATGAGGCGGCTGGATGAGATCACTGGAGCTGTCCTCTGATGGGAATGCTCCAGGAGATGATTTTTTTTCTGTAGGTGAGCTTTCTGACAGGCTTTGTAGTAGCTATAGGTGATACTAATTTTTCAGAAGAAAGAAGGAGAAACAAGGGAGACAGCAAGGTTGTTGAATGAGGAACAGAAAAGGATTTCTGAGGTAACTCAAGTTTAGGTAGATTAGGTATAGCTCTGTTTTTATTTCTTCATTAGTATCCTTTATATACATTTATATCCTTTATTTGATGTAGATTTTATAGCCAAATTTTTTTTTTTACACTTTATATTAAAAAGTTTTAAGTTAGAGATTAGTTAAGTATCTGCTTCAGAGCAAGTTATTCCCCATTTAAAGATGCATCACATTCCTGTAGGTGCTGCCTGAAGGAATTTCCAATGAGTTCCAGTTGCCCACCATGGCTTCTGCCATATGAGCCAACTTGAAGCACAGGGGCAGCAGCAGTATTGTCTAGTGGCTGCTGTTGGCAGCTCAGGGCTTTATGACATTTGGCAGGGCACAGGGAAATATATTTAAACCCTGTGAGTTCTAGAAAGCTTAAAAGTGTCACAGGGCATTGGTGGATGTAAGAAAAGGCCTTTTCTCTGTATGCCTAGGGGTTTTAAGATACGTATATCAAGAACAGTGAGTCACACACATTTTGTAGGAGGAAGCACAGCTAAGTACTGTTGAATATGCATTCCAGGTAAAGATCCACCAGGGATATATATTGTAGCATGGTGCAAATATTCAGAATTAATCTTCATTTGAGTTATTTATGCATTATACATAATTTGAAATAAATTTACTGACTAATAGACTCTTATACTAACTTCTGCTACAGATTATTGACTTGCTGGTAATATATTACTACTTACAAAAAGATTGTTTTGGGTTTTTTTTGCTCCTCCAAGTGACGCACTGTGAAGGTTGTGTAACTGAAAAGCTAAGTTAAGAACTTTGAATTTAGATCACCTGTGTGTGTATTATGAACAAATTATCCTATCTGCATAAAAAAGGAAAACACTAAGACATATTAAAATTCTTCACATTTTGTGAAAGATATTGGTGAAGTACTGGTTACACACTAGACAGCAAATGCAGTAATTTGGGGATTAGATTCTCCTTTGCAGAAGGTAAGTCAGGATTAATTTCAAAGTCCTTGTTGGTGTTAGGGGCTATAATTCCTGTTGTTAATTGCCTACACTATTCTGGACTATGAGGGTTGTCCACCATATGCTAATGAAACTTACTCCTCTTTTAAAAGTGGCACATCTGCCACTTTTTAATTTCTGTAATTACAAAGAACTTATTAAAGAAAATTCCAAAACTTCCTTGCAAAAATATTTTTATACTGTTTAATGTAACTACAACATCTAAACTATTTTCTTGGTCTCTTAGTTTGTATTCTATCACAGTCCAGCCCCTAACTAGTTTTGGGTTTTTTTTACAGCTCAGAGTTCTGGACTACCTGTATAAATTTTCTTCTTTGCAATTAAGAGTATGTAGCATGCTAAAAATATACTGAAAGCATATTCACTTGTAAGAAGTTATTGTACCTTCTCTGCATCTCTCGACTTCCAGTCATAATACTTCACCTACATGTAGCACTAATAAATATATATTCAGGGAGGAAAAAGTGAACTGTGATTTATGAGTCATTGGTAAGAGAAAAATTCAGCTGGTTTACAGTAATATACATCTTGCTTAATTGGAAATAGATTCCTTAAATATGAATTATTTTCATTTTTAGGATTAAAAAAAACCCTACATTTTGCTGTATGTCAAGATGTAACAAGTATACCTCAGACTACATTAGATAAATCACTTCCTCAAAGAGCTAATAAAGCTGATGACTAAGGAATGGTTACTCTAATTCTCTAGTATTCTGGAGGACAATTAAATGCAAATGCCATGATCTGATTTATCAGCCTGTTCATGCTCAGCCAGGTGAATGACAAGTATGTTTCAGAAGGCCTTGTAGAACAGGGGTTTTTTAACTCTAGTGAGGGATGAAGACACATCCATAATTGGAGAAATCCACCTAGAAATTGCTGATTTCTTATGTTTGAACATCACATAAGGACTCAACACAAATTCAATGGCAAGTAGAACATTTTAAAGGCAAAGATTTAGAAGTCCTCAGTTTGGTGCATAGTTGTATGTATAAACATTTGAAAATAATGAACACTGTAATTTAAGAGGCTACATACAGAAGTTATTTGTTTGAAGTCCAATTTTGGGAAATGATATATTTTGGAAATCTAGAAAAAATCCAGGCCCATTACTACCAGAAATATTATTCAGTTGAAAAGATAGCCCATCTTTTGAAGGGAGAACTGATAAATTTTATTTTAATCTTTTTCTGGTACCTTAAATCAATCAGCTATAGTTCTTCCATTCCAACAAAACAGAAATCAACTTGCCATCCAGTACTTTTGACATATACCAGAAAAACACATATATATTTCTTTTCTTCCTGTCTTGGTTAGTGTACTGGATGTGCTCTTTTTCCCCTGTCACTAGTATTCAGAGTGGGATTCGGAACGGTAACTTAGCACCTGAAGCCCATAGGACTCTCCTCTTTGCCAGCCTTCTGAACTCTTTGTGCTCATGAAAGAGCTACTGTGGGACTGGCCTCTTGCTGACAATATGTAGCAAATGCCAGGTTTAGAAATTGAGATGTCTGAGAGATGAGACTGATTGACTTTGAGCACTTTTTCTTTTATAGAAGTATATAATTTCAGATGGACACCTCAGCTTAATGTGCTGCACAGTGCAATGGGGTTGTCCTTAGCTGTTCACATTTCAGAAAGGCTTATCACTCACACTGTTAGTCAGCAGGTTCACTGTGATCCTCAAAACCCCCTGCATTTGTATAAATTAAGCTTTTCATTATCCATCTGATGGTATCTGGTACAGGACAAAACATTTAACCTTCAAATGAAAATATACTGCGGGGGCGGGGCAGGGGGGAGCAGGCTGAAGCAATATAAGCATAAGTGAAGGACAACTGAAAATTAAACAAACACTTGCTTTAGTGATCTTTAAGAAATGTGCTGAGCTCTAAAAGATATCTGAATTTGCACTTTACCTTACATAAAGAAAAGTTTTAGAAAACCTTAAACAATTCTGATGTCTCTAATAGTAACAGCCTCGATAGACAATGGAAGTTCCTTAAAAACCCCAACAAAAATAAAAACACACAAAAGTGAATTAAAAGAAAGTTTTTCAGTTGGATATTGTCAAACTGTTTTCCACATGCTTTTTGGGTAGTAGTTGATTTTGGGTATGGCAATGTGTATTGTACTTGAATTTCATTCCGCATTCATGTGTAAAGTGTTTGTCTTTTATATTGACTGATAACTTGCATAAAAAGACGATAATTATGATGAAAGGAACTGGAATGCCTTTCATACTATTTAGAAAATACTAGTGCTAACATGAGAGTTATTTAGTTATGTCCCCTCTTTATGAGTCAATCTGTAAGGGCACATTTGTGAACTGATGTAGAAATGAAATTCATTACAACAAACCTGAACTCAGGTGCATTTCTCTCATCATCTCTGCTCTCCCAAGACTATTCCAATGACTCTTCTACTGGGCCACATTCTCACTGGGGACAACCTTGGTAGTTGATATATAATCATGTTCCATAGTATGCTAGACAAAGCTCAAAAAAAATTGAATTTGCCAAAAATCAACAGATTTCCAAGGCCTTTACTCTACAAAAGATTTTCTCTCAAATCCTGACATCATTTATCCTTTTGAGACACTTGATTTCTGAGTAACTTGCCTCACTGCAGCAGGCTAGAGAAGTAAATCTGATGTATCCTATATTCTTCTGAAAAATGCAGGAAGGACAACAAAAATTCTTGCTTGAAGTATCCCCTTTTGGTAATTGTACTGGATGTCTGCTCTCATTTTTTGTTCACAGACTTGACACAAGAAAAACTCTGTACAGTCCAGGTGAAAGTTCTTTCAGTTCTGTATCTTTTCCCAAACATCAGTCTCAAGTTAGATGCCTGGGGGAAATGGTAAGCATATGACAAATACAGAACAACATTTCCACTGAAAATGAAGTCAGCAAAAAACAATCTATGTGGTACAGACACTGTCTGAAAAGGTATTTTTTTCAGTGAAGGAAGTGTCTCTGAAATATCACATGAAATACATGGTGCAGTTTCCTCCTTTAGGGAAGAGTAAATTTAGGGCAATGTCTATGGAGAAAAAAAAAAAAATCAGCTTTTAACTACAGCATCCTGTAGCAGGTGAAGAGATTCTGGAAATTCTCAGTGCTTAAACTGCTCTTAATATTTTGTGTAAACTTTTGAGACTATCTTGCTTTTTCGGTTGCTCTGACTGATTTGTGTCTTCAGAGTATATCTTTTACTCTTGATATTTGTGCTACTCCCCTCTGAAAACAGTGTTCTTTAAGAGTCTTTTTTTGTTTACCAATCCACTTCTTCCTGCTTAGTTACAGTCATGATTTTCTCTGCTCGTGTCATCCCTTATGTCTTACCTTAAGTCGGTCTGTGTAGTGAAATATATTAACAGACTTTTTCCCCCTAAAATATGCACACTTTTTATTAATCTTCTTTTCTAAATCCCTCTGTTTTGTTTTTTTTTTGGTTTTGGTTTTTTTTGTCTGTTCTATGCATATTCTTACATATTCTTCCCTAATTTGGATTTTAAAATCCTCCAGGAAAGGACTTTGTCCTCTACAATCTCTTTGAAGGATCATGCAAAGTTAATAGGTTGTATGAATGTTTAATAATTATAATATTCATAGAGATGTACTTTTTTAATACTAATGAAAATTCTGTAGCTGCATGAATATTCTGCGATATTGCTGCTTTAAATGTTGACATTCAGGATCAAACTTTCTGAAATAATATACTTTCTGCCACTTATCTGTATGACCAATATGTTGTCTAAATATATGCTAGGCATTGATTATACTATGTAACGTGTGCAGGCAGACTCCTAAAACTGTATGGTAGAAGCCTACATAAATCTTGCTGATACTGCTGTAGACAGAAGGGCTTATATGTGTGTTACAGGAACCTGCAAATCAGGCACATAAATACTTGTCTACCCAGGGGTTTTCTTGCAAAATTATAGATACAGAAATGGAAGCTCAGATTAATCTGGCATGGTGCAGTAGAGCTGTAAACAAGGAAGCCGTACAGCTGCTCTCTGAAGCAGGCACAATTTTTGTTCCTATCAGACTGCATGTTGTGTACAGGCAAAGTCAGACTAACCAGATTTGTTGACGAGTTGAATCTGTTAAACAATTTAATATGTACTGGCAAGTTTGATTCAACTGGCAAAGAATTTTGTAACCCACTAACTAGCTATTTTTTGGGACTTTGGAAAGCATAGCCTATCCCTTCAGTAAGGTATCCAAAACACAAGGACTTCCAGCTCCCAGTTTCCTTTCAGTCCTGGTAATAAGGCTGAGGAAAACAGACTGTAACTGACTCCTTGCTTTTAAAGCTTTGATGTTGCTATCTTATAAATGCCCAGCTGTGTAAATTCCCTGGCTGTGGGATCATTGGCTTACAACCATCTCATGGCTACTTGGGTTTGTTACCATGTGAGCAAGCTGAAAAAAATTCCTTTCTGTTTATATTAGTTGCTAGAAAAATTCGTATAATTTTTTACATCTCTTTTCATAAGAAGCAGGGTTTAAGTAGATGGAAGAACATACAGGAAGCAGTAACAGAAAGTTAGGATGCAGGAGACTGTAAACTGAGGAGATCATGCTGTGCAGACTTGTAAAGATTATTGAAGGAAGACGTTTTAGCAGTCTCTCAGAAAGTCATACTTCACACTTGCAGGTGCATTGGCAGTCAGATTTTATGTTGTTAATCTGCTGTGAGCAACACTGTCATTACAAGTTTCTGGTGTACAGCTCATCCACTTCAGTCTTTTTATTTGTTTGTTGTAGTTTCTGTCTTCTTCACTCTATCAAGAATCTGTTGGCACTGTCATTGGGTTTTTTTTGGTTTTTTGTTTTTTGTTTTTTGTTTTTTGTTTTTTTTTTTGGGGGGGGGATGTTTCCTATGTTATCACTCAAATGTGTTTCTCTTTACATGGATGTCACTATTTTCCCCTTGAGGAGATCAGGTGCCTTTATCT
The DNA here is from genome assembly GCA_035221455.1 of Xenops minutus. Taxonomy (NCBI): domain Eukaryota; kingdom Metazoa; phylum Chordata; class Aves; order Passeriformes; family Furnariidae; genus Xenops; species Xenops minutus. Next base: position 73,171,998 of record JAWWEE010000074.1, on the reverse strand, counting down.
GCCTCATTTCTGTTGCAAGAGTCCTTCCATGTTAAGCAGCATAGTGTTTAAAAAAAAGACTCATATTTCTTTGATGTTATTTGCAGTGTTTTATTTATATCTATTTTAAATGTATATTTTGTAGGTGTTTGAACAATAGGTTATGTAAATAACACAAGTGATATGTACATGTTTTATAAACATGCAAGTTTGCACACACACGCGTATATTTTCTGTGTACTTACTGTTGTCCCTCTGCAACTCCTATGGACATTGTTAGAGGCTACTGTTAGTGTGAGGCATTTCTTTAAAGAAATCCATTTCATGAAGTTGTCAGTAAGATAAAGATAACATTTTTTTCCAGTTCTTGTGTAAATGGTCTAAACTCAACAGCAGCATTTACAATAAAGAATCTAAGGTTCAGTGTTATGCTTCAATACTGATAATGGATCTTCTGTATTTCCTTCTTACTCCTGTCTTAACCATTTTTAGATAGGGCTTTGATTACATGTCTAAAATCATAAGTGTTAGCCGCCTTTCTTTTCGCATTTGTTCATGTTAGCCACCATTTTTTGTAGTTTAAATTTCTTTGTTAATCCTGAGTACTCTCTTCATACCTCTTCATTTACTACTCTTCCTAGCACTGTCTGTGTAAATCACCATGACATTCTGTTCTACTGTTCCCTGTCTGAGAATGAAATCCTGACCCCAGGGAAATTAGTGGCAAAGTACATCAGCTTCACTAAGCACATAATTTCTTACTACCAGTTCTGTATCCTGCCATCCCTTGTTTTGACATACAATGTCCTATGTCAGGAATTTAGAGCAGAACATTTATTGTCCTCGATTTGCTATCCCATTCTATAAAAACTTTCATAGAAGTTGGATCAAATTTTATTGTATAATTGAAGTCAAGCCAAATTACAATCCTTTACAGAAAGAGAAGCCAGCACAGATGACTCATTTTTATGTAAACCAAGGCTTGAATGACACAGGGCATCATCAACACAAAAGCCTGCAGAGCTCAGCTACCAAAGTTCACTTATTAATTGTTTTTGTCTTGCTAGGATGGCAAGACTGAATTCTAAGTATACATCTTTTTCATTCTTGTGCTTGGTTTTTCAGACAGCTACTGAGAAAGATAAACTAGTATCTTGAGCATATCTTGAAAAAATATTATCACATTTTATCAATAAAAAGTACTGCAGCCGTTTTTGTGTGCTTTGCAAATTCCTAAGAGTTTTGCCATATTGTTAAGTGGTCATAAAAGATAGGCTTTTGAGTAGATATTTTCATAATGAGATGAAAATAAGACACTGAGTTTCTTTAGGAAAGGATCACAGTATTTTTGGTTACTAATTGATATTCTTAGTATGGCTTTTTTTTAATTATTTTTTTTTCAATGAAGAAGATACTTATTTCAATGAGAAATCTTTTGAAATAAACTGCTAGTCAACGTAATCAGGAATAGGGACAACAGTGTTAGAGCCTGGGCCGTAATTACTATTTACAATGAAAGAAAGCAAGCCTTTCATTGGCAGTTCAGGGACAAAAAAATAAAACAAAACAACAAACAAACAAACAAACAGGTGCACAGTTTTTCAATATCCTGTAGTATGTTGTTGTTTTTTTCTGATACATGTCATGATGTATCACTTTGGGCCTATATTTCTCTAAGTTTTTTATACTATTCTGGGCAAATATTTAGTTTTCATTTTTGTTTTTAATATTGTTTTCTTCCATATTCCTCATGTACCGCTTAAATTTTTAAAAAAAAAATAAAAAAAAAATTGCTATCAGCCCTTCTATGCATAATGACATCAGAACTTTAGTGCTTCTTTACTATTGCTGTCACTTACTAGCCCTTCTTAGCATTGCGACTTAATTAGATGCTCTTTGCAATTAATAGAATGATTAAAGGTATAAGAAGGTATGAAAAAGAAGCTGTACTTTCATGAATTGTAACCAGTAGTTCTGAGTTATTTTGTATATAGGTGGACTCTCATTTCTCATTTTTCAGCCTGAAAGGATAGAGAATATATGCATTTCTTGTATACATAATGCGTGAACCACATGTCTGTGTCTGGCTATCTGTCCATCTGACTGTTTTCTTCTTGCAGCACAGGATACCTGCGCTAACCACTTGCACTTAAAACGATACTCTTGAGCACTTAATTATTTGCATGTAGTTGCTGTTGCTCGAATTGTTTCAGGAAGTAATTACTTGAAACTAGAATCACACTTCTCTGTGTGTGTGTGTGTGTGTGTGTGTGTGTGTGTGTTTGTGTCACAGGGGGGATGTGTGTGCTTGCCCTCATGTGGAGGGATTCAACCTAGAGTAAGGTAATGATTAGCAACTAGATCTGATCTTTATCTAGCTCAGTAGCTGTTCAAAATAGATATGCAAGCAATATGAGATTAATTTCAGTGTACTAATATCTGGTTTATATACTTTATTAGCTGAAGCCATAAAAATATTGGTTTTCATACATTTTCTTTAACTGATCTATTTTCTTAGAGTTTTCCACAGAAGATGGTCATGATAGAATTGCTAAAAAATAGACATTTAAATATGTAACAATTGTAATATCCTGTTGTAGTGGGTTGATCTCAGCTGGTTTGCCCACCAAAGCTGCACTATCACTCCCCTCTGCAACTGGACAGGGGAAAGAAAATATAACAAAAGGTCACGAGTTGAGATAAAGATCCCTTACTGCTTACTGTCAGAGGAAAAACAGACTTGAAGTGGGGATATTAATTAAATTTATTACTAACAGAATCAGAGGAGGAGAATGAGAACTAAAATAAATCTTAAAAACACCTTCTTCCCACCCCTTCCTCCTTCTCAAGTCTGACCTCCTTCCTCGGAGTGGTGCGGGGAGGTGGGGACTGGGGGTTATGGTCAGTTCAGTTCATCATAGGTTGTTTCTGCTGCTGCTCAGGGAGAGGAGTCCTTCCCCTGCTCCAGCATGGGGTCCCTCCCATGAGAGACAGCTCTGCTCAAAGCTCTCCAGCATGAGTCCATCCCATGGGAACAGTTCTTCATGAAGTGCTGCAATGTGGGTCACTTTTACATGAGGTGCAGTCCTTCAGGAACAGGCTGCTCCAGCATGGGTCCCCCACAGGGCCACAAGTACTACCAGGAAACCTCCTCCAGTGTGGGCTCCTCTCCCCACAGGTCAGCAGGTCCCTGCTAGGTCCCTGATCCAGCATGGGCCTCCCACAGAGCCGCAGCCTCCTTCAGGTATCCACCTGTTTGAATGGGGGTATTGTCCATGGGCTGTAGGTAGATACTTACACCTCTGCTGGCCTCACCATGGTCTTCACCATGGGCTGCAGGGGAATCTCAGCTCTGGCACCTGGAGAACCTTCTCCCTCTTCTTCTGCACTGACCTTGGTGTCTGCAGAGTTGTCCACGTGTTCTTACTCCTCTCTTCTCTGGCTGTAATTTTTGTCTGCACAAGAATTTCTTTACCCCATCTTTAATATATTATCACAGAGACATTACTACCTTCTCAGATTGGCTTGGCCTTGGCTAGTGGTGGGACCATCCTGGAGATGACTGGCCATCAGAATATGCTATCACATAAGCCAAGGTGTTGTGGTCTAATTTCCATGAAGGTGAGATGCTTTCAGACCATTTCTGAACGGAAGATTTCCCTAGATAGTGGGTAATATAATATTGCCCCATTTCCTGATGGTGTTAATTGAATATAACTATACAAATATGTTTCTTAAAACCTCATACAGCTTGATAATGATGATTACAATATTTCTAATTGGAACTATGGCTAACCTCCAAAAGGAGAGTAAATTATTTAATATTGCATATCACATTTCTTCATGGGCACACTTATCTGATTCCTGCTTACAGCTAAGATGAAATGAAAAAAAAAAAAAATTGCAAATGTTTTAGTATATCCATTTATTACAAGTTGGTGAAACAAATGTATTGCTGTGGAAACAAGATTCATTTTTTAATAAGCTATGGCACAGGGATAATTCAAAGTAATCTGATAAAAATAATTAAGAAAAAGAAGGCTTTAGGTTATATACTCAGCAGGAATACCTGTATGCTTCTTAGTAGTTTTCAGACCTTTCAGTGTGAGGTGGCTAACTTGATACTCCAGGTGTTGTGATTTGTGTTTGTCATGCTGTGCATCTTTGGGAATTGAAATATTTGTCCATGCTACTGAACCAACAGAGATGGATTTTTCTCATTAACTGAATCCCAACGAGGTAATCATTGTAGACTTTTGAAATGGATCTGTATATTTGATGTTTATTATTCATTCCACCTAGGAAAAGCCTTTAGCTAATCATATTTTAATGACCTAAGAGACTTCAAGGGAACTATAATTAATATTCAGAAAATAGTCTATATTTTCTTCTGGAATGTGCAGTTTAATTAAAGGGATCAAACTGAAAAACAAAACAGTTTTAAAAAAGGTTGTTTTCAACTGAAATATCTTAGTGGAGCAAGTTATCTCAATAAAAAGAATGTATTTTTCTCTAAAAGTTGAATACAGACCTAGTCATTAAAACTCTCTAGCATCTGCAAGTAATTTTTTTTTTTTTTATATGTTCTTTTTTTCTCCCAGAGTTCCAAGTTTTTAAGTTGAAAGGGCTAGGAAAAGTCATATTAATTTCTATTCTGTTTGTAAGGAAATGATTTATGATTATACAGATTTTAATAAAGAACTACTTTTATTTCACATGAATTTTTAATGGGTTGTGGCAGGTATTCTTCATATATAGTATATACCCTAAATATATATTTATAGAGCAGCTGTTTCTTGCATCTTGTATTACTGTGGGTTTCTGCTCTAACATTAGAGCACACGTGCACTTTGCCATGCAATGCAATAGAGACCCAACCTCTGATCTTTTGACATGAACTGAGTCTGTAGTTCGAAGTTAACACAAACATTATGCTGTGCCTTACTTAATAAACCATGAATGACAGGTATAACTAGTCCAATACTGATGCCATGCCAATGGAGTTTCATTGCTGTAGGAATCAGAGGTACTGTTTTCCCAGTTCACTGTACCATGTAGACTTCACGAGCTTGAATTGTTCTTAGCATTAGGTTTAATCTGTGTTCTGCTGTGTAATGAAAAAATTAATAGACTGAACACTTATTGTGTCTAATGTACATATAAAACATGACAACTGATAGACATTTATGTAATTTTAAATTTGTCATGGTATAGAATGACTCGGAGAAATCCACTCAATATCTGGTCTCATTTCTGACCATGAAATTATTTTCACCTAATATTGAAATCACAGGAGGGAATATATTTTAATTAATCATTGACTACTAAAGGTTCTTATTTTAAATTAGAGAAAAATAGGGATAAACATAAAGCTGTTAAGAAAATAGATTTACTTATAAAAACTCAAGATATTTTTCATAATATATTTTCCATTCAGAGGAACATGCATCCAAATTTATCAGTCATTGCAGGTTCCTGATAATCTATTAGAGGTATCAAAACTAGATCTATGATTCTGAGTTTTTAACAGTCATGCGGCTAGCATTTCCAACCATGTTATGAATTGCATAATGCAATCTTTATTGGAAATCTGTGAATGAAAAATGGTAGGCAAACAGATCTCAAAGACATGTACCATTGTTCAGTATAATTGACTGCTGCTTAATGGTCTGTACTACTGCTGAATTCTTTACAGACTGAAGTGCATTAAAAATGCCAATGACCGATAGAAATGTTATACTTTAAAAAAAAAAAAAAATCAGTGTACAATAACCTCTGTCAAGATTTTTTGTTGTTGTTTTTGGTTTGTTTTTCTTTTGTTGTTTGGTTTCGTTGATTTTTTTTTTTTTTTGGGTTTTTTTGTTTGGTTGGTTAGTTTTTTTTTCACTTGCTGAGACCATCAATACTTCACTTCCATTTGAAGAATAACACTGCACCATAATCAGTAAGACATTGTTAGTCTTTGTTTCCAGTATTTCTAACTTGAATTCAGAATTTTCAAGCTGTAATAAAACAGATTACAAGGTCACAAGCCATGGGTGTATCTGATGCGATAGTCATAATTTTGGCTTACATAAGGTCTATGTGCCCTGGAAACTGTTGTAGTTATAGAAGAAAGGAAAAAAAAGCTCCTAAGTGACTGAAATCTTGAATTAATCTGGTCTTTTTATTTCACAGAACCAGACAATGAGTAAGGTTGGAAGGGACCCCAGTGTGCCATCTGGTCCAACCTCTCTGCTCAAGCAGGGTCATCCTAGATCACATTGCACACAATTGAATCCAGACAGTTCTTGAATATCTCTAGTGAGAGAGAGTCCACAACTGTTCTGGGCAGTCTGCTCCAGTGTGGGGTCACCTGCACAGTAAAGAAGTTCTTTCTCATACTCAGCTGTAACATCCTGTGCATTGGTTTCTGCCTATTCCTTCCTGTACCATTGCTCAGCATGACCAAGAAGAGCCTGGCTCCATCCTTTTGACACCTTTCTTACAGATATTTATATTCATTGATGAGGTCACTTCTCAGTTGTCTCTTCTTGAGACTGAACCGGCCCAGCTCTGTCAACCTTCCCTCATAAGAGAGATGCTGCTGTCCCTTAATCATCTTTGTTACTCTCTGCTGGACCCACTCCAGCATGTCCATGTCTCTCCTGTACTGAGTGCAGAACCGCACACAGCACTCCAGATGTGGCCTCACAAGGGCTGAGCAGAGGGGCAGGATCACTTTCCTTGGCCTGCTGGCAATGCTTTTCCTAATGCATCCCAGGATGCCATTGGCCTTCTTGACCACATTGTTGACTCATGAACATCTTTTTGTCCACCAGTACTCCCAAGTCCTTCTGTGCAGAGCTGCTTTCCCTGGTGCATGGGGTTATTCTTGTCCAGGGGCAGAATATTTCATTTTCCTTTGTTGAATTTCAGACAGTTTTTCTCTGCCCATCTCTTCAACTTGTCAAGTTCCTTCTGAAGGGCAGCACAACACCCTGGGATATCAGCCTCTCCTCCTAGATTTCTTTCCCTTTTGTTCTGCGTAGTTCTTAGACCGTGAATTATTTATGTATTATTTTGTTTCTCATTATTATTTTCATTTGAACATTTGATCTTATTTTCCATCACTGTGATTTGTGAACTGACAAAAAAGTGTGACTAGATTTGATTTGCAGGATTATGCTAGTCCACTTTCCTTAAAAGAAAATCTTTGTCTTGGAGGTATCTTTGACTCTTTGAATAAGCTTCTTGATAAAAAATAAAAATGCTTTCTCACAAAAGTTATTTAAAAGCAGCTTTCTGATCATCACTCATACTGCCACTTGATGAGGTGAAGGAAACCTGGAGATGCACAAATTTTTGTAAACAGCATAGATGCATGCACTTTAAACCAGGCAAATGAACAAACAAATAGACGAAAATTCAACACTTCAAAATCCTTTTGAACAGTCACATCTGACAGGGTACAAATGACAATTGGAAAAATGTTTATTCATTTGCTTTCCCCAGGTGACAGATATCCACCTGTGAAAAAAAAAGAACTAAAAAACTCTGTGTTGAAGGCTCACTAATAATTTGTGGATTCAGAGAGACAAGTGGGTTGTAGATACTTGAACAGCCTTTCCTTCTATTTAAGTCTTTACCCTGATCACTGATCAGGAGATATGTCTGAATATAGTATTGGTCTATTACACTTTTACATAATACATTAAGGCAGATGCTATGAAAACGCTGCACTGAACCGTCAAACGATAATATCTGAGACAGCACCTCCCTGTTGTATAATGCTATGAGAGACTGGCCTCTGCAGTTATATAGGGAAACTGACCTTGTGGAGAAGAGCATTTTTGTTTGCATGTGTACAGAAATACAACATAAAGGAATAGATTTCAACATCCAGTGCTCTTGCCTAGTGAAAGGTGATCCTAACTGCTGCTATCTGTAAGAAGCACAAGGTTAAATATTTATTCACTTCCAGAAAGATGAAGAATCAACTAGAGCAAGCCATATACTGTTCTATTATTGCTACAATATGAGGAAAACTTTATTTCAGAATATTTTTTTCCTATTTATCTATATGAAAAATTAAAGGTGTGATCCTAAAAAAAAAACCCTAATTCAGAAGAGGTGAAGATAAAAAAGAAATTACTTGGGGAATAAAAAAACCCAACCAAACACTAAATCATAACAGACATATTAAATACGTATTGGAGTATAGAAAAATAAATTTGTAGTTTTCTGACAAAAATGGTTAGATGACTTCATGAGTTCTCAGGAATTGATACCAAACTGTAACAATGCTGCTCAAAATCAACAAAAAATAAAGAGCTGTGAAAGTCTTTCAATCTTTCTATTGGTAATTAATGAAATCTAAAGTATGCACGGTTACTTTGGTTTTGAACTAATGTAAAAAAATGGTGTGAAAAATGATGCTTAGTGATTGAAAGAACCCATATGGATTCATGAATCTCTATAATAAACTAACAAACACCTAAGCAAATACCAGAATTCTACAAAGTTGGGGAGTCAAGATTTAACACTGCCTTTTGGCTTAGTTTGTTTTTTAAAAGTGTCATGTGAAAAGGGGGGATTTTCCCAAACTCTTAGTGTTTGTTTCATCCATCAGTGCCCCAGGAAAGTCGAGACCCTTGTGCCTGACCAGTCTCTGAGCATCCCGTTATGGGAGCCTTTCACTGGAGCAGAGACTAATCAGACTGACTTATTCACAGTAACACTCCAGAGAGACCACCTCTGGGTCTCCACACCTTTACCTACTGCCAGCGACTGTCTTGAAGGACTCACATCAACATTTTACAGAATAACATTGTTTATTAATAAAACTGTGGCAGATTACAGTTTAAGAGTTGCTGGTGATAGTATCTGACTGTAAAACCATATTCAAAGCAATATAGTAACAAGCTCTAATCCTTATCAGAAGGTAGCTCAAGATAATAAGTCATCACACACAGAGTATTGTTCTTACCCAACAGGTGTCCCTATGAGGGAGAAGAGAGTTTCAACCCATTCTTAACTTACTTTTATACTATTTATTTGCATTTAGGTGGAGCTGGAGTGACTTTAATCATATATCTTACTCAGTGAGGGGTGTTCATACCTTTGGGGTAGGTATCTCAGTGCAGAATCTGAAATAATCTTGGGAATGTGACACGCATCGATCTGAGGAGACGGATTTCACCACAGTTGCCAATTCAACAGCAGGACATCTTTTATCTCTCTTAGCTTTCAGCTGGCATGCAGCTTATCATATAGAATGTATCACTAGGTTCCCTCCTCTGCAAGGGTTTCAACAGTCCGGCCATGGTGTCTCCACTCCTCTCTACCCTCTGTTTAGTTCCCCTTAGATTGTATTGTGTGTGGGAAGTCAGGTATGCTGACAGCATTCTATCCAGGCTGTAGCAACCACATTTTCTCCTATAATTTCTGTACTATTGTTTTTTTAACCCCAGTCTTTTTCACACAAAAGGCTTGTTAATAAATTTCTTCAAAATACTAGTGGTGGTATATTCAACATCATATACAGGTAAGAAAAAAAGTAGGTTGGAAATCTGATCCCAATCACAGTGACTTTTAAATTACTTGGGATAGATAAGCTGGAACGTATACATTACTGGTTTCAAATAATGATGCCCTGTGACAATTTTGTTTATTTTTAATGAAAATTGAAAAAGTTTAAAATCTGCTTGATATTTATCAATATCACATTCTCCTGTCTATTTTTAGAATACTGTAAGACAGCAGTGGCAAAAAAAATCAATTGCTTTGTTGATAAGCATTAACCAAAGTATTTGCTTTTTTCATAATTTGAATTAAGCCATTAATCAAAAAGATCACAGAGAAGGACAAGGGAAAATAAGAGTCTGCAGGTTCCTTCTGAGCTTTCCTCTATTTCACAGTCCTTGATTCAAATAGGAATTAGATTTAAATAATCTATGAGTTTTCCCAAAGGCTAAAAATGAGCCTCACATTTTGACCAACACTGATTTTTAAATGCTTACAGAAGAAAGAGAGGTGTTATAAAAATCTGTTAAAAAATATTTCTAGAGAGAGAAGCATCGTAAAATATTGATTATCATCATTTTATCATGTTTGATTATGGTGTAAAGAGGTAGACCATGAAGCATAAATCATAAGCTGTAGTAGGTGTAGGGATAGGCTGAGCTGAACTTTTCTGAGTTACTGTATAATGAAATTATGGGTTTGTGACACACAAATGGTTTCAGAGCATAATGCCAAAACAAAGGTGATAATTTCTAAGTTCTATGCTAGTCAGTTTCTACAGGCTGGCTGATCTAGGAACAGTGCTTTTGTACAAAACTTCTTGGAAAGAAAAGGAAAAAAAAATATAGTGTCGTCGTCTTCATTCAGGTGCATGTTTTTCCTCTTTGGAATATGACTTATAGTCATCATCTCTGAAAGAAACAGTCCTGAGACACAGTAATGGTTTTGTTGATATTCTTTATTACTATTATTACCTGACTTTTCTTTTTCCTCTCAAGAAATTAGCTCATCCAGCAGACTGTGTCCAATGGCTGACAGTAACAGACATGATTCACACACAGAGAGCTCTGGTATCACCAGCAGCAAGGCAACAATCCTGATGGGATCACAAAGACATGTTGGGTTGAATCTCATGACTACAGTTTTGAAATGGAGGGATACAGGCTCTTTAGGAAGGATAGGCCAGGAAGCTGAGTAGAGTGAATTGCCTTTTATGTGACAGAATATCTTGGATGAATCAAGCTGTGCCTGAGGATGAATGAGGAGCCAAATGATAGTATATGTATTAGGATTAAAGAGAGGACTGGCAGAGCCAGAATTATAGCATGTGTCTGCTAAATGTCACCCCACCAGGAAGAGCAAGTGGATGAAGCCTCTACGGACAAAGAGCATCATGCTCACGTTTGCAGGCTTTGGTCATCATGGGCAACTTAAGTATCCTGCTACCTCCTGGAGAGGCAGCACAGCACATTGTAAGCAGTCCAAGAGTGCTTTGATGAAGACTTTCTGTTCCAGGTGACAGAGGGAACCTTACAGAGAGGTGCTCTGCTGGACCTGTTACTCACAGAAAAGGAAGACCTCATTGTGAATGTGTGGGATAAATGTAACCTTGGCTGCAGGGAATGTGAGATGGTAAAGTTCAAGATCTGAGGAAAGGGATAAAAGTGAAAAGCAAGCTTATATCCCTGGACTTCAGGAGGGTAATCTTTGGCTTCTTCAAAGACGGGATTGGAGAGACCTGTGAGATAAAATCCTGGAGGGAAGAAAGGCCCAAGAAAGGTCCATGTCAACTAACAGGAAGTCAGGAAAAAATGCCAGGAAGCCTGTTCAGATAAACAAACAGATGATGGGATGAACTCAAAAGTGTTGAGGGGTCTGGAAGATGTCATTGCTAAGCCACTGTCAGTCATGTTTGATGATGAATGGGTGCACTGCCTGAAGACTGGAGGAAAGCCCATCTTAAAGAAGGGCAAAAATGAATACAGAGGGAAATACAAGCCAGTGGGCCCCACCTCAGTCCTGAGGGAAGGTTGTAGGAGTCCAGGAATTTGAAGATTGGAGAAAGGACATCAAACCTTGTACTTTTGATAGTGAAGAGACTGATATTTGAAGATTTTGGACTGGTTTACCACAAGCATTTTGGGTTTTGTATTGTCTTTCTCAGTTTATTGTATTATTCCCTATATTTTGTATTGTAAGTTCTGGAAAATTCCCTTATCCTTCATGGCCCTGAACCCTGTTCTCTCATTGGTTGATTTTTGCTGCATTGCAGTAATTTTCCCAATATGGTTATCCCAACCCTCTATTTGCAACTCCTCCCTTTCTCCATTCCTTCTCCACCCAAGTTACACCCCCCTTCTAGAGAGTTCTTTACCTACCCTATATAAGGTGGGAGCCATCCTATTAACGTGCCATTTTTTACCTTTAATCACAGGATGTTGTTGTGTGGATGTTGGTTTCCCAGTGCAGAGCTGCAGAAAATGAGGGAATAGCTTTGTTAATGATTTGGATGACTGGGCAGAGTGTACCCTCAGCCACTTTTTTGATGATACAAAACTGGGGAGGAGTTGCTGACAGGCCAGAGGTCACAATGACATCCAGACAGACCTGGGCAAACTGGAGAAGTGGGATGAAAGGAACCACATAAAGTTCAATAAGGGCAAGTTTAAGAAGTCCTGCACCTGGAGAGAAACAGCCCTGCACATCAGTGTATGCTGGGTACAACCTATCTGTAAAACATCCTGGCAGAGAGAAGGACCTGGCGGCTCTGTAAGTCAACCAAGTTGAACATAAGCCAGTGAATGTGCCCTTACTGCAAAAAGGGTCAGCAGTATCCTGGGCTACATTAGACAAAGTATTGCCAGCAGGCTGAAAGGGGGGATACTTCCGTTCTACTCAGCACTGGTGAGACCACATCTGGAGAGCTGTGTCCATTTCTGGGCTCTCCAGAACTGGAGGGGCATGGACATACTGGAGATTGTCCAACAAAGAGCCACTGGAGCACTTCTCCTATGAGAAAAAACTGAGAGCTGGGACTCTTCAGCCTAGACAAGAGAAAGGTCCTGGGGAATCTTAAAATTTACACAAATACTTGAAGGGACAGAAGGAACAGAGCTGAGCTCTTTCTGGAGATGCCCAGTGGCAGAACCAGAGGTAATGGACACAAACTGAAACACAAGGTTTCCCCTGAGCACTGCAGAGATTTTCCAGAGAAGTAGTGGGGTATCCCTTCTTGGAGGTATTCAAAATCCACCTGGATATGATCCTGGTCAGCTTTAGCAGGAGGGTTTGCACCAGATGGCCTCCAGGTATCCCTTCCAAGCTCAGTAATTTTGTGATTCTGTGATACCAGAAAGCATTAACCCTTTTTTCTACAAATACATCTCAGAGTTTATCCTAAACTTATTTTTTATTTGGTATGTACTTCACTTTTCCCCTGTAAAGATCTTTGGTTGCATTGCTATTCAGTAGAGACTGTAGGCAAACAACTAGGGCAGAATTAAGGCTGTGTGTTTCACTGTTATTTTAAAGTTGACCAGAAAATCATTTATTTGCTTTTTGTCAAACTACTGGTTGAGTTTGGAAGTGCATTAAGGATAAAATGAATAAGGATTTTATTATTTTGTTATTTTTTTCATCTTGTTATCTAGACCAGATCATAATATTTTGCATATTTGCATTGTTCATGATCAGGTGAGCAACAAGCATTGATAATTTGTAGATGCTTAGTTTCACAATTAAAAGTAAATGGTGTCTTATCTTTCATATAGTCATATTTGTTTCCTGTTCATTACCTTGTAACTCCAGACCCTGAATTTCTAGGAAAAAAATGAAAATTCTCACATAAAGTTATAGGAAGGACAGTATTGTGCTAATGGAAATCAGATTCTGAGTGTAATAGGAAGTGAAAATTCAGAACATTCTTTTTCTTTCTCTGATGCTTACATGAACTGCATTATATATGTAAGTTTATTTTACATAAATGATAGAAGGAAATGCATGAGAGAAAATATTGAAGGCATTGGTTAATAGGAATTCTATTTCATTAACCACAGATAGTCTTTTTGGAAAGTATGACTCAGCTGTCCTGAGTTTGATAGGGATTTTCTGCCTTATATCAAATGATTGATATTAATGCATTCATGGAGGATTTGAAAATTTCTCCCATGTCTTTCAGACGTGTATATACATCTTCAGTTTTACCAAGGCAGTTTCCTTTCCTATGTGTATGCAGGCAACTGTATACAGACACAGATACCTCCATCTACACTATGAACCATTCAGATATGGGTAAGCTCTCAGGTATAGTGAAAAACCACATACACATGCACTTCCCACTTTGTAATGCTGCTGCTGCTCTGAAAGGGGAGATATGGTCTTGTAATCAATCCTTCCCAACCTTTATCTCTGCACATCTTCTTCTTGTCTTTACATTTCTCAGTACCACTTTGTAACTATAGGAGCTTAAAGCCTACTACATGTAAAACCACAATTCACAAAAAATGCACTGCCATCTTCTTAAATGTGCTGATGCCTTAGGGTTTTCATGAATTTGTAGATTTTTATACTTCTAAGTAGTTTCTTACATTTAGAGTAGCTAACAACCTCTAACCCTGTGCTAGCTGTCTTAAGGGTCAGATAATAGATGGAACACCATGCCAGGGAAACATGTACCAGAGCTAAGGCAATTAGATACCATGTTAGTCAAAACAAGAAAGCAAAGCCCAGCAACCTTGGAGAAGCTCCAAGAAGGGAAAGTGGC
>JAWWEE010000074.1:73140855-73157653 GCA_035221455.1 Xenops minutus | reverse complement strand
ATTCTGTACCCCAAAACCCTATAAGTAAAAGAACTCTTCTCTACTTTACCCACATAAAGTTGTCTTGGAAAGTTTTTATCCCTCCTCCTTATGGCAACAGAGCCAACAATTTTTTTTTCTTCAAATTTCATGTCAGAAGATTGCTTTTTTGACATAATAGTCTCTCTTACTTTACTGCTCATGAATTTGTAAAATCCAATCTCAGAATGATTTACCTCTGACTTGATGAGTTTTTTAAGAACTTTCAACCTCTGATGGAGGTTGCACACTAATTGTAGTTCTGTTATCACCCAAGAAGATTCCCAGTACAACTCATTGAATCATAGAATAATTACAGCTATAGTGAGCTGTGGAAGCTGCCTCTTACTGAATACAAAAAAGCTTAATACTCCTAAGTAACAGAAAGTGATCTCATGTCCTGATCAGCAAATATATAGCATTACAGCTTTTGTATGCCTAACATGAAAAAGTGAGATTGTTTTAACATCGGGTTTTCCTTCTAATAGGCCTAGAAGCTCTTCTCTGCACCAACCTGGTTTAGATAAATCTTGTATTTTTAAATATCTTTCAGATGTCTGTAACGGGTTGTCCATGAGGCTTTTTCAGTTCTTTGTAGATAAGTACACCTAATTCCCCATTGCTGAATACTTCTTAGTTCTTGCATATTAGAAACTAATTTATTTTTTTTCAGTCTAATCACAATGGTTGCTTGCAGTAGAAGAATCAACTAATACTATCTCCCTCGAAACCTAAGGCATACATTCTTCTTGTTATTCTCTAAGTGCATGGAATTGCAGCCTGCAAATTGAAACTTCACCTCTTTTCTGTTGAAGGTTTTGGGGTTTTGTTTGTGTTTGTTTTTAATATGCAGTGATCTAATCACTCCTGAAGAACAGTAATAATACACTCTTCAGTAGTGATACTGCCTTGGAAATTTGTCATTAATAAAATTCCTCATATTGCAGTCACCAGGAAACCAGGCATCAGTCTCAAGATCTGTTATTAAAGAACATCTTTGGTATCTCTTTCACGATAACCTACCTTTCAACATAACTCCTTTTTTGTTGGTGTTGTTTTTGTTTGGTTTGGGGATTTTTGTTATTGATGTTTTTCTGTTTATGTGAAGTTTTTAGCTGTGAGTCAGTTCTACAAAATCTGATTTTTTCTGCATTAAACACTAATTTCCCATGAGGCATTTATATCAGAGATTCTGCTCAATTTTAGATAAATTTGCATGGATGCATTTCAGTTGCCTGAAAAGAGTGATAAGACAACAAAAACACATTTTGTTTGATAAAATCATGTTGATTTAGTTCACTTCACTCCATGTACAATTACATTTTCTTTGTAATTGCATTTTTGAGTTGTTTTTGAACACGCTTGTAGTAGTTGAGGCATTTTGTTTTCGTAATATTCCCCCATACATACTTTTGATAGGAAGAAGAGTAGTAGGCTTTCTATTTGTTAGACCCAAGTTAGAATCTCTACATGAATGATTAATTGAAAATTTACAACCAAAATCTATAAGTAACCAAGTTTATAGATTTTATTGCCCTTCAATTTTAGCAAAGTAAACTTGCTTCTACATTTGATGCTGTCATTTCCATTAGCTTATCTTTACAGAACTAATTTTCTCCTATTTTAAATTCCTTAGAAGACTGAAGTTCAAATTTGCTTATGGATATTTGTATTTATGACTTTGATTTATGTATGTCATTGATCCTTTATCCATATATTTATATATATTTTTACTTTTAAAATTCTGGCTTTTCTACTTACTTATCCAAGCAGATTGTCAGCCTTCTGATTTTTCTTTGTGAGAATTCCAGATATTACACTTCTATTTAAATTCAGTGCTTCTACCTACACATTCAAATCTATTAATTCTTCTGTCAGCTTTATTAACCATCCTCCTAATTTTCTGTCTGCCATACTAAAATCACAATTCCTTAGATTTTGATCTGTTCCTGTCTTCATGGCAAATTTGAAACAAAATTAATTACCTTGGTATTTTTCACTCAAATAGTGGACATTTCACAGTATCTTGAGTGTTTTTCAGAGCAGCATGAGTGAATTGATTTAGGAATTTACTATTTGTTTATGTCAAAGCATGCCTGAGACCACTGTGGACTGATACATGTTAGAAGAGAAATGCTACAAAGTTGGTAGGAATTACAGAAGTAACACTACTTCTATATCTCACATAAACTTACAAAAAAAGCCCCCCAAAACCTAACCACATGCCGTCCCTGATGCAACAATATTAACATATGTCTGAGAATTCTTCACAAAATGTGGGGGTTTTTTTGTTTTTTTGGTTGGTTGGTTGGTTGGTTTTTTTTTAATTTATGTGCCAAAATTATCATTTTAAAATTGGTTGTTTTTTATGAGTATGCAGTACTGTACCACCACCTTTAATTTTAATTCCATCCTTTCTAAATACTCAGTTCTCTCATCCAGCTGTATCCCAGTTACAAGTGGTGGTGTTTGGCATTTCTATTATGTGTATAATGAATGGATTCATATCTTTCATGGCTATCTTTAAAAACAGTTGTTTAGCAATGCCAAACTTTGTATTACCAAATATCTATTTGAGATGTTTCCCTTTGGTCTCATCTTTGTTTTCAACTGGAGGTACAGTTAATTTCCTGCTGGAGTTTTCTTACAGAGTTAAGCTTATAATAACAGAAAGTCCATCCTTTTCCTTAGTGTTTCTCTTCCAATTGTCACATTCTTTTTAAAGAATTTTCTCTTCTGCTGTTCAGCTTTTAAATTTTAGTAGTAGTATTTCAAATTCTTCCTTTGCCATCAGCTGCAAGCCCATAAAGCTATGGTTTCTTTTGAATTAATTTGGCATTCAGACTGTATTTGGCATCTCTCTTCTACTGCATTCCCAAAATTTCACTTGAGAAGCAGCATAGTCTTCAGCTACAACTTTTGTTCTTCATTGATCTCCATTGTGAGGTTCACAAGTACTAGCTCCTGCAGCTTACTCTACCTACTTCAAGTCAGTGTATTTTTAATTTTATGATCTCCAACTTATGATCTTCTTTCTATTACTACTGTCACAGGGTTATTTACCCGGGAAAAGAGGGTAATGGTTTTAAACTGGAGGATGGTTAATTTAATTGAGTTGATTAGAAAAAAGAGAGAGCTTTTTACAATGAGGGTAATGAAACATTAGAACAGGCTGCCCTTAGGTAAATGCCCCAACCCTGGAAACATTCACGGTCAAGCTGAATGGGGCCCTAAGGAACCTGATCTAGTTGAAGATGTGCCTATTCACTGCAGTGGGGTTCAACCAGATAACTTTCAAAGTTTCCTTTCAACCCAAACTATTCTATGATTCTGTTACTCTATTCAAAAGAAGGAGGGGAGGGGAAGGAAAAAAAAATTATAGAGGCCACTCAATCACATATTTTCTTGTAAATACATATTCCTTGAAAATAGAAAAACAGTTGTGTAAATATGAAAAATGAGAAAAGGTACAGAACTTATATTTCCACTTATAAATCTATGATTTTAACTTAACATTAAATTACCAGTTAAATCATTCTTATAATCTTATCATAGATGACATTTTCTCTTGAGATATAAATATACCAAGCTTAAGATTTTCACGAAATAGCATATATATTTATAATAAGGGGTTTTTTTATTTATTATTTTTAAAGCAGGTTGGTGTTAATATGTAACACTTATGATACTTTCTTGACTTTCTTGCTTGGCTTACATGTCTCAGTATAGCTGAGAACATTATTGCTACTGTAATAAGTGATTTATTGGTTATCACTTCTAGAATACATGAATAGTTCTCTAGTTCTCAGTAGTTTTTACACCTGCAGTGAGAACAGCAAGTCTCTTCCAGACACTTCTAGCACAATTGTAAAAAGCCTGTAACAAGGAATTGATTTTTGAATAAGATGCTACAGCTGTAATTATATCATTGTGTCAGTAGGTACAGTGTAAAATCTGTCCGTATGGTGTGCAACTAACAGACCCACTCTCTGCATTCTGTCTTTTCACAGAGGGCTATACAGAAAGGGTTTATCTATTAGGAAGAAAAACTGTAACCTTAAGTAAACCAGTCTTGCCCTCATACTTGTTAATTTTGATCAATGTGTTTTGTGTTAATTTCCTTGTAGTATAAGGACTTGATCTTCTGTGATGCAGAACCACATCAATAGTGTTTCTATAGAAATTTCTGTATGTGTCAAAAAACCCAGCAAACTATACTTTGTGCAACATGCTACTTATTTTGCACAGCTGGCATTTCTGTAAGAACAAAATGCTACCTGTCATATTGCTAGAAATTTAAACTGTGATGCTTTTGCAGCTTCAAGTGAGTTTTCTGGTTCCATTATTTCGCTTGGTCTTCACATAGTCTTCTGTTATCTGTAGAATGTGGGTTGGTGAAAAGTTTTTTATATTGGTCTTCAGTAGCTTAAATCAATATATTGTTACTAGAAAAGCAGATTTGATCTTAATCCTTTTATCTAAGAGACAGCAATTAATTTGTCTGCCTTTGAAACTGATCCCTCTGTAAACATTTCCTAAATCAAGGGAAAATTTCCAAAGAATCTGTGTGATCTGATTTAGTATTTTAAATCCATGACCTTAAGCACCTCTTGTTTTACTTAAAGCAAATATAAAAGAAATAAGTGTCAACTTAGTATATTTTTATACATCATGCAGGTTTCCATAGCTTTTATTGCTACCTTTTGTCTCTAATACACTGGGTAATTACAAATGAGCTATTTTGTGTCTCAAAGAAATAGTATTAAAACAGAAAAACTTTATTATGTATGACACTATTAATGGTTTTATGTTTGCAGACCATATATAAGGTACTAATAAAGTTATATCCTCCTGTTGTCTTTGTCATCTAGAGCTGCTCATTTTGCTGTATAGACTGCAGATTTCCCCATATTTCTAATTTATTTGATCATGGTTTATTATACAAACATCTGAACTATATTGAAAGTATTATCTATTATGCACAAGTTAACTATGTAAAAAGAGAGTGATTATCTCTGTAATTAAACTGTTCAATCAGTTTTCATTTCAAGAGTTTTTATTAAATAAGACAGTAAAATATTTGTACAGAATACTCTACAACCTGTGCCAAAATTTATACTGCTGACCTCTCTGTGAACTGACACTAAGCCATTGTTGCCTGCCTGCCACAACCTATAAAGTTATCAAGTTTCAACTTAAATTTTGGTCTCAAAATTCAAGTTAGTGATTAAGGTCCCTTGTATGTTCCTGCATACACTAAGTATGTATGGTGACTTCTGTATGCATGAAGAGCCATGTTTACTATGAAAACTATTTGCATATGTACATTTTAATAATGTTCAGTCTTTGCTAGCAGCTGAATGCAATGGACCACAAATTCTGATGTAAAAAATCTATATGTACTTAATTTCTCTTCAGCTGCTACTGTTTGCAATGAGATTTCACTTCTGGCCTGCATCTTTCAGACCCTCTTAAGATGCTGACTGATTAACCTTAGGATAACGTTCTAACTCAAAAATTGAAACAGAGTAGATTCTCATGTTACTTTCCCGAAAATAAAAAAAAGTTATCTGGATGTATTCTATTAATTCTTAACCAACCGGATTGCCTTCTATGATGGGACAACAGGCTGGTTAGAGGAGGGGAGAGCAGCAGATGTTGTCTGCCTTGGCTTCAGCAGGGCTTTTGACACTGTCTCTCACAATATCCTCACATATAAAATCAGGAAATATGAGCTGGATGAGTGGATAGTGAAGTTGATTTAGAACTGGCTGAGTGGCAGGTTTCAGAGGGTAATGATCAATGGCACAGAGTCTGGTTGGAGGCTTATTGCCAATGGTGTCCTCCAAGGGTCAATACTCGTCTCAGTATTGTTTAACTTATTCAGCAATGACTTGGTTGAAGAGATAGATGCCTTCTCAACAAGTTTTCTGATGGCACAAAGCTGGGAGGAGTGGTCAGTACTCCAGGGTGCTGTGCTGCCCTTCAGAAGGACCTCAACAGGCTGGAGAGATGAGCAGAGAGGGACTGCCTGAAATTCAACAAAGGCAAATGCAGAGTCCTGCATCTGTGGAGAAGTAACTCCATGCACCAGCACAGGTTGGGAGCTGACCTGATGGAAAGCAGTGCTGCAGAGAAGGACCTAGGGGTCCTGGTGGACAACAAGCTGTCCATGAGCCAGCAGTGTGCCCTGGTCACCAGTGGTGTTCTGAGGTGCATTAGGAACAGCATTGCCTGCGGGTAGAGGCAGGTTATCCTGCCCCTTTCCTCAGCCTTGTGAGGCCACATCTGGAGTGCTGTGTCCAGTTCTGGGCTTCTCAGTACAAGAGAGACATGGAGCTCCTGGAGCAAATCCAGCAGAGGGCTACAAAAATGATCAAGGGACTGGGGCATCTTGCTTATGAGAAAAGGCTGAGGAATCTGGGCCGATTTAGCTTGAAGAAGTTCAAGAGGGGGTGTTATCAATGCATGCAAGTATTCGATGGAAAGGTGGCAAGAGGATGGAACAAGACTCCTCTTGGTGCTGCTGAGCAATAAGATGAGAAGCCATGGGCAAATACCGATGCACAGGAAGTTCCACCTGAATATGAGGAAGAACTTTTTTACTGTGAGGGCGATAGAACACTGGAACAGGCTGACCACAGGGATTGTGAAGTCTCTTTTCCTGGAGACATATAAAAGTTGCCTGAATGCAATCTTGAGTAATGTGCTGTAGGGCAGACTGCTTGAGCAGGGAGGTTGGACCAGATGACCTCCAGTGGTCCCTTCCAAAATTACTCATTCTGTGCTTTCCTAATTCTGTCTTAAATTTAGACTGGGAAAAATGCTTTGATTTTTTATTTTTTTTTTTTTGTGTATCTATATTGTCTTATAGGAGATTTGCAATAGTCAAGAAAGTTAATTTTGTTTCTATTTTCTTTTATATTTACTGTTGTGTAACTCCATTGAACTTTTAAAAGTTTGCTTTTCTAAGATTGAGAAGAGGTGATTTTAGACTTTTGTGTGTAAGGCTGCGTGGTCTCAGAAGTTTCCTTTTGCTCTACTAAACTGGGTTACTCTAAAGATTCTGAAAATTTCACTGTACAGTTACCTTATCATTTAGGACCATACGTGGCTTTCTCTTGTCTGTCCTTTCATTGGGTTTCTGATGTCACCATAGCCAACACCAGCACAGAAAAAAATGAGGCTGGAAGTCAGAATTGCCAAAGATCATATTTGCGTTCAGTCAAGAAGAATGTTAAATAAAAATTACAGTACTTTGGAATGTAATGCTGTCTTTAGGATGCCAAGATGTGAATTTTAACTTCAATTCTCTTTGACTAGAAGTATGCCTATAACTAGCAATGAAAGAGGCAAAAAAGGAGAAACCAGAATGAAAAAAAAAAAATTGAGTTTCTTTTCTACTTTGCGCTGTCCCCTTTGTGTGCCAGAACAGTTGTAACACTTGTGCATGAGGAAACACTGCTTCTTTACTTGTGGTGTCATGGGGCATATTTCATAAAGTGTCAGGGAACATCCACAAAGAAAATAGCTTCATCATTATTTTACACTAATGCATGAAACAAACCAGGGGACTACAAAAGGGGCTGATTTCCATTCACAGTAAGTCATGCTCCCCAGCAGGTGGTCCTGCTTAGTGTGGATAGAAATGAAAAGAGATGTTTCTAGTGAAATGATGAACAATTGTATCTCAGTAGCCTGTTGAGAGACCAGATCTTTTCTACAGTCCAAATTAAAACTACATTATTGGCAAGCTGTCTTTGAAACGGCAAGTATGTCCTCAGTCAGAGGTTTGGGTTCTTTTTACCGTATATCATAGTTTTGAATCAGAGAACAAGCTTTGCTTATTTGTTCTCCTTTTATTTCCATCCACTGTAAGCAAGAGTTTTTGCCTCGGCAAATCACACCTTAGGACAGATAATTTGTTTGCAATGCAGGGGTAACTGGGGTAACTTATCTCTGCTTTCCCAGCTTCCCTTTCCCTGTTATCAGCAATTGCTAAAACACAGGTACAAGTAAGATGTCAAGATGGGGTCCTGAGGTGTCACAGACTAAATGAGGAAAAATATTAAAATATGATCCTGAGACTATAAATATGTTTAATCTTGTTCTTCGTAACAAGAACAAATGTCTTTTAATAAATATTTGATTTGTATTTTCTTAACCAATACATTCCATTAATAAGCCAATGCACTGAATTTTTACAGATGTTATTACATCTCTATGACAATGAAAAGATGTTTTCATAACGTTTATTTTCATAGTTCTTGCTTATGGAAACCTTAAAACCACTACCTGTAAAATGCTTCCATTATTTGTATTGGATAGAAAAAAAGATGAACCTATATAGTTGAAGAATATTTCTTACATGCTATTTTTACACTTAGTATAGAACATGTGAATATCCTGGAAAATATACATGAAATTCTTCATCCTGAGAACTTATATATCTATTCAATTTTTGAAGCCAGGTCTAAATTCCAATAAATATAAAATTGTCTGGGTGAAGCAGCAATATCTAAAAACAGGGACTAAAAATACAGTTGCTGAAAATGTGTCCTTTCCACTTTCCCTGTTATCTGTATTACCGGAATAAGAGAAGAGAAACAGCAAAGTGTGCTTTAGGATATAACCATAGCTTACTTTTCTGTTGAGTAGGACATATCACGTAAAAATCCAAACTCCTCGTGGGTTTTTTGAGACTATCTTGACCAGAGGTATATTTTGAATTATCCTTTTAATCACTATTCCCTCCTAAACTTGTTCTTTAAGTGTTTCAGCAGCATGAAAAACCTAATAACTGCTACTGAGAGTGAAAAATAGAGCTAATTTTATTTTTAGTCCCAGCCACACAAACTAGACAGGAAGACAGAATAAAATCCCTCTTTTGGATTCTGAAATTTGTTTGACTGAGAATGTAAGCTTTGAGAGGAATATTTTTTTTACCTAGCAGCAACCGGAAGAGTGCAGGAATATGCCAGAGGAGCCACTGGAGCTTTTGCTCATATTGCAAGCTCCTAACCCACACTTGGATGTGTACAACTTCACTACTGTGGAATCTAGAAACATAACGCCAAATTAGAAATGTTTCTTAATATCTTTAGCATGGCTATGCTGAGAATATATACCTAAATAAGGGCTTCAATATTTAACGGATTATAGAGATGTCAGATCTATAAGTACATGCATCAGATGTGTGTTTCCAACATCTGCAGTGCAACATAGGCAAATAGAAGACTGAGACAGTCTAAAAGTAACCCTTGCTCAAGCAAGGAATGTAGTACAAGTCTTTTGTGACATGTTACTGAAGCCTACAATGATTTCTAAATGTTTGCTTGGCTACCTTTAAAAATCAACACTTGTCTTGGAAGGATTTGACTTCCAAGTTGAGTGCAAACATGGAAATATTCCATCATATATTCTTATAAATTTCTCTGTACCACTTGGAGCCTCAGCTGAAAGAATGCTTTCCACTTTTCTGTGCATAACTGTAAACATGAAAAGTGCTTCTCATATTTTACAGTTAAATAGTTCAAGCAAACAGAGGAGTGGCAAGTTTTAAGAAAAAGATTTTGTTCCATGACAAATAGTCTGCTTCCCCAAATCACTGATTAAAACCACTAGTCTAGCCCAGATTGGATGAGGTATGGGAATAAGGATACATATAAGATACTCTGATCTGCTTGATCAGAGTAAGCAGTTGGTTCCCACAGATAGGGGAGACCATCTGAGCCCCAAGATTATGTCTTCTGATTGAAAATACATGCCTGTGGGCAAATTACTTGAAGTGATTTCAGTGAAATAGTCCATCAGCAAAACTGCACGATAATGTTCTTGCTGTGAAATGGTTAAACTCACCATGCCAAACTATTCTTTACCTTTTCTGCACACACTTTTTGATTCTGATTTCAATCCTGCAGGTATATGAGACAAACAATGCCTCATAACTTTAGATTAGTGTTGGTAAATCTATATTCTTATCATGGCTGGTGCTATAGTTAGGTTGGTCTGTTGGGATTGACAAATTCCTCAGGGAATGGTAATTATTTGGCAAGGAATGTGTGCACAGCAATTTACAGTGACATGTTGTATAGCACAGGAAAAAGTAAGAATCAGTGTCTGAATAATTTGAGGGTATATTGTGAGGAGAGGAATATGAACAGAGAAAAGTTAACTACTGGACGAAGAAAACACTACAAGTAAGAGATAAAGACCAGGAAACAGGGAGTTTCTTGAAGAGATGGAAGGGAAAATTAGCCTTACAGAAGAAAAAAAAAAAAATTGAAATTTTAAGCACAGTCGTCTTTTTAAAAAAAATATTGTTTGAGTTACGCTGCTGTCTTTAAAACACTCATAAACAGAAGAAAGGAATGAAAATGGAGTGAGAGTGCATTTAAGATGGAAAGAAAATATAGGTTGGAAAATCCAGACAGTCTTCACTAAGCTTTAAGGCTGACCAAACTGAATGCAGAGGCTGCCGTTTTTTTTGTTTTCAGTGCAACCAGTATTTCCTCAGTGTTGTATCAGGGTTATACAAAGTTCAAATTCAACCAGCCTTGCTTGGCTTCTATCTTATTAGTGGCCCCACTGGTTTCAATACAAGTACACATGGAGTAAAATAGTGTACATGTATGACTGATCCTAAAATATTAACACGTACACTTTCTAAGTAAAAATGCCTGAAATATTTTTTTATGAAAAATAATCTATCTGGGTTATATCTAAGTATATTAGACAAACTGTAATCTTGTTCTTGCACAAGCACCTACACTTCAAACGTTACACAATAATGGTAAGTAGAGGACGAGATAGGACTGAACAATACTCTGAAAATAAATGCATTAAGCTATGTGCTCAGTTTATTGAGTCCACTGCTCTCTGAAGAAGAATACTATTGATGCAGTAAAATCTCTCAGCTCTGGAGGCAGATAGGTTTTGATTTTGTTTGGTTTGGGGTATTTTTGTAGGGGTGTTTGGTTATTTTGTTTGGTTGGTTGGTTGGTTGGTTTGGTTGATTGGTTGCTTTTTAAGCCTGAAATAAATGACAAGGTGTCTTTCTCAAGAGTTTAGTAAAAGGACATACATATTTCCATTTTCCTGGTTTAAACACTAGGTGTGGATCATGCAATAGGCTCAGGTGAATTGAGTAGGATTCACATAAAACTCTTTCTGTTGTAAGGATTAATAGAAATGTGTATTTTCACTAATTGTTTTATTTTTACTGGGTCTTTCTTTAACCTAACACAAGGAATAAAACATAGAGTGCAAGTTTCTCAATCCAGTGTCTTTGAAACTAGTTGTTGCTCTTAGTTGAGATCCTAGCAGACTCATCCGCCCATAATTAAAATGATCAGTTATCCATTATTAAATCTCTGTATGGACAGCATGGATAAAAAGGTAAATGGTAGGATTAGTTTTCTTCCTTGAAGAATCTCCCTTGCCTCAGAACTAAGGAAGAGTGGTGCAACAGAACAGAATAAAATTGTTTGACCTATTTCCAAGCCTGATGTTTGCAGGATAAATAAAGCTGCTACAGCTATAACCCAAACTTTTTTGTTACTCAATATCTTTGAGCCACAGGTCTGACTCGTTCAGTAGTTTTGATGAAAGAATGGAAATTTTAACTTTAAACCCAACAATCTCTTTCCTCATATCTATCACCCATAAGGAGTTTTCTCTCTATCCAGTAAGAATAATCCATACTAAAAGGAGTGTTAAATGAAAAATTAATTGTATATAAGTATTCATCATTTCACATCTTGTTCTTTATTAACTGTAAAAACATTTTAAGGGACAGAATTATCACAAGTTTTTAGAGTGAACTGTGTCCCAAGAGAATGTTTTGTGCAGAGAAAATTTTGAGCCGTTTAGTTCAGTGAAGCACCTGCTTCTGCTTGGATTTGCAGAGCTTGAAATAAAACAAGCCCAGGCCTGATCTCAAACACAGGTAAGCGGGAAGTCCGTAAATGCTTATGCTCATGCAAATCATAAAACATGGGTTCTATCTGCTTAGGGACCTCAAAAAATTAAAGTCTGCAGGTAGGAAGAATTAACCCAATAGTAGGAGTTGTAATATTCTTCCATCCAACTGCCTTGATTTAAGATTCCAGAGAAAGCAGACACCCACCTTTTTTGAAAAGATCATTTAAATCAGTGAATACATATAAACAACTGATCATTTAACCACCTGAGGACACAGCAACAGAGCAAACAAATTTATTGCTGGTGGGAAATGGGAGGAATCTGGCAATGAATTGAGATACCTGCATGCAGTGGTCCTGCTGTCTTATGTTTTGAATCATGACTGGGGCTCTTGTATATGATATTATTTATGCTTAAAGTAATAGAGTGCCAGGAGCTAATGTGAAACATAACAGATAGGGTTCAAATGTTTCTAAAGGTAGGGGACTCGTATCACCCTGCTGCTGACCTTGCACATTTCAGTATCTGCATAAATTCTCAGTATCTTTGACTTTTTATAGTGACTCATTAATTGAATTATTGACTGCTTAATGCTGTTTATTTGTTCAGATACTGTTTGCCTATTATTCTTGGTAAGAGGCCTTTACAAAATTTTTCATTTCAGAAAAATGGAATGCAGCCTAGAAGACCTTGCTTATTTATGCTATCTTTATTTTCACTCTCTGAAAAGGTGTGGTGAATGAGTTACAGTTCTTCCTCTCCTGCTCTGCAGTGGTGCAGCAAATTGGAGTTAAAGGAATATAGGTTAGGTACAGCATATGAAAGGGGTTGTCTATTTTTTTCTCTATTTTTGTACATGGAGGAGTTTATGTAACAAGGGAACTCTTCTCCTTTCACTCAATGTCTTTGAGATGGTCAGTGACTGATGAGCTTTTGAGAAAGTCTGAGTGAAAACTAGCAGAAGCCAGTTTGGTAAGAGCCAAAAGGAACTTTACAACAGCTGATTTCAGAGTAAAAACTGTAGATATTTTTTGTTTTGTTTTGTTTTTCCCTGAATTTCTCTACCACAAAAAGAAATGTTTTTTATCCTAATAGCTACATAATGCAGAGAAACATATGACATGGAGTACTTACAGGAGTCCCTGTATCTCTCCACATTTTTTTACTGTTGACCTTCAGTTTTGCACATCCATTGCATGGTATGGATTGACAAAAAGAATGGCAGGAGCTTCCCATAAAACCTTTATTGTTGTTACTGATTGTTCATTCTTTCTTTTTTAAAGAAGAGAAAGTTTCAGGGTGACTTGATTGCAGCCTTCCAGTACCTGGAAGGAGCCTACCAGAAAGATGGAGAGAGACACTTTACAAGATTATGTTGTGACAGGACAAGAGGTGATGGTTTTACACTGAGAGAGAGTAGGTTCAGATATTATGGAGAAATTCATTACTGTAAGGGTGGTGAGGCACTGGACCAGGTTGCCTGGAGAAGTTGTGGATGCCCCATGCCTGGAAGTGTTCAAGGCCAGGTTGGATGGAGCCCTGAGCAACTGGTCTAGTGGAAGGTGTCCCCGCCCACGACAGGGGGCTGGAAATAGATGACCTTTGAGTCCAATACAAACCATTTTATGATTCTATGATTCCATGATAAATGACTGATCATGTTACCATGGAAGATGCCTACATTAATATGTCTTCTGCCTAGAAATGAGAAATAGAAATTTGATCTAACCCATGCCAGGATTTACCAAATTTTTGTTGTTTGTTCTTGGAGAGGTAGGAAAGATTATTTTGAGCTATTAAATCTGTAAGAATTTTATATTTATTGGTCTTTCTGAGTTCTTACATTTAAGTCTTTCTGGAGGATCAAATGAGAAACAATTATGTTTGATTTTTAAATTTAATAATTCATCAGCAAGACAAGGAGGATAGGATAAGAGGATAAGAAGAAAGGATAACTTAGGGATAACAGTGTTCAGACTGGCAGTAAGACAGACAGGGGAGTAACAACAGGGTTGTCAGCCCAGTTTCTTGTAGACAGAAAGTAATTTAACCATACTGCAACACTGGGCATTTCTGTTCTGAAGCTCATTGCATATCTCAAGTGAGAACCATAGTTCAAAATTTTTTATGTTCAAGTGAATTAGAACATGCAGAATATATTTCACAACTTGTAATAGTTTTCGTGAGTCTTATGTCTAAAGAAGTCACTATTACTTTATGTTTTTTAAGAATACTGGAACTTTTTCTTTTGAAAATATTCTGGATTAAGGGTTCTACAGAGAGTTGGAAAGCCTGTTTGACTGCTACTTGAAGTTTTTCAAGGAGCCTCAGTAGTAGGAGGATCAGACCTTTCAGATTATCAAATGTTGGTGACTGGAAAAGCTCACAGAAATAATGTTCTTAGGATGAAAGGAGCAGGGAAAATCTGTGATATTTTGTGCTGCAATTTCTATTACACAAAAATGTCAGAGGGCATGAAGTACTTAAAAGAGGAAAAGAAAAAAAAATATAATGTCAGGTAATACTGGATCTAAAAAGCCAAATACAAAGTGTACATGAAGTAAGGACACATTTAAATGCTAAATTATTGTAGAGTTTTAATAGGCCTGTTAACGCATTTTATAAGCTAAATAAATCTTCTTAGAATTCTTCACAAATCTCAGCTACTTTTAAAAAATTACTTTCCTTTGACAGCTATATTAACATATGGCTCTGCATAAAGGAGTCATTTTGAATACATGCAATGTAATATTGGGATATATTTAAAAAAAAAAAAAAAAAAGAGATGAGAGGATCCAGAAATATAATCTTCTTCTTGTAATCCTGTATTAATCCATTCTGTACTGCTAAAGTTTTCTTTTGAATGTCGGAGTCACAAAGATTCTGGCAGCAGCAAAAAAGGAGAAAGAAAATGAAAAGCCTTCTGTATATAAATCCCCAGAGCTACACCTATAAAGAATTTTTGCAATCTACAAAGAAAGGAATAGCCCTGGGAACTAATCTTTTATTGTATGGATTTCTCTCTTTCTGCCCTGACCTTGACTCTTCCACAGCCCCAGTAAGTGTGCCTTTGCCTCATGATGAACTCACTGCTGCTTCTCCTGTCTCTCAGGGCTTGCCTTTGCAGCATCAACTTATTGTTTAACTAATCTTATGCTAAGATCACTCAATCAGTGAAAGGGGTTTAATTTCACTATCAGATAGACCCGCAGAGATAACAAATCAATGGTCTTCATGGCACGTGATGAAAATGCTAATGTTTAATTATCAATGCAGTTAGTAAACTTCAGAATAAGGTCTGATCTAAGTAGAAAGTGGATCACTCAGCATTTGCTTGGAGCTGTGGCTCACCTTAAAAGCTAGGAATGCCAAGAATATGTTTGCGTTTGGCATTTCTGTAAAAACTGCCTTAAAGAAGGTTAGCAACGGATAAAAATCTATTTTTTCTTCTGAAGTTTGAATCAACAATTTCAATATTAGAAAAGACAGAGTTTAAATCTCATACAGTGATAAGTATGAGAAGCTGCTCCTAAGGGTAAGTAATATTCCAATTCTCAGTCTTTGTCCCTAACTATTATGGACTTTAATGCTAAATACTGATAATGTTCTTATTTATACTCCTTTTTATAAACAAATTATCTACTTAGTTGACCAGTCTGTTCAAAACACATCTGGAAATTGAAGCACATGAGTGGACATCTTTGGTAAAAATGGGCATTATAGCAGTTCTAAATTTGAAGCATTTATATATTTGTTCTTCCATGTCTTAACTTTGCTGATTTGCATTTCTGGTTTTCACCAATTTTATATTTTCTTAAAGATATTTTATGAATTTTTTTTAATTTTTTTTTCTCCCAGACATGGAAATAGTTCTTTCATCTGTGGGAAACCAGGCCAATTGCAGTTTTTGGGACACTCCTCCAGATTGTCAGGTCTTTGTTTTAATTTCACTAAAGAGCTGTGTTCAGAAACTCCATATTTCCTGTGTGCCTCTGTTAACAGCTCTCTGGCCTCTTTGCTATTGCTAATCTATATTCCTTCAAGGCACAGAGAGATTATTCTCCTTTGTACTGCCCAGTATCTTGTTGCATTTCTGACTTCACAAATGACTTTTATTCCTACCACCTCACAAACTATCTTCATTTTGTTATACTATGATCCACTGGGGGTGTTTGCCACAATACCACACCAAAAGGGACATCGCACATTGTCAAACCCATCAAGAGGAAATTTTGCATCCAGACACACTTATTAAAGGTGCAGATTTATGTATTATGATTTTGTGCCTTTTTTTGCTGTTGCTGGCAAGATTTTATTTAAATGGTCCCTATGTTTGTTGATAATATTCTCATATTAACACTGGCTCCTCTTAATTTCTTGCAGCATCAGGTTTTATTGTTTGATCAAGAGCACTCCCTTACATTGTTCTTCAGGCTTCACAGGTGAAGAATGTGGAAGATTTCTCAGCTAATACTTTTCTCCCACAGCCCTATTTTTCAGTTTTCTGAGAGTGGGCATTATGCATTCAGGGTTTTGATATTTTTAGGGCAATTTTTCCTTCTGTTCATTTTTAGAGTTAGGCAAACAATGCAGCACTTTTAAAATTATCCTTATGCTCCTTGCTGCTCAGTGACTGATTTTGTTTTGTTTTGGTTTGGTTTGGTTTTGAGTTCCTTTCTATGTTTGGTATTTACACTTTATGCTCCTTTCATTAGACATTTTGTATTCTACAGTTTACTTGGTTACAAGAATTTAGCCAACCCTATGTGACGCAGACCTGGGGGGGGAAAAAGGGACGGACCACTCCACACGCAACGCGGGGTAAGATGAAATGGCCGTTTATTTAACGGAATAAAAG